>HG992202.1:7959169-8412990 GCA_905220545.2 Melitaea athalia | reverse complement strand
GACGAATGGACAACTCATCATTTACTTAACTTTGACCACGGAATAAATAATAGTACAAGTACAGAAATTTCATGGCCATATCAACTCGACCGATACCCAGAGTGCGGAGTGAGACGTCCTGCACGAACATTTATTATTCGCGAGGCGCGTAGGCATAGTTCAAAATACGCGCCCTCTCGCCCACAGAAATGGCAGATCGCGGCAACACGCGTTTGGTTACCGTGCGTGCGAAAGAGATGAAGCTATATTCGAGAACTCCCTTCGTGGATCTTTCTCAACGACAGTGTTTTGTTTTAAAAATGTGTGTTGTTTATGTTTACTATTTAGTACTTGTCGATCTACCGAAGGGCTGATTGTATTAGTGTCACATCAATAAATCAATCACAGGTCATATAAATCTGAAGAGTTTGTTTGTTTGAATGCGCTAATCACAGGATATACTGGTCCGATTTGAAAATTTTTCAGTGTTAGATAGCCCATTTATCGAGGAAGGCTATAGGCTATACCGGGTGTATTTGGAATGCTTGGAAAAACGAAGAGGTATGATAGTGTTAGCATGACCTGACATGATACAAGTGAAAAAAACGCAAAAATATTTTTTTTTCTTGCCTATTTTCACAACATTTTTTTGGTATAATCCGGTTTGGGAAAAATAATGAAACAGAAATTTGAAGATAATGCGTTAAAATAATCGTGTTTTGAAAAAAATCGGCAATGTTTTTGAATACTACTAGAGGATCAAATAAACCAAAATATTTCAACGGGGTCTAAAGAAACATATTCTGTAGATGGACTAAGGTCACATGATGACGTCAAAGATATATCAGATTCAGATCATGGGACATCATCATCATCAGAATCTGATATATCTTTGACGCTGTCTGTATCATCGATATCGACTATCAACATATCTCTTGATCCTGTGGAAAATGATATCAAAGAAGAATCTGCTAAGATAAAAGATTTATCGCGTTATCCCAATTGTCTTTTAATTCTTAAAAGACAATTGGGATAAGGGGATAAATGCCATCTCCAATCAAATTGGTATGTATTTAAATAAATAAATAAATAATAGAATTTGTTCTCTAACGAAACAGACCAACTTCAATGTATATTGACTAGAATACTATAGTACAGTACACATTGTTAAGTATAACTCAAAAATGTCAAATTGGTATGTTTTTAAATAAATAAATAATAGAATTTGTTCTCTAACGAAACAGACCAACTTCAATGTATATTGACTAGAATACTATAGTACAGTACACATTGTTAAGTATAACTTAAAAATGCTTGGGGCCATTCATAAATTACGTCACAGGAATTCCACGATTTTTGACCCCACCTTGCACATCTGGTCACATCAGGCCCGGATCTAGGGGGGGGGGAGCTGGGGCCTATGCCCCGGGCGGCAAGTTCAGGGGGCGGCCAAACTCACACTACAGACGAATGGACAACTCATCATTTACTTAACTTTGACCACGGAATAAATAATAGTACAAGTACAGAAATTTCATGGCCATATCAACTCGACCGATACCCAGAGCGCGGAGTGAGACGTCCTGCACGAACATTTATTATTCGCGAGGCGCGTAGGCATAGTTCAAAATACGCGCCCTTTCGCCCACAGAAACGGCAGATCGCGGCAACACGCGTTTGGTTACCGTGCGTGCGAAAGAGATGAGGCTATATTCGAAAACTCCCTTCGTGGATCTTTCTCAACGACAGTGTTTTGTTTTAAAAATGTGTGTTGTTTATGTTTACTATTTAGTACTTGTCGATCTACCGAAGGGCTGATTGTATTAGTGTCACATCAATAAATCAATCACAGGTCATATAAATCTGAAGAGTTTGTTTGTTTGAATGCGCTAATCACAGGATATACTGGTCCGATTTGAAAATTTTTCAGTGTTAGATAGCCCATTTATCGAGGAAGGCTATAGGCTGTACCGGGTGTATTTGGAATGCTTGGAAAAACGAAGAGGTATGATAGTGTTAGCATGACCTGACATGATACAAGTGAAAAAAACGCAAAAATATTTTTTTTTCTTGCCTATTTTCACATTTTTTTGGTATAATCCGGTTTGGGAAAAATAATGAAACAGAAATTTGAAGATAATGCGTTAAAATAATCGTGTTTTGAAAAAAATCGGCAATGTTTTTGAATACTACTAGAGGATCAAATAAACCAAAATATTTCAACGGGGTCTAAAGAAACATATTCTGTAGATGGACTAAGGTCACATGATGACGTCAAAGATATATCAGATTCAGATCATGGGACATCATCATCATCAGAATCTGATATATCTTTGACGCTGTCTGTATCATCGATATCGACTATCAACATATCTCTTGATCCTGTGGAAAATGATATCAAAGAAGAATCTGCTAAGATAAAAGATTTATCGCGTTATCCCAATTGTCTTTTAATTCTTAAAAGACAATTGGGATAAGGGGATAAATGCCATCTCCAATCAAATTGGTATGTATTTAAATAAATAAATAAATAATAGAATTTGTTCTCTAACGAAACAGACCAACTTCAATGTATATTGACTAGAATACTATAGTACAGTACACATTGTTAAGTATAACTCAAAAATGTCAAATTGGTATGTTTTTAAATAAATAAATAATAGAATTTGTTCTCTAACGAAACAGACCAACTTCAATGTATATTGACTAGAATACTATAGTACAGTACACATTGTTAAGTATAACTTAAAAATGCTTGGGGCCATTCATAAATTACGTCACAGGAATTCCACGATTTTTGACCCCACCTTGCACATCTGGTCACATCAGGCCCGGATCTAGGGGGGGGGAGCCGGGGCTTATGCCCCGGGCGGCAAGTTCAGGGGGCGGCCAAACTCACACTACAGACGAATGGACAACTCATCATTTACTTAACTTTGACCACGGAATAAACAATAGTACAAGTACAGAAATTTCATGGCCATATCAACTCGACCGATACCCAGAGCGCGGAGTGAGACGTCCTGCACGAACATTTATTATTCGCGAGGCGCGTAGGCATAGTTCAAAATACGCGCCCTTTCGCCCACAGAAACGGCAGATCGCGGCAACACGCGTTTGGTTACCGTGCGTGCGAAAGAGATGAGGCTATATTCGAAAACTCCCTTCGTGGATCTTTCTCAACGACAGTGTTTTGTTTTAAAAATGTGTGTTGTTTATGTTTACTATTTAGTACTTGTCGATCTACCGAAGGGCTGATTGTATTAGTGTCACATCAATAAATCAAACACAGGTCATATAAATCTGAAGAGTTTGTTTGTTTGAATGCGCTAATCACAGGATATACTGGTCCGATTTGAAAATTGTTTCAGTGTTAGATAGCCCATTTATCGAGGAAGGCTATAGGCTATACCGGGTGTATTTGGAATGCTTGGAAAAACGAAGAGGTATGATAGTGTTGGCATGACCTGACATGATAAAGTGAAAAAAAACGCAAAAAGATTTTTTTCTTGCCTATTTTCACAACATTTTTTTGGTATAATCCGGTTTGGGAAAAATAATGAAACAGAAATTTGAAGATAATGCTTTAAAATAATCGTGTTTTGAAAAAATCGGCAATATCTTTGAATACTACTAGAGGATCAAATAAACCAAAATATTTCAACGGGGTCTAAAGAAACATATTCTATAGATGGACTAAGGTCACATGATGACGTCAAAGATATATCAGATTCAGATCATGGGACATCATCATCATTTGAATCTGATATATCTTTGACGCTGTCTGTATCATCGATATCGACTATCAACATATCTCTTGATCCTGTGGAAAATGATATCAAAGAAGAATCTGCTAAGATAAAAGATTTATCGCGTTATCCCAATTGTCTTTTAATTCTTAAAAGACAATTGGGGTAAAGGGGATAAATGCCATCTCCAATCAAATTGGTATGTATTTAAATAAATAAATAAATAATAGAATTTGTTCTCTAACGAAACAGACCAACTTCAATGTATATTGACTAGAATACTATAGTACAGTACACATTGTTATAAATGTTAAGTATAACTCAAAAATGTCAAATTGGTATGTATTTAAATAAATAATAGAATTTGTTCTCTAACGAAACAGACCAACTTCAATGTATATTGACTAGAATACTATAGTACAGTACACATTGTTAAGTATAACTCAAAAATGTCAAATTGGTATGTATTTAAATAAATAATAGAATTTGTTCTCTAACGAAACAGACCAACTTCAATGTATATTATCTAGAATACTATAGTACAGTACACATTGTTAAGTATAACTCAAAAATGTCAAATTGGTATGTATTTAAATAAATAGTAATAGAATTTGTTCTCTAACGAAACAGACCAACTTCAAAAACAGAAAATGCTTGGGGCCATTCATAAATTACGTCACAGGAATTCCACGATTTTTGACCCCACCTTGCACATCTGGTCACAATCACATTAAGGAGACCCCCTCGCCTAACCAAGTCTGATGTCACATTTATACAGGATGTCCCAGGAAAGTCTGAAGAAAAGTCAATTATTTTTAGTAATTTATTTTTAGAGTGTCGTATGTTCGATACTTGTAGATTTATTTTTGACCCATTAGCTTTAGCTGCGGTCCTAGCTGCACAGTATATTATAGTTTGTAGCGTTAAAAAGTCTGTATTTTCATTTACATTCTCAGGTATTGTTACTTCATTCAAGTAGTTGACTATATTTGCAAATTTTTTGGATGGTTTTTGCTTAGGTATGTAAGTTCTATTTTCTGGTTCAGTGTTTTTGTAAAATTCAAATGTTTGTTGAAAAGTCTGATCAATTTCCAAACGCCTATTTCCATTAAATCTTTCACTTTGTGGTTCATCTGGGAGGTTTGCGCTATCCATAATTAATGACTGACTATTAGGTGAGAGTTGTTGTATAGTGTTTGTACTATTATTTGTAAGCTGAATGTTAGTGTTATCACATATAAAACTTGTGCTATCGATGCAGTTGTTTAACTCTCTACTATTTACTTTTAATTCTTTAGATACTTCTAGCTTTAATTCACTTAATCTATTGCTATCAATATATTTATTATTTACAATTTCTCTTCTTTGGTCAGCTATTCGTTGTTCATTTAGGAATGTTAATGAGGGAAATTGATTTATGAAATCGTTGTACAGTTGTTTTCGATATGCAGTATTATTTAAACCTAAGGATGTTACTCTATAGTATGATCGCATTATTGCTTCATTGTGTTCGCGGGTCCATCTCATCCGGCGTTGTGTAGTTTTACGGGCTATAGGAACTTCTGGGGGTAAACTATGTGTTTGTGACTTGACTGACTCCATTTCTAGAGCATGATAATGTTTTGGTTTTTGGGTGTAATGTGTCGAAATACTGCTATTCATTTGGTTTAATTCTGTTTTGACGTGACAACGTCTTATAAATTGGTTTGCCGGGTGACACTTCAAGAAACTGCGTTACGCTCCGCTCACGTTATGCGCTCACAATGAGAGCGAGTGAGAGGCACGCGTCCCTTCCACTCGGGCATGGTTAGCCCGCCTAAGAGCGAGAGAGACAGACATAAAAAGTGAAAGGCACGCGTCCCTTCCACTCGAGCACAGTTCACATTAAAATTATTTTACCACTCAAAGTCGTTGTCACGTAAAACTTTCGCCCGTATACCGACTTTACAGGCAACCAATTTTTTACTTCATCATGTATCTGGTCTATTATATTTTGTGGTAACAGTTTATTTCGGACTATAGCTCTACGTTGATCTCCTATTCTTTGTCGACTAACTTGCATGTTTGGAAATTTTTCTGTAAATTTTAAGTGGAGTGGTTCAAGATGCTGTGTGGCTACGGCATAGTTAGCCTCCCCCTCTCTTCCCGTGGGTGTCGTAAGAGGCGACTAAGGGATAACACAGTTCCACTACCACCTTGGAACTTAAAAAGCCGACCGATGGCGGGATAACCATCCATGCTGGCTTTGAAATACACAGGCCGATGACGGGCAGCAGCGTCTTCGGTGCGACAAAGCCAGCCCTGCGGTCACCAACTCGCCTGCCCAGCGTGGTGACTATGGGCAAAACACATGAGTTCGCGTCATAATGTCGGGCGCGAACTTGTGGAGGCCTATGTCCAACAGTGGACTGTGATAGGCTGTAGTGGTAGTGGTGGTATGTATGTATGTAAATTTAATGTTTGTTCGGGTGAAATCTTGCAACTCAATTTTGAAGCAGATATCTTCAACCAATTGAGCTGAAATTTTGTATACAGGTTCAATTTGGATCACAATGCATGATTTGTATGTATTTATGTATGTATGTATGTTTGTTCGGGTGAAATCTTGCAACTCAATTTTGAAGCAACTATCTTCAAGCAATTGAGCTGAAACTTTGTATACAGGTTCAATTTGGATGACAATGCATGATTTGTATGTATGTATGTTTGTTCAGGTGAAATTTTGCAACTCAATTTTGAAGCAGATATCTTCAACCAATTGAGCTGAAATTTTGTATATAGGCTCAATTTGGATGCCAATGCATTGTTAACTTTTTGACGTCATTCTAAATCCAATATGGCGGCATATCCAAGAGTGCGGACTAGTTATTTTTAGTGCACATCTACAATATGGGTATCAAATTACTGACATTGACTGACATTTACTTTTAAATTTTTTATGTATAATAATTTTAAATATCTATGTATACTTGCTTCATGACATTAATATATTGTGAAATGTTGTGTACTCCGTAATGGGATACATATATTAGATAATAATGTAATAAGATTCAATGTAATGTTTTATGTGTATTCTGTGAATGTACCTATGAAATAAACAATAAACAATCAAATGAAAGGGCTTGCTAAGAATAATTCGAATTAAGTGACGTGATAACCGACTAAAAAGTCAAAAATAAATTAAAAGTATAAAGCCTTTTTAAAAAACAAGCTTTTATTTGAATGCACTAAAACGAAAAAAAATAAATTTTTACTTTAAAACTTTTACTACCTATCTACTTATAAAGTCATTGTCATTACACATAATCTATATGATATAAAAGCTTGTCGCAAGATTTGCTTGTAAACAAGTAAATTAAATAAATTGATGTGATTTATTTTAACAATTAAAATTTTCAAACTAAGGAAATACGAGTACTATCTCGCGACAAGCTTTTATATCATATAGATTATGTGTAATGAGTAATGACTTTATAAGTAGATAGTAAAAGTTTAAGAAAAAATTTATTTTTTTCGTTTTAGTGCTTTCAAATAAAAGCTTGTTTTTTAAAAAGGTTTTTTACTTTTAAATTTAATTTTCGTTAGAAACAATGATTGTTAGCGCTGAAAAGGGCTGTTTTATTGTAGAAGAAACGAATTATTATTGACGTCGTTAGCTCTGAAAAAAGAGCTGTTTGTAAATCGATTTATCACAGCACGCCATGCAAGAAGGAGACGCACCAGCCATCACAATTCACATGCACTTCACAAATCTTGAAGCCAACTTCTTCGTGTATATCGTCGCAAACTCGCAAAGTGTAGCCACGCCGCTGCCGAGTGAAGAATACGTGAGACGTCCGTTCGCCGCGTCGACCGTCGCCGAATAAGGGAGCCGCGGGGAGCGTCTCTGGTATATATAGTATAGATCACAGTATAGATTATCGCCTCGCGCTACCGAACTAGACCGCGCTTCTACACCGCGCCTGTGTGAACTGACAGAGGCGCCAGTCATGCGCGGTGAGAGAGAGAAGGAAATACACGCGGGAAAGAAACGCAGAGCATAAGTAATAAACGTTTTGTAATTAGATAAAAAACTGAATTTTTTATTGGTTTATGTAATTTATCATTGTAAATAATTTTGTATAAATATTGCGATTTTTGGCTAATAAATTCATTCGATTCGATCGACACCTTCTGATAAGTCTTTTATTCGATACTCTCCAAATACTCATAATTTACTTAGTCCTTTTCAATCTGGATTTCGGACTGGACACAGCATAGTTACAGCTCTTATTAAAATTTGTAATGATATTCGATTTGCAATGGACGGTAAACAGGTGGCAATTGTAACACTCCTTGACTTTAGTAATGCCTTCAACAACGTTGACCATGATTTACGCCTGACGCCGCGTTGGCGCAGCGGTCACAGCACTGGATTGCGATTGGCTGTTGCGCGGGCGGTTGCGGGTTCGATCCCCGCACACGACAACATTTGTATTGGCCATACAGATGCTTGCCGTGGTCTGGGTGTTTGTGCAGTCCTTGTGGGTCTCCCCACCGTGCCTCGGAGAGCACGTTAAGCCGTCGGTCCCGGTTGTTATCATGTACCTACACCTGATAGCGATCGTTACTCATAGTAGGGAATATATATATTTGGGTTGTCTGGAAGAAATGGCTAAATAGCCATAAGTCCGCCCATTGTACTTCACAGTCTGTAAATGATATTTGTAGTTGTGATGTACAACAAAGTATAAATAAATAGATACATATCGGTCCATGTGCTTCCAAATGGTTTCAGGCTTACTTACATGATCGGCAACAGTGCGTTAGCTTTGACAATAAACTTTCTGCTTCTTGTACTCTTTCTTGTGGGGTCCCTCAAGGAGGAGTTTTAAACCCGTGCACTTTTCAATAAGTCACAGAATTTTTAAACGAAACACACCCAAATCGATGGATTGGACGTGGATGTACTATTGCATGGCCTCCACGATCTCCGGATTTGAATCCTTTGGATTATTTCTTATTGGGTTACCTCAAAGAAGCACTTTACCCAGAAAAATATTTCTAATGAAAGAGAGTTACGAGAAAAATTAAATAATTTACCTAATTTAGTAAAAAAAAAACAATGAAAGGTCTCTTCTACGAGACCTTCACGAAGAATCTTTATAAGTTAGGTTATGCATAAGAGCAAGAGGAATGCACTTTGAGCATTTACTGTGACATGAAATGTTTAATAAAAGGGTTTTTACAAAAATCGTATTTTTATTTTCTCCAGAAAATATCCTATGATCTATACTAATACTATAAAGAGGTAAAGTTTATAACTTTGTTTGTATATACGGGGTAATCTTCGCAAATACTGATCCGATCATGAAAATTCTTTCACTAACAGAAAGCTACACTATTCGGGAGTGACATTAGGCTATATTTTATTGTAATTGAACAAAAAATTCAGTAAATAAGAAAAAGATAAAAATATAACTCCAAAATGGTAAATATACTAACGCCATCTATCACTATTACCTATTAGAAGACTATTTATTAGTCTATCGACGTTGTTTTCTTGATTTTTGATAGAGTAACATATTAAGTGCTATAAAATTTGTTCTTATTTGTTTACTAGTATCATACTAAAATGCAAGAGTTAGTGGTTTGCTTAGTACATTAATTATTAATTAATTAGATAAAACAAAATAAATAGGTAGCTAGAAATTATTATATTACATAAGTGCCAGCCCTGGTGAATTTCTCTATTGCCCTATTTTCGTCCCTATTAGCCCGAATTTCCGGATGAATAGGGAATGCATATTAAATATTTTAACGATTTTTTCATAAATTGAAATGCTAATTGCATAGTTTTATATTTTATGACCAAGATACCATAAAGACTCAATCATTTCGATCACCATACCATACAGCAATACATCCGCAAAAATGCTTTAATTTTGTTTGATTTCTCCCCAATTCACCCCATTATACGGTACTAAGATTAAATACCCTGGTTTTTTCAAGAGTTGGCAACACTGAAATGGATTGTAATTTTTTATCGATTTCTCTAACAGTATTAAATAGTAGTCTACTGTCTATGCCTCTATGGGGTAAAGTTTCGCGCCGTCTGCCCTAGAGGGCGGCCGTCATTTTGGATTTGTGATTCGTCGTGAATAAATATATTTTTTGGATCACTTTAAGGCAGAAACCATGTGCCATGTGGTTTGCAGTTATATGGGACCTCGACTTTGCTGCTCAATGAGGTGAGGGAGGAGAATAAAATCAGACCTGGCTGTATGGACTTAATGTCTCTTGCCTTTCCCTATTGGGGATAAAAGATAAATATAATTTGAAAAGCGATTTTTTTTAAATAACAAGGCAACAAGCATTTAATACATATTTAATACTAGGATGAAGTCATTTAATAGCATAGCTACTCTGAAAATTTGTATTTACGAAAATGAACACTAAGTCAACGAGTTAAGTATTATATTCGGTTGCGCATTATACAAATGCAAAACGAGCCGAGAGAGATAGTCACAACGGAGGTCGGAGGCCTTGTGTCTCGTTCTTTTATATTGCCAGCATAAAAATGTTTCTGATCAAAAATTATGGCTGTCCTAAAACTCCATTGAAACAATTGTATTTTAATGTTATTTTAACAATAAATTGTAAGTCAGCAAATCATAATTAAAATTATTTCTTTAAATATATTCTTAAATAAAAAGAAAACATAAATTATCATTTTGCCTATTTCTTTTTTAGGGTTCCGTACCCAAAGGGTAAAATCGGGACCCTATTACTAAGACTTCGCTGTCCGTCCGTCTGTCACCAGGCTGTATCTCAAGAGCGGCGATAGCTAGACAGGTGAAATTTTCACAAATTATGTATTTCTGTTGCCGCTATAACAACAAATACTAAAAACAAAATAAAATAAATATTTAAGGGGGGGCGATAATTATTTAATTATTTATTACTCTCCAACGCCATCTATTAGAAATTTGGAAAACTTCGTCGATAGACTAATAAGTTTTCCAATAGCGGCATAGATGGCGTTACAATTAAATAAATGTTTTACAGAAAATTTACTTATATTTAGTTTAGTCAATGGTACGGAACCCTTCGTGCGCGAGTCCGACTCGCACTTGGCCGATTTATTTTTCTTACAGTAACCCTGGTAAACGTCACAGTGGACATTGTTTAAGACTATAATAAAACTGAATATAATGCTTAACACCTTGTGTTATTGTTCATTTTCGTTTAAACAAATTTCTATCTACAACTATGGTGACCATGCGTCACTTTATTCACTTTTATTGATATTAAAGAAATGTTTGTGTTATAAATACTATTTTGTTGTTCAAATAAAAATAAAATATTAAATTTAAAATAATTGTAATGACATTATTTGAACTGTATTTACTTGCCAACTGTAACAAATATAGCATTAAGGTAAATTAATAAATAAATACCTCGTACTATTTGTATTGTTTACTAGATGTGCCCGCGACTTCGTCCGCGTGGAATAGTGACTTTGGACAGCATTTTTTCAATACATGTTTTGGTTTATTTTAGATTATAAGCACCGTCGCGACGGTGCTTATAATCTAAAATAAATTTACAATCTAAAATATATTTACATGTTCAACGTGATTCTTTAAATTGGCATTACTTTTTATTTATGAACCGATTTACATAAAACAAACACTAAATATTAAGTGAAGCCTAGCACAATATATTAGTGAAAACCACACCTAAATCAGATAAACCGTTTCCGAGATGACAGATACACACATTTCTGAAACAGACAAAAATTCTAACTATCATTGTTTTAAGTGCTAATTGCGTTGATAAAGGTCCCAATAATATTTTTTCTTTATATCTTCCATGTACATAAAGCGATCTGTTACATTTTTATTATATGTATTGAGTTTGTAATCCATCCCTTGTGCAAATGTTTGTATATTGACACACATGAAAAACAAATAATAAATATAATAATATAATATTTATTAATTATAAATTAATAAATATAATAATAGTCGTCAATACTGGTGTCAGATTTTTGAAGTTTCCAAATCTTAATGTCACCCTATTAGAAAGGGACACAAGGCCTCCGTACTAACTATCTCTGTCGGCTCGTTTTTCAGCTGCGAGTGCTTTGTCCCGTTACTTGTTAGTAGGTATTAAGATTTAAGTCCATGGTATAGCTTACGTAGTAACCAAAGAATATACTACTCTCTACCGAGAGGTAGTAAAGTAGTAACTAATACTTAATCTGTGGGCATAGCTTGGCAATTGGCATAGCATTATGCGTATAAGGTCCTATTTGACTTAGCCGCATAATGATAGTTCAATGTTTTAGCATACGTTGATCATTACGTCTAGTGTACGACACAAGAGCTGTCAGTTGAGCACAGAGTACATTGTAATAGTAGGGAATAGAGATCAATCTCGATGGTTTTAATGAGCCATACGGAGCAACGCCATCTCTATGCGAGTTTTGGAGTTAATCACGATATAGCTATATATATATATAGGTATATAGCGATATAGCTATATATATAGGTATTTACTTATTTAGTGATCCTCTACTGATAAACTCTTCTTTAATTTATAATTTCAATAAATTTTATAGAATGTAAAAAGAAATTATTTTTCTTTTTTAATTCTATAAAAATATTGAAATTATAAATTAAAGAAGAGTTTATTTTTACTATAAAAAGTATAGAATTAGGAAGCAAAAATAAAACGCGAAGTGGATAGTTGATATTAATTATTTATTTTTTCGTTTAAAACATTTGTGGAAATACTTTTTTGCCTTACTTTTAAAGTTATCGTTATCATCATCACATTCCCGTTTGTTGCATATAATTTTTATTCCGGCATTTGACAGCTTATTGGCCAATTAAACTAACTTTTTATGTAAAGCTTGTTCAGGAGGCATCCAAAAGTTGTGTTTTCGCTTGCTGACAACAATTTTCGGGGTTTCTTCATTTTGAGACACTGAAATTAATAAGAGAATAATAGTAAATAATTATATTCATCTTATATGCTTCTGATAAGATTTTGTCATTTCATTTGAGGGTTACATATAGTTTTAAAATAATAGAACTATAATATGTAATGCAATGCAAGAACAATTTTGATAAAGGTTTTAGACAAACTTCAGATATACAATATATATTGTATTATATCCAATTTTAGACCAAATATGTTTGAACAAACTGATAAAAAACATAAGCAATTAAACTTCAAATTAAAATAATATTGTGATGAAAGGAATTACCTGACATGTTCAATGTTGGTACAGCTATATTGCTAAGTCTTTTATATCGGCACAAATATTTTTCTTCTTAATGTTTGTGACATATACGGCGATATTTGAAAATATGGTTGTTTTCAAGTCCCAATATATCACCACCAACAGAACAGACCCATGAATTAAATAACACATTATTCTTCTCCGGATTTGTAAACTTGTGCAAAGAACCTGAAATTAATTTGAAATATATTATTGTACGGCAAAGTAGCCTTTAATTTAGAGAATATTGGATCCCAATGATTATGTATTAGTGCTACTGCGAACTGGGTTTATGAGATTCTTGTTTGACTTATTCTTCAGTTGTAGTACCTAGTAAGTTATTCCATTGTTATTGTCGGTTTTAATTTTCTAACGTAGATTTGATGAAGACGGTTTATTTAGGTTAGGTTAATTAGGTTACATAATTACTGGGTGGGATAAGACTAGTATATTAATCTGATACAAACCTGCGTTGCTTTCGCATCCCACGTCACAGCATTTCGTAGATAATCAAAATTCTCTTTTGTAATCAAAGACCAAAGTTCATTAACAAAATTATCTGCACATACAACCACTTAAACGAGTCCTGTTCACATTTTGAATTTAATTAAAAACGTTACCTACTATTATGATTAAATGGAAAAGGAAATGTTCACACAAAACAACACATGCTACGATCTAAAAACTGTGTGAATTGATGTGATTTATATAAATATAATATTAATAAATAGCGGCCATTTTTGCAGTTGACACTTCACACAGGAATTAAATTGTTTTGATCTTTAATAATTTAATATTTTGTGTGAAAGCGACATCTAATGCTGCCAAGTGTAAACTTTTTGTCAGTGCCGTCTGCTAACGCCATCTGTATGCGAGTTTTGTAAATTTGGATGCTTGCCCTCGTTTTCTAGTACTAAGACAGTGTTGCCAACCCTACTGTTTTAACAGTAGATTTGCTGTTTTTACATCGATGTCCCTGTTTTCTGTTTCATTTGTAATTTTTACTGTTTTTCAATTAGCGTTCAGCGTCACCTATTACACTATGTAATATGTTTTGATAACCACTATACAGGATGTCCCGCGATAAAGTGCAACCCCGAAAGAGGGTGAAACTAGACCATAAATTATCGACAAAAAACAGAAAAAATTAAAAAAATTAAAAAAATTTTTAAATTATTTTAATTGACGAATTAAGATTTTCATGTAGCTTACGTAGCCTCTTTGTACAAGAAATGATGATTTTTGTACGTGTTTTTTGGGATACAGGCGTAAATTTTTTTTATTTGAATGGCAATATGGTAAGAAATAATAATAAATCATAAAATTTCCTGGTATTGGGGGCATAATTCTGAGAAAATTAGAGATCATTGAAAAAAACAGTCATAAAAAATGGATTTTTTTCACAAGAAGCATAGTTAAAGACATAATGCCACTTTTTGCGAGCTAATTTTTATTTTATCCTTACCGCCAAGTACGTGGCGTAATATTTTATTTTATTTTTAAGTAATCGACCTACTACATTGGAAGAAATCATCATTTTTTGTACATAGAGTCTACGTAAGATATAAAAAACTTAATTCGTCAATAAGAAATAAAATATTTTTTTCAAAATGTTTTTTCTATGTTTTTTGTCGATAATTTATGTTCTAGTTTCACCCCCATTCGGGGTTGCACTTTATCGCGGGACACCCTGTATAATAATAATACACAATGATACTAGATGGCAGTACGTAGCTATGTACTCTTGTCGGGATTCGAATAAGGAATTCCCCGACCTGAGTCTTATGTGATTGACACTATATCGACTAAAACTATTAAAGGAGCCTTACACACTTTTCACACTAAATCCGAAATAACCGATTGGTATTCATTTGAAGTCAAAAAGACACATAAAGAAAAACAATAATATGTATGATTTTAAAAAAGAAAATGAGTTTGAAAATACTGAAGATGAGGCAATTGATAATGAAAGTGAAAAATAATTTTACTTTGATTTTATTTTTTTATTAAGTTGTGATAAATATTAAAATATAACTTTGTATGTCCTGATAACTAATAAAAGTAGGTGATTGTTTTAATTATACGAGGAAAGTATGAAATCTGACTTTTTTTACTTTACCTACTGTTTTCTCCTGTTTTTTTATTGGTTATCTGCTGTTTTTTAGTTTCCTGGGGTTGGCAACACTGTACTAAGATCACAGAGTACATTGTAATAGTAGGGACTAAGATTAAATACCCTGCAGTTGAGATACGCAATAGCCCTGCAGCATGATGAGAATATCAATGATCAATGAGTATACTTCATCCTAGAATTGGAAGAATAATTTATAATAGTAGACAAATAAAAATAAATAATGAAATAATATGAAATTAAAAAAATAAATATGGAGAACAGTAACAGTTATGCGAATGTATGCAGACTGTGTTTAAAAAGAGATTTACAGATATATTCCATTAAGAATACGTATTTACAAGATGTTTACGAAAAAATAACTAGTATTGAAGTAAGTCTAACCATTTTTTTAACTACTAATTTTCATTAAAAATATAATATTGTATAATGTGTGTTTGTCATGGCGTGTTTAATCACCTTTTTTGAGTTTCTTTTTCATATACCTAGTTTACGTATATGAAAGCATGTTTCATCAAGTAATTTACTAAAGTAGTCGTCTACTTTTCTACTTGTCTGTAATAGGCTGTTAATTAAAATAGGAACAAACATCAAATTACTTTTTAGAACTACATTGTATCTGACTTTGTTCCAAAGGAATTATGTTGGTAACAATCCTTAGTAGAAGAATCTGAAAAATGTTACTAATTTTTTTTAAATTTGTTGATGATCACTTTTAAACTTAGCTCCTAATTAGTGTGCATCACAAGCTATGTAATTACTTATAATCTCTATTGAAGTAGAGCAAGGCAGGAAATATAGCTTAAGTTTTAAGCGACTCAAGTGTAAGTACCTCAACCTTAAAGAAGATCTCAACTGAATATCATACTCTCAAGTATTGTTAAGTTCATGTGTAAGTTCCTGGGGAGAGTAAATGGTTAGAGTTGGCAATATGCTTGCAAGGCTCTTGGCGTTGCAGTCATCTATAGGCTATAGTTACCATCAAGTGAATCTTATGCTTGTTTAACATCACATTGGTATAAAAATGTAAAAAATTACTTGACCAAAGGCAGTAAATTATAATTATTTGACCCTAACAAATTTTTTGAAGTTATACTTCTTTTGGAGTGTTAGGGAAAAATGATGAGAATAAATTTTTACGATGCGTGCGCACACCGCCAACGTGAAGTTAGTTAGCCAATGAAGTATAACTTCTTATGTGCGTACATAAGTACACAGACACTATTTTTTGTAAAAAAATTGTTTGTTTTTCAGCTTAACTCCACGTGCAGCCAGTCTCTGTGTTATTTATGTTTGAAACGACTAAAACAGTGTCACAAATTAATTGAACAAGCAGTTGAAACAGACAAGTTATTAAAAGATGCTCTCCGGTGTGGAGTTGAGGTAAATGTTCGGTTGAAATTTTTATTTATTCTTAAGATCGAAAACTTACATCAAGCCAATTACAAGCTTTTTAAGCTTTTACTAATATACATATATTATTATAATATTCATGTTAACGTTGTTGTGCTGTGTGGTTACGGCACTAAAGAATGTAGCCACCCCCTCTCTTCCCGTGGGTGTCCTAAGAGGACTAAGGGATAACACAGTTCTACTGCCACCTTGGAACTTAAAAAGCCGACGGATGGCGGGATAACCATCTATGCTGGCTTTGAAATACACAGGCCAAAGACGGGCAGCAGCGTCTTCGGTGCGACAAAGCCAGCCCTGCTGTCACCAACCTGCCTGCCCAGCGTGATGACTATGGGCAAAACACATGAGTTCGCGTCATAATGTCTGGCGTGTGGAGGCCTATGTCCAACAGTGGACTGTGATAGGCTGAAGTGGTGGTGGTGGTGGTGGTTAACATTCACTATTTATTTTTGTCATCAGTATATTTGAAATGAAATGAAACTAAAACATTAAGGTGTCAAAATTAAACGAAAAAATTATTATATAGAGTCATGATAGCAAAATCGATGAACAATTTAAAAATTGCTATCTAAATTTAAATTTTAACATTAGGTACATTAAAAAGTTAGATAACATACCCGATGTTATGCAGTAACCAAATCAAATCAAAATAACAGTTAAAATTTAGACCCTGGACCGTCAACCGTTTATCGGTATAATTTCTTTACAAAAAAACCCTAACCTATCTAACTTCAAAATTAGACTGTTTTTAACCGACTTCCAAAAAAGGAGGAGGTTCTCAATTCGACACGTATGTTTTTTTTTTAATGTATGTTAGCTCAGAACTTTTGACTGGGTGGACCGATTTCGATCAATTTTGTTTTAATTAAAAGGTGTTGCGTGTCATGTGGTCCCATTTTAATTTAATTGAGATCTGACAAGTACTTTTAGAGTTATATCTAATAATGCGTATTTACGTGACTACTTTTTCGTCGACCTACGTTATATTATACCGCATAACTTTTGACTCGGTGTACCGATTTCGATGATTCTTACTTTAATCGAAAGCTAATACTTGTCTTGTAGTCTTGTTAAAATTAAATTGAAAACTGATTACAACTTTTTGATTAATCTTTAATAGCGCGTATTTACCTGACTATTTTTTCGTCTTATTACGTTGTATTACTTGTCGATGTAATTGAAGTCGGTTTTTTTTCGTTTGCGAGCAAACACAATTATTCGGCATAATTTCGTTACAAAAAAAAATAAATTTCCCTAACCTATCTAACTTCAAAATTTATAATGTGACAGTAAATAAGTAAAAATAAAAATATATTTAAATTAAAAAAAAAAATAATTTTCCTGAACCTGAGAATTCACAAAAAGCTTTCTATATATGAGTACTACATAAGTACATACAAAAAAAGGTTTGTGTGCGATTCACACACGATATAAGTGAAACTTCTGTGGCAAACAAATTAAAAAAAAAACCTAATTTAAAATTAGCGGCGTACAGCCACGTTAATTGTCCAGTTACGTTCATTGTCCAGTTACGTTCATTGTCCCGTTACGCTTATTGTCCAGCTACGTTCATTGTTCCGTTACGCTCATTGTACACTTGCGCCGCATCTATCTCTCTTCCACTCGATTGGCCTATGCGTCCGAGATGTTTTGTCATGACCTTGTCACGTTAAACTATCGTCCGTAAACCAACTTTATAGACAACCAATTTTTTAATAAACACAACCCTAAGACAGTATTACACCAAAATTTTATTAATTATTCCAAGCTCTAGTGTCTCGGTAGACATCACCTATGTATTATGCCATCGTCTTGGTGAAAATTTTCATGAAAATAATTCAATCGATCAATCAATTAATATTTCCAGATTGATAAGATAGAATGTGTACATACATTCACGCTGTCTGTATCATCAATATCGACTACCAACATATCTCTACATCCTGTGGAAAATGATATAAAAGAAGAGTCTTCTAAGATAAAAGAAGAATTAAAAGACGAAATTGGTATGTATTTAAATAAATAATATTAGAAATTGTCCTCTAACGAAACAAACCAAATTCAATTTAGATTGACAAGTATAGTACAATACACATTTCACGTCACACGAATTCCACGATTTTTGACCCCACTTTGTCACATCTGGTCACATTAAGGAGACTCCCCCCCACCCATCACCTAGTGTAATGTCACATATTATCAATCAAATGAATTAATCAAACGAACATCAATCAAACGTAGGTAAAAATGTTTGTGCGTACAAAGTAGGGTAGAGTAGTAGACAATGAACCACAAAAACTATAATTACTCGTAGCTCATAGATCTTAAGTCCTACAAACATATTTTATCTATACTAATATTATAAAGCTGAAGAGTTTGTTTGATTGTTTGTTTGTTTGTTTGAACGCGCTAATCTCAGGAACTACTGGTCCGATTTAAAAAATTAGCCATTATTCAGCGTTAGATAGCTAATTTATCCAGGAAGGCTATGGGCTATCTATATATCGTCACTTTAAGAAGAATATTTCAAAATCGGGAGTTTTATTTATTTAATTTTGAGGAGGAACAACAGCTAAAATACTTTTACAAATACACAATTTACATAGAAACATAAAGCTAATTATAGTTCCCCACCTATAGAAACAGCATTACAACAGAAACACATCACTAACCACATATCGCACTTTATGTCTAAGATATATCAATGTATCTATAGTAATATTGTTGTCACAATACCAACAAATCAAGGAGAGTTGAAGAATGAGTCGCTAATCAACTTTCTAACAGACGCACAGCTAGTGTCAAAGAGATCTATATCAAATTTATTCGCAAACATATTGAACTTGTTACCTGCTCGCCAGGTGAAAGTATTTTGTTTATAGTTTGAGGAGACAGGGGGTAGGTAAACTAAGGGGTTTTCCGCAATGTTTTTGTTGGAATATTAAACGAGATTTGTGATAAAAGTTCAGGACAGTCTATTCAATTTGAAGTAATATGAAACAGGTAAGTTAGATCAGCGATTTCTCTTCTCAGTTCAAGAGGAGGAATATGGTACTTTTTACATAGGTTCACATAGTCACGTGAATCATATGGTTGATTTGATTTAAAACAAATGTACTTTAGAAATTTCTTTTGAATATTTTCGAGGCGTGCAATATAAGTCCCATACCTAGGATTCCAAATTTGCGAGGCGTACTCCAAGTGACTACGTACAAGTGAGCAATATAATATTTTTAATGTTTTGACTCTAATAAAGTCCACCGAAGTACGCATCACAAAGCCCAAAGCTTTAGTGGCTTTACTAACTACACTGTCAATATGGGCATTGAATATGAGTTTGGAATCATGTATTACACCCAGGTCTCTCATTGTAGAACTCCTAGGCAGCTCCTCACCTTTTAAAATGTAATTGTATGATATAATGTTACGTTTTCTTCTAAACGTGACGACACTACACTTGCTGCGTTAAGGTCCAAAAAATTAGTGTTACAATCATTGAGAATTTGAGATATATGTACTACGTACTAGAGGAGACGCCTCGACTTGATTCTTTGTAACAAGAGTTAGAGTGCGTGCACTCTAACTCACTTAGTCTGTTTCAAGCGCTTGCTGCAACGTGACGCCTTTGAGTAAAGTTTTGTTTTTAAATATGCCTACATGTGCATTGAGATATTGCTCAAACAGCTCCAGAAACATAAGTAAAAGTCAAGGAGTGACGTAATTTCGGCATAATTATTATCTTTAATTTCATTATAATTTTTCAATTGCAACGCGTCGCAGCTGGCGGCTACTGCGGCCATGTTTTCGCGCCGATTCTGTGCGATCTCGCTTACACAGCGCATGCGCGGCAAACGCCGCTGTCATCAAAAGTTGAAAAGTGTTTCATAACTTTTGTTTGAAATAGCTTCTCTAGTACGTAGTACATAATATCTCAATGGTTACAATAGTGTTCCAACCTATGAAGATCAGCTTGAAGTTTTTGTTGTATGATTTTTTTATTTTGATTTTTAACTGACTTCCTAAAAAGGAGGAGGTTCATAATTGTATTTTTTTATGTATTAGAAGTTTTGACTGGGTAGACCGATTTCGATGATTTTTTTTTATCGAAGGGTTTTGCGTGTCATGTGGTCCCATTTAAATTTTATTGAGATCTGACAAGTACTACTAAAACACAATCACATTAATTCTGTTTTAAAAACAGTTGACAAATAAACAAATTCTTTTTTCAGAAGAGGATCAAATAGACCAAAAAATTTCAACGGGGTCTAAAGAAACATATTCTATAGATGGACTAAGGGCATACGAAGATGTCAAAGATATATCGGATTCAGATGATGATGTCCCTCTTAAGAATATAAGCTTGAAGATACATTCGGAGACCAAGCAGGATAGTGTGAAAAATAAGAAATTTAGTAAGTTCAATACAGGTATTAAGAGTAACAAACATTCGTCCATCGATTCTCACAAATTTTTGCGTGTATCATATTTGTAAGATTCTTTTAATAGTTAATTAAAAAAAAAAGTGTGTGTGTAAGTACACACATGTATGCACGTGAGAAGTTATACTTCAAGCTAGAGAATTGAAATACTTCCAAAATAAAGAATCACTATAATGTTTACAAATGTTCTCTAACAGTAGTGGCGGCATCTATTAATGAAAGCTTGCTATGATAAACTAGCTAACTGTGTGTCGCTTTTGTGATGCGCATCGTAAAAACTTACTCTCAACATTTTTATCTAACGCGCCAAAAGAAGTATAAATTAAAAAAAAAACCAACTTCAATTACATCGATCCATAAAACTTTTTTTTAATACAACTAGGTTAATCGCAAACATGCGTACGGCTCACCTGATGGTAAGACCGTAGCCTATAGACGCCTGCAACACCAGAAGCATCGCAAGCGCGTTGCCGACTTTATAGTTCTACAGAAAATATTAAATTAAGCTAAAGATTTCACTTTGCCAGTTTTCACTAATAATTCATCTTTTATTTGGCTAGTAGCTTTTTAATGTTGTTTTTAAGTAAAAACTAGCCAAGTGAAATCTTTAGCTTAATTTAATATTTTCTGTAGAACTTGGCGCTCATTTAGATCTCAATACTTTCTTCGGCGAAGTCCACAAACAACATATTCTTATTATTGAACTTGGCTGTCATTTTTCACATTTATGTTTTTGTTGGGATATCATTACTTTTTGTAGAGATATTTATTTGAATTTTTTTCATTTTTCTTCTCATTCTGTTAACGGATTCGATGTCGGAGACCAACCGGATCCTCAGATATCGATTTTGAAAGCAATCGGTCGAATAACTAAAAAGTTCAAGATGGCGGCTACTTTTTCTCATTCGGTTATCAGATTCGTTTTCTGAGACCAACCATGTCCCCAGATTTCGATTTTGAAAGCAATCGGATGAATAATTACAAGTTTTTGTATGGGGGCATGGGGACAACCTTTATTTTTTGACTTCATTTTTTTATTCTTTAGATTGACTTCTGAACTATATCTGTGTATTGTGGCGCCACGCGCGCCAGCTGCCGCGCCGACACACTCTGTTGGCCGTTTGTTTAGCGCGTATTACAAGTTTTTTGTATGGGTACACTCTTTATTTTTTTACTTCATTTTATTTTTATACTTGTTTTATATAGCAAATGTATCAATTCATATTTTGTGCAAGTTTCAAATATCCACTTATAACGGTTCAGACGCTACAATTAAAAAACATTTTTTTTTTTGTATGGGGACCCCCTCTATTTTTTAACTTTCTTTTGTTTTCAGATTTTTTCCTGCGCTTACACGTAATTACCTCGCTAGATGCCAAATTTCGACTTCCTAGGTCATCTGGAAGTGTGTTAGGTTTTTGATCTGTCAGACAGTGGAAAATTCGTGACTTTTGAACCTTCATATTTTTGTAACCGTTTCAACTAGGTTAATGAAATTTGGGGTTCTAGTTGTCCTTAGGGATATAAATTAATATATGTAATTTGATCTGTTTCTGTTGAATAGGTTTTGAGTTATGGAGGGGTCAAAAGTTGCTCGAAATGGTTCGTGTAAATATACACACGGCGCTGAGTCGCCAGTTCTTTTGCTTGTGTAGTATAGGTATGTTGTATACCTCACAAGCCTTATAATTGTAAGTCATAATTGTAACGGAGTCAGTAATAAACATGCAGTTTCACTTTAAACACGTCTTTTAATTTGACGCTCCTCGGTCCCATCCGTACACTTGAACTTGGCTTGACACGCTGCCGCGTGTCTCGATAGACTTTGACAACAGAACCTTAATAAAGTTAACTTATAATTTAAAATAAATATGGTCGAATTTCGAGTAGTTTCTAGTAATTGCGTGCGTACAAAGTACACATGTCAGATGTAAAACTTCTTTGGCAAACTAATTCAAAAAAACTAATTAAAAATGATTTTAAAATAAAAAAAGACTAATTGACAAAAAAAACGAATTACAAAAAAAAGTAGTTGTAAAAAGTGGTCTCCCATCCAAGTACTGACCGTCATGACGATGCCGCGTTACCGGTCGCTCAAATTACCCCTCATGCGCCTAAAGAAGTTTCACTCCAATAATTAAAAATAGTCCAGAATTTTTGTAGGCAACTCATTTATAATACATTAAATAATATACTAAATTTACTATAAAGTGTGATCTATTTAGTTTCAGACCTTAGACCAAAAAAATTGTTAAACTTTGAAATTAATATCTCTACGATAAAAAAATATTTACATTATTCAAATTAAGACACTAAAACCCAATCATAATAATTCTGTTTTAAATCAGTTGACAAATAAACAAATTCTTCTTTCAGAAGAGGACCAAATAGACCAAAAAATTTCAACGGGGTCTAAAGAAACATATTCTATAGATGGACTAAGGGCATACGAAGATGTCAAAGATATACCAGATTCAGATGATGATGTCCCTAGTCTGTCTGTATCATCGATATCGATAAAAGAAGAATTAAAAGACGATTGGGATATCGGGATAAATGCCGTCTCCGATCAAATTGGTATGTATTTAAATAAATAATAATAGAATTTGTTCTCTAACGTAACAAACCAACTTCAATGTATATTGACAAGTACAATACACATTGTTAAGTAAGAAGATAAAATAAGAAATTTAGGAAGTTCAATACAGGTATTAAGAGTAGCAAACATTCGTCCATCGATTCACACAAACTCGCGTGTATCATATTAGTAAGATTGTATAATAATAGTTAATTTTTTAAGTAAAACTTCTTTACACACATCTGAATTGGGGAGTAAGCTCGCGAATGTGTGACGAGAGCGTTACGAAAAGTGTGATGGAGCGAGGCTAACGGAAGTTGAGATAGAGATATAAGTTAGATGAAGCTGAAGAAGTTTTACTTCATTCGTGTGATCATAAGTTTGAAATTATAAATACTTCCTTTAGATTATCATTGTGTACTAACAAGAATGTTTCAGGTGCCTTTAATCCTCTGAAACTGCCAAAGAAAGAAAGAGCGAATGAAGTAGTAAAAGTCAGTAAAGAAGATGTTCCTGAAAAACCAAATCTAATACTAGAAAATAGGCCAAAGGAAAGTAATGAAATTATTTTAAAAACAAGTGCATTAAATAAATCCAATAAAGACTCAAATAATTTAAATAAAATACCTAAAAATAGTAAGAAGATAAAAAAGTATGAGCCTCCGACAAAAATAAAGAAAGATTCTTTTTTAATTAATTCTTACAATAATCTTACAGAACCACATGTAACAAATAATCCAAAAATACATAACCGAAATGAAACATTAACACTAAATGAAACTAAACCAGCAAATAATATAAACTTAGCACTTCCAACAACTTCGAAAATACAAATAAATGATAAACCAAATGACAAAAAACATGACAGCAATTTTTTAGTTCCGAGTAATAAATACATTTGTAATATATGTAATTATGAAACTATAAGTAGAAAATTCTTAATTGTTCATTTACGTTTGCACGATACTAAAGCAAAAATACATTGTTGTAGTCAATGTCAGTATATGACTAATGTGAAAAACAGTTTTAACATGCATCTTAAAAAACACACAGGTGAAAAACCATACGAATGTCATATTTGTCAAAGAAAATTCAGTATAATCGCTAATTTAAATATACACATAAGAAGACACACAGGTGAAAAACCATACGAATGTCATATTTGTCAAAGAAAATTTATTCAAAGCGCTGATTTAAAGAAACACATAAGAACACACACAGGTGAAAAACCATACGAATGTCATATTTGTAAAAAAAAATACAGTCTTAACGCTCATTTAAATGCACACATAAGAACGCACACAGGTGAAAAACCGTACGAATGTCACATTTGTCAAAGAAAATTCAGTGATATCGCTAAATTAAAGATACACATAAGAACACACACAGGTGAAAAACCATACGAATGTCATATTTGTCAAAGAAAATTCAGTATAATCGCTAATTTAAATATACACATAAGAAGACACACAGGTGAAAAACCATACGAATGTCATATTTGTCAAAGGAAATTTATTCAAAGCGCTGATTTAAAGAAACACATAAGAACACACACAGGTGAAAAACCATACGAATGTCATATTTGTCAAAAAAAATACAGTCTTAACGCTCATTTAAATGCACACATAAGAACGCACACAGGTGAAAAACCGTACGAATGTCACATTTGTCAAAGAAAATTCAGTGATATCGCTAATTTAAAGATACACATAAGAACACACACAGGGGAAAAACCATACGAGTGTCATGTTTGTCAAAGAAAATTCAGTCAAAACTCTCATTTAAAGAGTCACATAAGAACACACACAGGTGAAAAACCGTACGAATGTCACATTTGTCAAAAAAAATTCAGTGATATCGCTCCTTTAAAGAGACACATAAGAACACACACAGGGGAAAAACATTACGAGTGTCATGTTTGTCAAAGAAAATTCAGTCAAATCTCTCATTTAAAGAGTCACATAAGAACACACACAGATGACAAACCATACGAATGTCATGTTTGTGAAAGAAAATTTAGTCGAACCTCTTATTTAAAGATTCACATAAGAACACACACAGGTGAAAAACCATACGAATGTCATATCTGTGAAAGAAAATTTAGTCACAACGTTTCTTTAAATAGACACATAAGAACGCACACAGGTGAAAAACCATACGAATGTCATGTTTGTCAAAGAAAATTCAGTGTGATCGCTAATTTAAATTCACACATAAGAACACACACAGGTGAACAACCATACGATTGTCATGTTTGTCAAAGAAAATTCAGTCGAATCGCTCATTTAAATACACACATACGAGTTCACACAGGTGAAAAACCATACGATTGTCATATTTGTCAAAGAAAATTCAGTGTTATCGCTCATTTAAAGAGACACATAAGAACACACACGGGTGAAAAACCATACGAATGTCATGTTTGTCAAAAAAAATTCAGTGAAATCTCTCATTTAAAGAGTCACATAAGAACACACACAGGTGAAAAACCATACGAATGTCATGTTTGTCAAAGAAAATTCAGTCGAATCTCTCATTTAAAGAGACACGTGAGAACGCACACAGGTGAAAAACCATACGAATGTCATGTTTGTCAAAGAAAATTCAGTCGAATCTCTCATTTAAAGAGACACATAAGAACGCACACAGGTGAAAAACCATAGAATGTCATATTTGTCAAAGAAAATTGAGGCTAACCTCTGATTTAAATACACACAAAAGAACACACGCATGTGAAAAACGACGGTTTCTGCAAGGGTCAGTGGTCAGTGGGGTTGTATGGGGGGAACGTACTGACGAATAGTAATATAATAGTAATATGTCCGTCGATATAGTAAATTGTTTCATGTGTAGGGCACGGATAAATATGTATTAAAAATTCAAAATATGTACATATAAAATGGACAAAAAATGTAAAATATGTAGGAAATATGGAGTATAAAATAAAAATAAAACTCTTTAATACTAAACATTGTTTATTGTGAAAAATTATGTACTGCAGTAACAGTTACATTAACCTTTTGAGCGCCACGCCTCAGATCCATTCCCGTGCCCTGTACGCCAAGGCATAAATTAAACAAAAATACCTACGAAAAAATAGTGCTGCCAAGAGTCGTTATCGAGTACCACAAAGTGACTTGTTTATGTTGGTTTTTATGCAATAAGTGACTACTTATATAATCTAGGATGGTTTATTCTTTCAATATTCTTCTTGTATTATCTTGCACTCGTTATATATACTTACAATAACATAAATAAAAAACAAACATTACAAAAAAAATCGTAGTAAAGCACAACACCATTCTCTATCGTCATGACGTCATTGTCACGACTGGAAGACTACGGCGCAGCTGACCTACGGTTTTAAAACTTCCATAGAGACATGTTAGAGACTTGCTGTGTGTGCCGCACGCTGTATATCGATTTCGAATCGAATCTATATATAAATGAAAAGTAATTTTAAAAAAATTAACCGAATTCAAATTTGTAATTTTTTTTATTATATAATAACTAAAAAGGGAGTAATAAAAGTGCAACATTTAAAAAAATCTAAAGTACTTACCTAAATATGCCTACTATTTATTAAATCCAGCTTTAACAAAGTAAAACTACAATACCATACAATATTCTAATAAAAATATTTATTAATACTAGCCGACCTGTGCCCACTTCGTTGGGCGTTAAAAGATTTTTACAGTAATTTGATATGTTTCAAGATTTTAAAATTTAACTATTACAGAATAATAACGAATTTTTAAATGAAGTATACTTTAGTAAACGTCGTGAACACAGTCGTTGGGCGCGCCGTCTGCTGCTATTAGGGTTCCGTACCCAAAGGGTAAAAACGGGACCCTATTACTAAGACTTCGCTGTCCGTCCGTCCGTCCGTCCGTCCGTCCGTCCGTCCGTCCGTCCGTCCGTGTGTCTGTCACCAGGCTGTATCTCAAGAACGGCTATAGCTAGAGAGTTGAAATTTTCACAAATTATGTATTTCTGTTGCCGCTATAACAACAAATACTAAAAACAAAATAAAATAAATATTTAAGGGGGGCTCCCATACAACAAACGCGATTTTCTTGCCTTTTTTTGCTCGATATCAATAATGGCAACAGGTAGGCACTTGAAATATTCACAAAATACTCAGTTCTATTTTTACTTTAATAATAAATAATAAAATTAAAATAAAATTAATATTTAAGGGGGGCTCCCATACAAAAAAAACGTCATTTTTGCCTATTTTTGCTCTCATACAACAAAAGTGATTTTTTTAGCCGCTTTTTGCCCGATATTAAAATCAATGTACCTAGTCAATGGTACGGAACCCTTCGTGCGCGAGTCCGACTCGCACTTGGCCGATTTTTTTACATCGATTTTTATTTAGTTGGTACCTACAGTTCGTCAAGAGATGGCGCGATTCGTAACACCTACTATTATTTTCACTGAATTTTATGTTCAATTACAATAAAATATAGCCTATATCACTCCTGAATAGTGTAGCTTTCTGTGAGTGAAAGAATTTTCATGATCGGATCAGTATTTGCAAAGATTACCCCGTATATACAAACAAAGTTATAAACTTTACCTCTTTATAATATTAGTATAGATATCATAATGTTCCTTAACATCTCGCAATTACGGCTATTTGCGCATTATTGTTACTCATTTAAGAAGACAATGGACGCACCGGTCATAAAAAATTTTGTACTGCATTTTGAGAGAACTCCTTACTTTCAAACAATAATGGCTCTTGATGTACAGCGATAAAGGTGAGAATTACATTAAAAATCTTTTTTGAGACCATAAATTGTATGGAATTCTCAAAAATTATAGAAAAAAATGTTTTTTTCAATCGTGGGAATGTTTTTAAAAAGTTTCTACTAACTAAAAGTTTCTTCAAACTATCGTTTTTAGAAGTTTCGTAAAAATCCTAATAATATTAGTTTAAAATAATGTAATTCACGTGAAATTTGTTCAATGAAATATTGAAGTTGTTATTTAAATAGAATATATTTAAAAAATCCTTTGTAATGGAAAGAAAACCACGGCTTTGATCAATTTTAGACTATTATTAAAAATCTAGTTTCAATTAATAAAGAAAACTTTAATATGTCGATTTTCTGGTCGTGGTGGGGTTTATAATTTAATTTAAAAAAAGCGTTAATTTGTATGGCTGCGTTTCCGACTTGATACTTATATTTTTATCTGTTTTGACATCTCAAACCCGGAATACAAATAAAATATTTTTTAAAATTAAAGTTTGAACTGCGGCTTTGATCACTTTTAGAATATTATTAAAAATTTAGTTTCAATTAATAAACGATACTTAAATATACAGGGTCTGTCATTAATAATAGATAATCCAGTAAATGGAGGTAGTCCAGGTGTCAGGCTATATTAAAATCATTTTTTATATCAGTTTTACCAACATTGTAAAAATGGTGTCCACTTTTAATGTTTTTCAAAAATTTTGTTCCTTTGGCCATTCAATCGGGTGCCATTTCCACAAAATTTTGTATTTTTGTGTAATTTTTGTGGCATCGTACTCCTAGAGACTTGTTTTATTTAATTTAATTAGATTTAGAGGCGTTTTTGTCATAACACATTAATAAAATTAACATTTCAAGTATTTTTCCTTGTTTTCTTTTCACTACTTGTAGTTTTGACCCATGATTGTGAAAAAAAAAGTTATGACGCTATAGCTGCCCGTTGTCTTAAAAACATGTCTCGTATGTGTGGATTCTAAAAAGTGTGCCTAAGCAAGCAATACTAGCTCCAGGAGCAAAAGAACTAAGTTAAGTCGGGATTTTAGTTTTTCAAGTAATGTCGTAATTTTTATGATTTAAGCTAAAATACTTCAAGACATGATTTTATTCCATTAAGATTGCAATTTAAATCTAAATAGTATCTCATCACCTTTTATTTTGCATTCGTAAAAATATTATTTTCTACGATTGTGTAACCAGTTACTACAAGTTTATTCCAAATTCAAAAGGGTATTCAGTCAAAGCCGCTCCTCTATACAGCCCCTCCAGCGCCATCTAGCATTGAGTAGAGGTTTCATGTTGTCTTTATACAGCACACAAAGTGGTTCCACCGCTCTACGCTAGATGGCGCCAGCTTCGTTACTTTGTGTATTCGTAACACTACTCCCCTCTTAGAGATGCTCGTCCCGAGCATCGTTGTTACTGCCATGGTAACGCGCCAGACGGTCTATGTGTACCACTTTGAATGTCCCTCTTGGTTGCTTTTGAATCCTATAAACTCTGTCCAAAAATAAAAGAATTAAAAGGTAAACAAATATGGCGGAATGTGTAACCATAGACTACTATAGTGCTGTGATGTATGTTGTTAAATGTCGATATCGGTAAATTTAATATGATGCATTTCTAATGGCGCTATGCAAGGCCATAGAATTAGTGTACTTCCACAGATTAAGTAATAGGTACTACCTCTACTTGAAAATAATATGGATGTAATGAGGAATTAAACTAAATGAAACATCAACATATATTTATTACATTTAGCACACCATACTATAAGGGGGCGTTCAAGTATTACGTAACGCAAATTTTGAAGATTTTCGTCGTCGAACGTAGGAAATATATAACTTCTTACAGTGCGTAGAGTTCTGTCTTACTGGGTGCATAGCAATACTAGTTGTTACAGTGACTGATGTTATTTTAAATATCAGTGACAAAATACTAGGTACTCGACTACTCGATATTAGAGCCTATGCAAACCACGTTTTTTAAACGCGCCGTCGACGCGCGTTTGTAGCGATACAAACGCGATACAGACGCGAGTTAGACGCAGCCTGTAGACCTTTGCACACCCGTATAATAAAAGCGCGCCGTCGACGCGCGTTTTTAAAACGCGCCGTTAACGCGCGTATGTGCCGAATGTACTGATACAGACGCGATGCAAACGCGCGTGTCACGCGATGCAAACGCGATACAAACGCGATGCAAACGCGCGTGTGTATCGATACAAACGCCAACAAACTGCTCTGTAGGATAAAAACGCGCCGTCGACGCGCGCTTTTAAAACGCGCGTCGACGGCGCGTTTAAAAAACGTGGTTTGCATAGGCCCTAAGTATTCTAAAAATACTACGTTTATCTCGCCTCCTCGGCGTAAACGCTTAAGCACAAGTGAAATGGAGATGATACCGATTTTGCAGACAATTATTTTTTTTGCTACTCTGACTAAATGAACTCTGTATCTAACCTCATTTGAAATCTGTATATACCGCATTTGAAATCTGTATCTACCGCATTATACTATTGGATAGTGTGACTTGATTTACCTCGTAGAAATGAAGTTCGAATCCAGTCGAAAGCGAAATCGGGGTCTTTAAAACTTTGCAAATAGTCGTCAATACGGAGATAAACACGGTCCAAATCACAAAGAAATCGGAAGTCCACAAACGAAAGCCAAGATGTTGAGCCGTAGAAACACAAACGCAAATACAAGAATTTTAGAGGGTCGGTATCGTTCATCAGGAATTTATTCCTTATTAATGGAATTTTTTTATTAATTCTGGCCATAACCATGTGCATGGTATACTTGGAAATCTATATAACGTTATCTGATTTTTTTTAAAATAATTTCCTGTTATTTTTGTATACAAATAGTTTGTTGAGAAACTGAACGATATAACACTAGAAACATTAGCAGGGTGTAGCTTGTATGTGCGTTTTAAATTAGATTTCCGAAAGTACTTTTCGGTATTTGTGTGTGAGTAAAATTTATCAAAACACAGAGTAACCTTTAGACATTCGAAATGGCGATGCATGAAAAGGCTATTTAATTAATATCTAATTTAAATATTTTCTACTACTACTACTACTACTATTACTACTTCTTTCTACGAAACTAATGAAAGTTCAGAGAAATGTTAATTAAAACAAAAAAGTCTATTTGTATTAGGGGCACATTGCCTTAGCTGGGGCTCCCCTCTATCGTGTAACAACTCCTTTAAAAAAGTATTAGCAATTTGATGACAAAGATACACTAAAAGTATTTTCAATGAGACTTAAAGCAAAAGTCACCACAGAGAAAGACATACGGTCTTATTGTCAATAATTATGTTTGCTCGCAAACGAAAAATAACCGACTTCAATTACATCGACAAGTAATACAACGTAATAAGACGAAAAAATAGTCAAGTAAATACGCTCTATTAAAGATTACTCAAAAAGTTGTAATCAGATCTCGATATAATTTACACAAGACTACATGACAAGTATAAGCTTTCGATTAAAGTAAGAATCATCAAAATCGGTACACCGAGTAAAAAGTTATGCGGTATAATACCACGTAGGTCGACGAAAAGTAGTCAAGTAAATACGCATTATTAGATATAACTCTAAAAGCACTTGTCAGATCTCAATTAAATTTAGATAAGACCACTTGAGACGCAAAACCTTTCATATAAAACAAAATTGGTCGAATTCGGTCCACCCAGTCAAAAGTTCTGAGCTAACATACATAAAAAAAATACAATCGAATTGAGAACCTCCTCCTTTTTTGGAAGTCGGTTAAAAAACGAAGTAATGCCTCTTTAAAAGTCTCATTAAGTAAGACACTATTTAACTTAAGTGGCCGTTTTAACTTTTTGTTTTAATTATTTATAAAAAGTGAAAATAAATTATGATTTATGAAAAGTTCGAGTAACTTTTTATGATTTATAAAAAGTTCGAGCTAAAACGCTTTTTTTTAAAATATCATTGACCTCAACATTTTATCGATATGAAAGAACAGAAAGCCCTTAACCATAAACACAAATGACAAATGTCACTTGTAAGTTTGAGGTTACAGCGAATTCGGTTTTCTGCTAAAAAATATTAGTTTGACTATGAAATAAACGTATAATTACAAATTTAATGGTAGTACATGTGATTACCCAGATGCTACAATAATCATCTAGTAGCCATTGTGTGTAATTAGAAATTACAGAGGGATTGCGTATTTTTCATCCGGTAAGGGGTTTGTTTACATTTTAATTCTTTTATTTTTGGACGGACTATAAGTCACATCATTCATTCGGGTAACCACTTTGTATGGACCGTCCCGCTTTGGTCTGCAACTTTGGAGATTTCCCTTTCCGGCGGGTTGGGTTATGCAGCCACACCAGACCAGTGACCCTTCCTCGAAGCCTCTCGTGTTCGATTTCCGTTCGTATGTGGTTTCATATTCTCACTTGACTGTAACCCATTTTCCCGTACCAACGCGTGTATATAGCGCATTTTTTCCCTTAAATTGCTGACATAGTCTTGTACGGTCTCTGGTCCCTCCGGTGACCCTCCTGTCACCCTCCTGTCAATAGGTCTACTGGTATTCATAGTTCTCTACCGTAATTGACATACCCCGGGGTAGCTTTTATGCTCTCATGCTCGGCGGTTCGGTACGACAGAAGGAAGAGTGGTATATACTTGTCCCAATCCTTTTGTTTGTCGTCTACCAATTTCGCCAAATGCCTCTCAAGGGTCTGGTTAAACTTGGTAAACATAACACGTTTTTTTTTGCACATGTCTAAGTTTTTAAGAAATAATATATAGCCTATGTTACTTCCTAATAATGTAGCTTTCTATTAGTGAAAAAATCATTAAAATCGGTCCAGTACTTTTGGAGCCTATTCAATACAAACAAACAAAAAATCTTTCCTATTTATAATATTAGTGTAGATGTCATTTAAGACTTTATTGAAATTGGAATTTTAAATTTCGCGCCATTACTACACATGCTGCAATTGCTCGCAGCGCTTTTCAAAATGCAACCCAAATAATCGTTGTTCTCAATGATTTTCAAATATTCGACAACAGATGGCGCCACTACACTTAATTTCCAAGTTGAAGGGTTGGAAAAGCCCTTATATGTTTAAAAACACGCCCTTTAGGTTAAAACGGGAACTTTCTTGTTTGAGGGGGGATAAAGGGCTATCACACTATATAAGTCCCTTTATCGTGCCAGGACTCCTTTTTAAGTTTTATCGGCACGCACATTTTATCAACTTAGTTTTATTATATACTAGCCGACCTGTGCCCACTTCGTTGGGCGTTAAAAGATTTTTACAGTAATTTGATATGTTTCTAGTTTTTTTAATTTAACTCGTACAGAATAATAACGAATTTTTAAATGAAGTATACACAGTCGCTGGACGCGCCGTCCGCTGCTATTTAAGGCCTTTCACCGACAGGCGCCGATTCGTAACGCAGATGCGATCTAAAGGGCGCCACACACGGCGAAGATACTATAGATTATAATTATGTTATCTTTAAACGTGTGTGTAAAACGTGTATGGTGCTCTTTAGATCGCATCTGCGTTACGAATCGGCGCCTGTCGGTGGAAGCCTTTACATCGATGTTTATTAAGTTGGTACCTACAGTTCGTCAAGAGATGGCGCGATTCGTAACACCTACTATTATTTTCACTGAATTTTATGTTCAATTACAATAAAATATAGCCTATGTTACTCCTGAATAGTGTAGCTTTCTGTTAGCGAAAGAATTTTCATGATCGGATCAGTATTTGCAAAGATTACCCCGTATATACAAACAAAGTTATAAACTTTACCTCTTTATAATATTAGTATAGATAAGAATTAATTAATTATTAATATATGTTTGGAAGCTTACATTTTCTAACGTCATTAATTAATACAAAAGTATAAAACAAAAAAAAAATTTGCATGCGTACAAAGTACACATGTCAGAAGTGAAACTTCTTTGGCAAACTAATTTAAAATTCTTTACATAGATTTACAAAGTAGCGCGGCCGCAGCGCTACCGCCGCGCGGCAAATTTGAAGGCGCCCTTACCTGTCGTTTTTCTGTTGCATCCGGTTTGAAATCTCAACGATTCTAAAGAAGTTTCACTTCAACAAAAATATATACTGTACATAAGTACTGTAAGTACAGTATATATTTTTGTTTTACAATATAAATTGTACTATAATTAATGTAACCCCAAAAAGTTCAATAAAAACTGTTTCATTTAAGAAGGATGTTTTCATTTTTTTAAACCAATAAAATTACACTTATATGTACCTATATGTCGCCGCGGACGCTAATCAGACTTCAATATACAAGCTTTAATTGAAATTATAAAATTATATTTGTACGTACTGAACTGAACGTTTAAATATTCATCTTAGTGAATTGTCTGTTTTGCAACTTCTTGAAGTAAGTGCCTGTTTAGTTACTATTTCTTTTTATGTAATGCTTTCGCTGTTTAAATTGCTGAATAATTAAATAACGTTAAAATATTATTGTAATTTTAGAAATCGATTCTATGCATTTTTTACTTTGAGTTATTCATTTAATAGTTTAATTCAATATTGTAACGATCCTAATGCGTGTACTGTCCTTCGACCAATAGGAACGCAGTATGACAATGTCTTCACGCAATTTATATTGGCGGTAAATCGAGTTTACGTAAGCGTGTTTGGATCGGTAAAGAGGCAGATTCCTTTTGGTATTAGTAGGCTAGTAAATAAAGCATTTAACCTCGCACTAAATTTCCGATCCAATTTCAATTTTTTTTTAGGTTAAGGGTCACTTACTGAGTATAAAAACACAAAATGCTGACAGATCCAGGTGGAGCTTCGATCGCAATCTTAAAGAAAAGTTTTTAGCCGATATCTCTGAAACTATCCACTTTAGGGCAAAAGTTATTCAGATCTTTTTTATAGAAAATAAAATTTCGCATCTTTTATTTTCTGTAAACTTTTTTGTAAAACTTACCGTTTACGTCTTAAGGCCCATTTAATGAACCCGTTTTTCACTTTTGGCCAATAACTCTTAAAATATTGAATTAAGAGCCATTTCACAATTTTTGACTCTGCAAGTTTAGGTAAATATGGTCGAAGCGCACGATCGTACGAGCTGCGCGGTCTTGTTGTCGCACTATACAACCAAAAAAAATCTTGATATTTTTTAATGTATATTAAAAATTAATAACTATGTTGTAAAATGTTTTTTAAATAATTATTTTGTTAAAAATTTCAAGTATGTTATATAACAACAGTCAATTACATTAAAAATAAAAATCAATTTTATGAAATAATTTTTTTAAAACTGATTTTGTGTTTTGAGTTTACTAATGAATCGAATATTTACGATATAAATAAAATAGCCTTTTAGTATGCACAATAATTTTTTTTGGATGCAAGTAGACCATCAAATTTTGCCGGCTTTAATTCTTTTATAAACTCATTGACACCGACAAACAGATTTATTAACAAATAACAAGACAAACAGATTTAAATGCATATTTGTATTGATAATGTGAGAAAAAAGATTTTAAATAATAATTTTCGCATATTTTTTATTTTAATGAAAGTATCAAATGTGGTGTATCCACTATAACAACAGACGCTTGGCGCGTGTGAGCGAGACCGATAAAAGAAAGAGACAGCTGCGCTGAATTTGACATAGACCTTACCTCTGAGAGCGTTGGCGCTCGACTTCCCTACTATTACAATGTACTCTGTGCGCTCGACTGATTTACTGCGTTTGATGCGTGGTATTATATACTATCTTTTAATTTTTTAATACAAAAGGTATTAAAAATAATTCAATATTTTAATTATTTTTTTTATGTTCCCAAATGATGTAAGTTTACTTTGGTATAGATAGTTCGTTAAAATTTCTTAGTTTTCTAAGAAAAAGATCGCTTTTAAAATTGTACTTATTTGGAAAATATTCGTAACTATAAATATTTTATTATGGATTAACGGAGGTACGAATGGAAAAAAATCAATATTATGATTCAACAAAAACATATTCCACATATTACCATATTTTTTTGAAACAGTTTCAAGGTAGAGGTTATTGAAAAATAGGACGTCAAAGTATTCATTTCGACCGTTTTCCCAGGGAGGCGGCTGATGAAAAGGTTAATAATTTTGTACAAACAATATAAATCAAAATTCTGTTACATTGTGTTACTACAACAAAGGTTGTTCTATCACATTTCAAAAATAGAAATTATATTATTGCATCCCATAACTGAGATTAACGACGTCAAAATGTTACAATTCCGCGGATTGTTACCGATTTTTGTGAAATGGCTCTTAATCGATAAAATGCATCTATTCATTTTTAAGATTACTTTATTCTCTACAACTTTTGTTTAAAACTTTTTTTTTCTAATGTCCCTACTTGTTGAGTTATAAAACGTTTAATGTTGGACTACCAGGCGTGTCGAAAATTTCAAGGTACGCATAGAATATAATGGTACAAATTCAACAAACTAATTTTAAAAAAATATCCCGATTATTTATGTACTTAAAAATTGATAGTTCATTTCCTTACCTGCAATAGTAATTAACTTTTTATATTTTATTTTATTATGTTTCGTGCAACTAACTGCCGTGTCACCACAGAGTACAATAACTATACGGGAAAAGAGAGCCAACTCCGCTATTTTTTTTGCAAGTATGGAAAGTAGCGCCTCTGGTGGATGTTTGGTGCAAACTACGATGCCATAACCTATATATAGGTATATATAAGTACCTACCTATTATACGTACCTTAGTTATTTTATTTAATTAGTTTTCCTGTATCAAATCAGGTTTGTTAAAGTAATAAAATCTATTACAAATCAGTCCCGCAAAAGGAGTGATTTATGTAATGGATTTTATGTTTAGCAAACCTGATGATAGATATGATATTTACATAATAAAGAAAAAGTAAGAACAGTTTAAAATAAAACAATTGATTAAAACTTAATATCATTTATTTTTATAGTTCATATAAAACACAAACGCACCAAAAACACAAAAACAACCTAAAACTCAACAATATCAAACAAAAACTTATATAAATTTAAATTCAAAACGAGAGCTCATCGGATTACACACTTGAAAATCGTTTTCACTTTTGAAAATTTGCAGTCATCAAATCACTTAAAAGTACAATACTTTATTAATAAACATTCTACATAGTTATTTACAATAAAATATAATTACAAATAGTTTTGGTACAAAAATAACCTATCTTATTCTTTTTTCACATATTAAATGTCAAAATTCAAAAACTTCGTGTTCGTTTTAGTTTTATAATGTTGCTAGATTATTATTTTCATTTCCCACATATTTTGTATTTATTTAGTTGAAAGAACCGCCAATTACATTTATATAGGGTATATAATTGATTTTTTGAACTTCAATTCATTTCAAATGTATTTAAAAGTGATTAAATTTTTAATTTGTATCTGTAGGCCCAGTAAAGGTAGTTTTATAAACACCCTTAAGCGCAATATACTATAACAAGTGGCAACATCCATATTTATCAACAATTTGATACGAGTAGAAGCGACATCTATAAAAATAATGCTTAATTACAGAACTGCTTTACCACAAATCGACACCAAACAATCACCAGATGCCGCATTGATCGATTACTTAGAGTGTACCATAGAGAATAGTGAGTGTACCCCCCCTGCGTGTCACCCGCCGAGCGCCGGCATTTATCTCTCTCTTTATAATATGCTCTTTGCGCGAGTCCGACTCGCACTTGGCCGATTTATTTTGGTACGGACCATAGACTTAATACCTACTAACAGGACAGAGTACTCTGAAAATTTGTATTTACGAAAATAAACACTAAGTCAACGAATTAAGTATTATATTCGGTTGCGCATTATACAAATGCAAAAACGAGCCGAGAGAGATAGTCACAACCTAGAATCAAGTATACTCTGGATGTGACAAGTGCGTACACCCGAAAGGGACAAACATAAAAGTATATAATAAGATGTCAGGGTTGCCAGCCCTACCAAAATTTCCCCGTATTCTTCAGGAATTTTCGATAAACCAGTAATAATAACAATAATATTATTATTATAAGTAGTAATAACTGCCGCGACAATGCGTTTGACTTGCATTGCGCAAACGCCCTTATGGTTTATTCATATGAATCAATATTTTCTGATATTGCAATTTGTAAAATAATGGAATACAAATGGACGTGCATTCGCCTTGAAATTTCACAGGGCACTGATTTTTACCCGACTGCGCAATGCAAAGGAGGGTAATGTGTTTTCCAGTCTATGTTGTATTCTGTTTTTTCGATTTTTTAATGAATTTATTTTATTCTGCTTTTGAGTTTTGATAGTCGCATGAAATACGACAGTAATATCTTGTAAGATGTGGTCTGAAAAAATGTTCTGTTTTTTAACTCTTAATCGAACCTGGGAGTTGAACGGAACTTATTTAGCATATAATGAATAAAAAATGAAACAAGTTACTCCAAATTTTAGTTTTTATTGTCCTTTGAATATATTTAACTTTGTCGCCCAGTGGCAGGAATCCATAATTGGCGAATTGCAGAGTCCTTTGGAAATCTGTAACAAGTAAACAGTTAACAAAATCTGTAACAAGTAATTATGTTTAAGAGTGAATAACAAATACCCCACTTTTAGGGTAATTTATCAGTAACCTCAGCTAGTATCCCTAAAAAATCTATAACCTGATCAAATTATAAAGTAGTTAAAAATGGCGGACCAGCCTGAAGTTTGTTTCGAGGATGACAAATTAAGCTTACCACTTAATATATTAATATTTGTTATTATGATGGTAATTATGCCATTTTCATACAATATTTCTATTTATAATAACTTGTAACTATACTACGACTCTCATTCTGTTAATATTTTTGCCCAACAAGGGATATTTTTATCAAAAAAATTGTACTTACGTATGAAAGGTTATGTCTCGTATTTTCTGCTCAGTACGGCTTTCATAGCCGATTATATAACATATAACCGTGATAAGTCTTATAGAACAATCAACTACGTCGTAGTTTTATCACTTAAATTACTGTAAATCACTTAAATCACATAAATTCACGAAGTAAATATCGGTCTCAACTGATTTGTTGGTCGCAACTTCAGTTGTGACCAACAGAAACTCTGACAAAGACAAAAAATGTTGTTTGTGTCCTTTTCACTCCTTACAGTTTTCGTATGTTGTGGTTTCGTTCACACACGGTAATAATAATTGCGTAGCACATCCAGAGTATACTTCATCCTAGGTCACAACGGAGGCCTTGTGTCTCGTTCTTTCATATTGCCAGCATAAAAATGTTTCTAATCAAAAATTATGGCTGACCTAAAACTCCATTGAAACAATTGTATTTTAATGTTATTTTAACAATTGTAAGTCAGCAAATCATAATTAAAATTAATTTCTTTAAATATATTCTTAGATAAAAAGAAAACATAAATTATTATTTTGCCTATTTCTTTTTTTTCTTACGGTAACTCTCGTAAACATCACAGTGGACATTGTTTAAGACTGTAATAAAACTGAATATAATGCTTAACACCTTGTGTTAGTGTTCATTTTCGTATAAACAAATTTCCATCGACAACTATGGTGACCATGCGTCACTTTATTCACTTTTATTGATATTAAAGAAATGTTTGGGTTATAAATACTATTTGTTGTTCAAATAAAAATAAAATATTAAATTTAAAATAATTGTAATGACATTATTTGGACTGTATTTAGGTACCTACTTGCCAACTGTAACAAATATAGCATTAAGGTAAATTAATAAATAAATAACTCGTACTATTTGTATTGTTTACTAGCTGTGCCCTCGACTTCGTCCGCGTGGAATAGTGACTTTGGACAGCATTTTTTCAATACATGTTTTGGTTTATTTTGGATTATAAGCACCGTCGTTTGGTTATTTACATGTTCAACGTGATTCTTTAAATTGCCATAACTTTTTATTTATGAACCGATTGACATAAAACAAACACTAAATGTTAAGTGCCTGCCTAGCACAATATATTAGTGAAAACTACACCTAAATTGGATAAGCCATTTATGAGATGACAGACAAACACATTTCTGAAACAGACAAAAATTCCAACAATCATTGTTTTGTGTGCTATTTGCGTTGATAAAGGTCCCAATAATATTTTTTCTATATATCTTCCATGTACAGAAGTACAGCGATCTGTTACATTTTTATTATATGTATTGATTTTGTAATCCATCCCTTGTGCAAATGTTTGTATATTGACATGAAAAACAAATAATAAATGTAATAATATAATATTTATTATTTATTCATTATAAATAAATCCAATAATATAATAATAGTCGTCAATACTGGTGTCAGACTTTTCAAGTTTCCAAATCTTAATGTCATCCTATTAGAAAGGGACACAAGGCCTCCGTACTAACTATCTCTGTCGGCTCGTTTATCAGCTGCGAGTGCTCTGTCCTGTTAGTAGGTATTAAGTCCATGGTACGGACCATCTCCATGGTACGAACCATGGAGAATACACTACGGACTTGACATAAGCTGTGTTGCTAGTTTTTTTGCGAATCATTAATAGTGATGTGCCACTACCGTAACTTTACATAATTTACAATCTAGTATCGTTTTTTAGTAATAATTACAAAAATCTTTGACTTTAAAATTTTAGAATGTGGCGACAACCATGGCATACCTATATAATGTACAGGTACATTATATAGGTGGCTAATGTATAGATTTGTGATAAATGAAAAACACTTATCTTTTAAGTATTTATTAATCTTAGTAATCACATGCAAATTGTAATGAAATGAAATGAAAACATTTATTTCGCCTTAAGGTAATACACACACCTAACGAAAGTAAAAAAACAGTAAGAAAATATTAAAAGTTAAGGTACCTAGCAAAATATCAAACAATAAATTTTTTTTATATATATCTTAATATTAGGTACATTACAAACTTAAGTAATGTACCCAAATTACTCAAAATTTCTAGTGTCTCGGTAGACATTACCTATCTATTTTATCCTCGCCTTTATTAAATATTACAATAAATAACAAAGTAATGTCCCTAGTGTAAGCCGAGCCGAAAAAAAAGCCAGAGGATAAAAACTCTCGGTAGTCTTCTTAGAAGAGAATTTTAGAAGAGTTTTCTAAAAAAATTTAAATCTACAAGGTAAAAACGCAATAGTAGACTGTAGACCATAAAATGATCAGGACAAACACGAGACAGCCAATCGTGTAATAAGTAATTAAATTTAATAAATATATATATTTTTCTATCTGTGATGCTCCATAGTTATCAGAATTTTTAAAAGATTCGTCTATTCTCAAATAATAATAAAATTATGTGGTAAAAGTAAAAAATTACGATTCATAAAACCGGTATCGTATTCATAAAATCGGTATACAAACTATTACTAAAAAGCTGGTATCATTATTTCGAAAATTGACAATTGACACAATTGAGTTCAATTGACATTTGCCTGATTGCATGTGTCAATTGTCAATTCTCAAATTTAGTCCGTAACTCGGTACTTATTCTCCGTTATTGTTTAAATGTTTATATATAAATCACAGAACACATAATATTACCCTGACGATATAAATCAAAACACCTGTGCAAAACACTTCAAACTTCGTAATTCGTATCTATTATAACCGGCATAATTCCAAAATGAGTATTAAATATTAATTTTTTATCGATTTTTTTTAAATAACAAGCATTATGAATATTGATAGTAGACAGTTAAAAATAAATATAAAATTAAAAAAATAAATATGGAGAACAGTAACAGTTATGCGAATGTATGCAGACTGTGTTTAAAAAGAGATTTACAGATATATTCCATTAAGAATACGTATTTACAAGATGTTTACGAAAAAATAACTAGTATTGAAGTAAGTCTAACCATTTTTTTAACTACAAAGGACAATGCCTATTTGTGCCCGGTACGTGCTTTGACTAGTTTAGACAATTCATATATTTAAGTATCGTTTATTAATTGAAACTAGATTTTTAATAATATTCTAAAAGTGATCAAAGCCGTGGTTTATAATTTAATTTTAAAAAATATTTTAGTTGTATTCCGCGTTTGTCATGTCAAAATAGTTTAAATATAAATAGCAAGTCGTCATAGCAACCACACAAACAAACGCTTTTTTTAAATTAAAATATAAACCACGGCTTTGATTACTTTTAGACTATTATTAAAAATCTAGTTTTAATTAATAAAGAAAACTTTAATATGTCAATTTTCTGGTCGTGTTGGGGTTTATAATTTAATTAAAAAAAGCGTTTATTTCTATAGTTGCGTTTCCGACTTGGTATTTATATTTAATATGTTTTGACAGCACAAACCCGGAATACAAATAAAATATCTTTTTTAATTAAAGTATAAACTACGGTTTTAATCACTTTTAGAATATTATTAAAAATCTATTTTCGATTAATAAAGGATGCTTAAATATATGAATTGTCTGAACACGTACCCGGGCACGGCTTCATAGAAAATAGGCATTGTCCTTTCATTAAAAATATATATAATGTGTGTTTGTCATGGCGTGTTTAATCACCTTTTTTTGAGTTTCTTTTTCATATAGTTTATATAAGAATAAAAGCGTGGGTTAAAATCCACATCCTGGACCGTCGAATTATGGGGTTTTGAGGGGTGCGGGGGGAAGGGGGTGTAGGGGCTACCCCCAGTACCACTCCCACGCAACAGAAACCCATAGTTATGGAGATAACCATTCGTACATAAGTACACATATACACTTTTTTTGTAAAAAAAATGTTTATTTTTCAGCTTAACTCCACGTGCATCCACTCGGTGTGTTATATATGCGTGAAAAGACTGAAACAATGTCACAAATTAATTGAACAAGCAGTTGAAACAGACAAGTTATTAAAAGATGCACTTCGGTGCGGAGTCGAGGTAAATGTTCGGTTATAATTTTTATTTATTCTCAAGATTAGAAAACTTACATCAAGCCAATTACAAGCTTTTTAAGCTGTTACTAATATATTATTACTAGCTGACCTGGCGAACTTCGTACCGCCTTTTTTTTTCTTAAATATAATAATTACATATACCAAAATAAAATATAGCCTATCTTTCAAGTTGCATCAAACTGCACACGGTGTGCAAATTTGATTAAGATCGGTTAAGTGGTTTAGGAGTCCATTGAGGACAAACATTGTGACACGAGATTTATATATATTAAGATAATATTCATGTTAACATTCACTACTTATTTTTGTCATCAGTATATTTGAAATGAAATGAAATAAATTAAAACATTAAGGTGTTTAAATTACACAAAAAAATTTATTATAAAGAGTCATGATAGCAAAATCAATTAACCATTTAAAAATTGCTATTTAAATTTAATTTAATTTAATTTTCCTGAACCTGAGAATTCACAAAAAGCTTTCAATGTATCTTATACTATTAAACGAGCAATTCTTGTATATATATATATGTATATAGAATCTGAATCTCGGAATCGGCTCCAACAATTTTCGTGAAATTTAGTATACAGGGGATTTCGGGGGCGAAAAATTGATCTAGCTAGGATTCATTTTTAGAAAATGTCGTTTTATTCCTGTTTTTAGGCAATGAAAAAATGGCTAAAATATCGTTAGAATAGGAAGGTTATTTTCGCAATTGTCATTAAAGTTATAATAGTTCAGGTGGGAAATCGGACGGTCGAGATTGACCGAGAAAACCATGGTTCAAATCTCAGTCTCCAGATTAATTCTTTTTTCTTTTTTTTTTTAAATTTCACTCGTGATTTTTTAGTTAAATAAAAATAAAATAAAAAAATACCGAGAAAAAAAAAACAAAATAAAAAAATAAATAAAATAAAAATACCGAGCTAGGCTTGGTCACCCAGGTACTGAGTCCTATATACAGAAACCCGCATTGGCGCAGTGGTCACAGCACTGGATTCCGATTGGCTGTTGTGCGGGCGGTTGCGGGTTCGATCCCCGTACATGACAACATTGTTTGCCGTGGTCGGTATTTGTGCAGTCCTTGTGGGTCTCCCCTCCGTGCCTCGGAGAGCACGTTAAGCCGTCGGTCCCGATTGTTATCATGTACACCTGATAGCGATTGTTACTCATAGTAGGGAATATATCCGCCAACCCGCATTGGGGCAGTGTGGTGGATTAGGCTCCGATCCTTCTCCCACATGGGGAAGAGGCCTATGCCCTACAGTGAGGGATACTGGATATTACAGACTGAATCGTGATCGTGATATACAGAAAAAATATGAACATCTAAATCGATGGTCTAGTATGTAAATTTTAGCTAAAATAATAAATAATAAATAAAATAAAAAGCCTTTTTATTTCTGGTTTTCTTGTACAAAAATTAGTTACAAAGTTTGGTAAATAAAGAAGCAGTTTTCTGGTAAAAAAAATTAAAACAATTAACTATTAATAAAAATAAAATAAGAGTAAAAAAAGAAGTTGTAAGTGCACCAGAACCCTCTATGAGGTGAAGGCCTCTTCCAGAGATTGCCATTTGTTTCTATCTTGAGCCTTCCATACCCAGTTTGGCCCTGCTATCTCCACTACGTCGTCTGCCCAGCGTGCTAGTGGCCGACCTCTCCTTCTTTTGCCCTCTGGACCTTTCCATGTGGTTACTTGGGATGACCACCTCTCGTCCTGCAGTCTGGGCCGACCTCTCCTTCTTTTGCCCTCTGGACCTTTCCATGTGGTTACTTGGGATGACCACCTCTCGTCCTGCAGTCTGGCAACGTGGCCAGCCCATTTCTATTTAAGTTTCTGGGCCTGGCTGAGAGCGTCTATAACTTTTGTTTCCCTTCTGATTTTGGAGTGCTTTATTTTTTGTATCTTTTTTATTTTCATCATACTCCGTTCCATCCCTCTTTGGCATGTGACTATTAATCTTTTCGCCTTTGTTGAAAACTTCCATGTTTGGCATGCGTAGGTCAATGTAGGGAGTATACACAAATCCATCACTTTCTTTTTGAGCTGAGTTGGTAGGTCGCTTTTTAGTGTTTCTTTTTGACTCCAGTACTTATTCCAAGTGGTTTTGGTTCGTCTTTCTATTTCCTTTTCGTTACTTTTTGGGTCGAAACTTATTTGTTTACCGAGGTATGGGTACTAGTTGACATACTCTATATGTTCGTCCCCTATTGTTATAGGGTTTTTGCTGCTATTTGTCATAACTTTAGTTTTGCTGTAGTTTATTTCTAGTCCTACTCTTTTGCTTTCTGCATTCAGTGTGTTCATCATATATTCTAGGTTAGAACTATTGTTAGCAAATAAGGCCAGGTCGTCAGCAAATCTGAGGTGCGTTAGATATTTCCCATTGATATTAATGCCGTGGGACTTCCAATCTAGCTTTCTAAAAACTAATTCTAGTACCGCTATGAAGATCCTCGGGGACAGTGGGTCTCCCTGTCTTACTCCTCTTGTGATTGGAAATGTTGGGCCAATGTTATCCAGTTTTATTTTACTTGTGCTGTTATTATAGATGTTTTTTATAACTGCCAGGTAGGTTTTATGTACTTGTTGGTCTTGTAATGTTTCCCAGATGGCCGAGTGTAGTATTGTGTCGAAAGCTTTTTTGTAGTCTATATAAGCAATATATAGTGGTGTATTAAATTCTTGGTGTTTCTCTATGATTAGTTCGATGGTGTGTATGTGGTCTACTGTTGAGAATCCTTTTCTGAAGCCTGCTTGTTCTATCGGTTGGTGTTTGTCTAGTATAATGCTTATTCTTTTATCCAAAATTGATGAAAAGAGTTTGTAAAAGTGAGGCATTAGGCTTATTGGTCTATAATTGCTTACGTCTTTTGGATCTCCTTTTTTATATAATAAAATGATATTGGATTCTAACCATTGTTTTGGTATCTCGGCTGTGTTTAATATTCGGTTAAATAGGTGTGTTATCGGAGCGCACAGTAGGGAGTCTGCTGCTTTGATGGCTTCATTAGTCAGGTTGTCTGGACCTGGGCTTTTTTCTAGTTTCAGATGTTGGATGGCCTTTAATACTTCTTTTTCTGTGATACGCTCTATCTCTTCATATTGTTGTATGTTGCTGTTTTGTTGGACAATGTTGGTTTGATTAGGTATTGTGTTTGCGTTCATTCCTTCTTGCGTGCTGTATAGATCTTTGTAGAAAGCTGTTGCTATGTCGAGGACTTCTTGTCGGTTGTGGGTGATTTTTCTTTGGTTTTTTAGGCTTTTGATCCAGGATTTGTGTGTTTGTAGTTCTTTAGATGCCTTCTTTAGGCTGCCTGTTTTGATGAGATGTTTTTCCAGGGTTTTAATTCTGTAGTTTTTGTAGTCATTTTTTATGCATTTGAAAGCCCTTAGTTCGTTTTCCATAGACCGTGATTTTGGTTTGGTTTTTTGCAAGTGTTTCCTACGAACCAATAGGTCTTTTGTTCGGTCTGATAAAACTTGGTTTTCGTCTTTCGTATTTCTTTTTTTTGTAATGTGTTGCAAGCTTGAGTTTATAGCATATGTCAGACTGTCGTAGTATTGTTGAACTGTGTTACTTTCTTTCCAGTTGAGAAGGTTCGGTAAATAATTTGATAGGTTTGATTTGTATTTCTCAATGTTATCGGTATTACATAGTTTTGATTTGATATTTAATTTGTTGTAATGAGATCTGCTTTTTTTTGTTTTTTGAATAATCACTGTTGATCTTACCATTCTATGGTCTGATGGGTAGTTTACATTAAGGACTTCTACATTCAGGAATATTTTAGGTTGGTTGGAAAGTACGAAATCTACCTCGTTTTTTATTTTGCCATTCGGCGAACGCCAGGTCCATTTTTGATTTGGTCTTTTTTTAAAGTACGTGTTCATGACCGATAGGTTGTTCTCAAAGGCAAATTCTACTAGTTTCTCGCCTCGTTCATTTCTTGTGCCATAGCCATGACTTTTTATTATCTTTGTCTCTTCTGGCGTTCCCGTGCCAATCTTGGCATTAAAGTCTCCTATTATTATTATGTTTTTATGGGCCATTTCCATTGCTGTGTTTAAAGTATCGTAGAACTTTTGTAAATCGTCGTCACTTGCAGTTTCTGTTGGGGCATATACTTGTATAATAGATATTAAATAGTTCCCAAAATTTAGGTTTATTATAGCTACTCTTTCTGATAAGCCGATGAAGCTTTCGAGATTTTGTTTTAGGTGTTTTTTAAGGAGAAAGCCTACTCCGAACTGGCCTGGTGTTTCGCCTTTGTAGCATAGTATGAAGTCTTGGTATTCATCTATAGACTCTCCTTGTCTCCTAACCTCTGCTAATCCTATGATGTCGTGTTTGACTGTCTCCACTGCTTTTGTTAGTTCTATTAATCTTTCCTGGCTGGATAGTGTTCTTATGTTGTATGTTGCTATGTAAAGTTTGTTATAGTTATCTTGATTTTGACTATGATTTTTGTTTCTCTCTGGAAGGTTGCGGTCAATTTTCCCCACGGCGACCGCTTTCCGGCTTGGGGAAGGAGAATTTGTTGTTTTGTGTTTTATGTTTGTTTTTGCCTTGTTTGTCTTCCGGGGACTGGTGCGAGCTTGTTGTTATTGGTTATTATTGTCAGATTGCGAGTTTGTTCTTGAACGGCTCATGAACTCGAGAGCGTTGGTTTTGTTGATTTTTTTCGGGGCTGTTTGATTTTCTCCTGCTTTGTTATGGTGTGTTTGTTTTGGTGTTTTTGATGGAGAACGTTTCCTCTTTTCGTGACCTTTCTCTTGGTTTGTTCTTTCTTTTATAATCAGTTTATCGTATCGGATGATAGCTAGGTTACCCTTTTTTATTTCTTCTTGTTGTTTTTGTTTAAGTTCGTTTCTAGTTTGTAAAATGTCCTTCGGGAAATCTTCAGTGGCGTATATGTTCTCTGAGAAGTGTTTATTGTTTTTTAAGATCGCAAGTCTTCTCCATGCTAGAGTTAATTTTACCATAACAGGTCTTCGTTTCTTGCTTTCCTTTCTCCCCAGTCTATATACCTCGCTTATTTCCCACTTGTCGAAGTCTTCTATATTCGCTTCTTTGGTCATTTTATTTAGTATTTCCAATACTAATTCCAAGAGATTGTGGGGGTTTTCTTCACGTTCATCTATACCGTGGAGTATGACGTTTCTTTTTCTTGAGTCTTTGTCTAAGTATTTAATCTTATTTTTCAATGTTTCAACTTCGTTTTTAAGTTTTATGTTCTCTTCCATTATTGGGTTCAGTTTGTCTTCTAGTGTTGTTTTCATACATTCAGAGAAATTTTCTGACAGGATGTTGGTTTGTTTAATGAATTCCTCCTTCATTTCATTCATTCTCGTATTAAATGCTTGATTCATTTTTTCAAATAAAGTATCCATTTGTTTCTGTTCCATTTTTAATAATATATGTAGGTATATTTTGTTTTTAATGCAACTTGTGTCACTAAATGGGTCTAGCTACGCTGTCTTTAGGTTGGCAATATTTCTTGGAGTTAACAACACTGACTTTTAGTTGGCAACACTTTTGTAGCTGGTAATGTCCTTTTGTAATAGGTAACACTTAGTTTTAAGAGTCAGTTTTCTTTTTTTTATTTATGTGGGTATATTTAATTGAGCCAAGTTATTTTTTCACTTATTTTACACTAATCACTGTTTTTTTTGTGTTGTAATGTTGTGATCCTAAGACCCAACGTGTTACACTGTTGTTTGAAACTCGACTTTGTTTAAGATTCGCAAAAATTAGTTAACTTTTCGGCAAATAAACACAGAGCTAATCAACAACGCACTTCACTGTTCAACTGTCAAACCGGAAGTTTAGCTAAAATAACTTTATTCAAATAGTCTTCAAAAGCACTTTCGAATGGTCATTTTACATTTTAAAAGTGAAGTTACCACCGATTCGGAATGTAGTCAGTCTTCTCTGTAGAACAGAGAAGAATCAGCATTAATACAGAATTAGTGATATCTTGCATGAAATACACCATCACTAAGTCCACACATCTTTATCATCTATGTAATCCTGCACCAAATAATATGCTTTATCTAGAAATTCGTTTATCTAGTAATGACGTGATAACGTCTAATAAATCGATGAACGCCTGCTGCATGCACAAAAAAGGATGACTCATTGTCTCGTTACGTTCATTGTCCAGTTACGTTCATTGTCCCGTTACGCTTATTGTCCAGTTACGTTAATTGTCCCGTTACGCTCATTGTACACTTGCGCCGCATCTATCTCTCTTCAACTCGATTGGCCTATGCGTCCGAGATGTTTTGTCATGACCTTGTCACGTTAAACTATCGTCTGTAAACCAACTTTATAGACAACCAATTTTTTAATAAACACAACCCTAAGACAGTATTACAACAATATTTAATTAATTGCTCCAATCAAGTGTCTCGGTAGACATCACCTATGTATTATGCCATCGTCTTGGTGAAAATTTTCATGAAAATAATTCAATCGATCAATCAATTAATATTTCCAGATTGATAAGATAGAATGTGTACAGACATTCACGCTGTCTGTATCATCGACTATCAACATATCTCTACATCATGTGGAAAATGATATAAAAGAAGAGTCTGCTAAGATAAAAGAAGAATTAAAAGATGAAATTGGTATGTATGTATTTAAATAAATATTAATATAAATTGTTCTCTAAAGAAACAAACCAAATTCAATTTACATTGACGAGTATAGTACAATACACATTTCACGTCACACGAATTCCATGATTTTTGACCCCACTTTGTCACATCTGGTCACATTAAGGAGACCCCGCCCCCAACCTAGTGTAATGTCACATATTATCAATCAAATGAATTAATCAAACGAACATCAATCAAACGTAGGTAAAAAAGTTCGTCTGTACAAAGTACACATGTCACAAGTGAAACTTCTTTGGCAAACTAATTGGAAAAAAAATGTATTTAAAAGCTAACGTAAAACTAAGGTGTGACGAAGTAGGCGGTATCAATAATTAAAAAGAAAAACGTCGCCTTTCCGTTGCCGTGAAAAATTTTACCCTCTTGCGTCTAAAGAAGTTTTATTTCAAAAAAATTATTAAAACATTTACAAAACAATTTTAACATTAATTTTTAAAATTAATCGTTAATAAGTGGTTAAAATATCATGTTTTCAAACTTTCAATTACAATTAGACGGCACGATAGGGCTTGGAATACCGGTAAAAATTCGGTACCGGTACTTTGTCTCGACAGACGTATCGTTATTTATGGAGTACCGGTACTTTAAATACCGGTACTTTGGAGCCATTTTACCGTTAAATTTTTTACCGGTAAAAACTCGTTTAACGTTATTTTTACCGGTACCTATCCACACCAGTACCGTTAATTGCTACTGTTACCTTTATAGGTACCGAAATTATTACGCTAATAGAATACTACCTACTTTTCTTTATTTTTGATCTCACAGCGTTATAATCTAATGTCACGCGCTGTTGCCGCTCTTATCAGTCCCCCCGCGCAGCTTCGAGTTTAACATTTTTTCTTTGCACGGAGCGGCAACGTCGTAGAGGTACCGATAAAAATATCGTTAATCGTGACGTCAGAGGTACCGGTACCAGTATCGTTAAAATTCTATTTACCGTTAAAAATTACCGTTAAAAATCATTTCCGGTACCGAATTACCTTTAAAACTTTTACCGGTAAAACAGGTATCGGATAAAATTAACGCTATTTACCGGTATTTTATAAAGGTAATTGGTACCGGTAACAAGCCCTGCGGCACGGTGTTTAGTGGGGCACGGTTGATTCCGCCAATATTACGTAGAGTGAAAAACACGAAAGATATTGGTCGGTGAATTTGAGATAATAGTCTCAATTTAATTTTGAAAACAGGCAAAATAGTCAGACTATTATTAATCCACCTTACCCTAAAACAACACAAACATTTGATGTTTTGGGTCCTTCCCCAACACTTGTCACATAATGTCACGATTTGTCGACCCCCCTTAACAAGTGGCATAATTTATGGATGGTTGATGGCTGACAACAGCCTCTGAATAATAATTAAAAAAAATCATAAAATCGGTGCACACAATTATGATTATTTTTACTCAGTGAACTTAACTATTAATTCATTAAAAAAATGAAATTACAATAAGTGCTTTTGAAGTGTGTGCTGTGAAGTGCTAATTGAACAATGTAAGTTTTGAAGTGAAACTTCTTTAGAATCGTTGTGATTTCAAACCGGATGCAACGGCAAAAAGACAGGGAAGGACCGCGCTGCAAGCCGCTAATTTTAAATTAGTTTTCCATAGAAGTTTCACTGCTATCGTGTGTGAATCGCACACACACCTTTTTTTATTTTGATTTTTAACTGAGTTCCAAAAAAGAGGAGGTTCACAATTGTATTTTTTTTATGTCTGTTACATCAGAACTTTTGACTGGGCGGACCGATTTCGATGATTTTTTTTAATCGAAAGGTGGTGCGTGTCATGTGGTCCCATTTAAATTTAATTGAGATCTGACAAGTACTACTAAAACATAATCACATTAACTCTGTTTTAAAAAAGTTGACAAATAAACAAATTCTTTTTTCAGAAGTTGATCAAATTGACCAAAAGATCTCACGGGAGTCCAAAGAAACATATTCTATAGATGGACCAAGGTCACATGATGACGTCAAAGATATATCCGATTCAGATGACGATGTCCCTCTTAAGAATATAAGCTTGAAGATACATTCGGAGACCAAGCAGGATAGTGTGAAAAATAAGAAATTAAGGAAGTTCAATAGAGGTATTAAGAGTAACAAACATGAATTAGTTTTCCAAGGAAGTTTCACTTCTGACATGTGTACTTTGTACGCATGCAATTTTTTTAAATTAAAACTTGTTTACGCACGCCTGACTTGAGTAGTAAGCTGGTGAATGCGTGACGAAAGCGTTACGAAAAGTGTGATCGGGCGAGGTGAACGGAAGTTGAGATGGAGATATAAGTTAGATGGAGCTAAAGAAGTTTTACTTCAGTCGTGTGGTCTAAAGCGCATTCGTTTTTCCATACAACTAGGTCGGCAAACAAGCGTGCGGCTCACCTTATGTATGCGAGTACCGTAGCTTGGAACACCAGAAGCATCGCAAACGCGTTGCCGACCCTTCCCCTCATCCCCCCCAGGAGCTCTGGTCACCTTACTCACCAACAGGAACACAACACTGCTTGAAAGCAGTATTATTTAGCTGTGGTCTTCTCTAAGGTCGAGGTACTACCCCAGTCGGGCTGCTCCAGATTTTGAGCAGTATATTTACCGATGATTCCAAACAATTAACTAAAAAATTATAGTTTAAAAAATCTAAAAAAAACACGCTTTAATAGCAATCGACCTAAAAAGTAGGAAATAAAGTGAAAAAGCGTGGGGTGCTTGGTATCGAATGTGAGGATCATTTTATTAGTTACTGTTTGCAATATTGGAATTATTATAACAATATGATTAAGCACCCCACGCTTTTTCACTTTATTTTCTACTTTTTAGTTCGATTGCTATTAAAGCGTGTTTTTTTAAACAATAATTTATTTTCTGAATTTTTAGTGTCAACACGACAATTAAAAAAAAAGCGTGTTATATTGTATTGTCATCGGCCCTTGACCCCTGTGCAAATTTCCAAGTTAATCAGACTCCTAGAAGTAGGTGAAAATGAAGTTCAAAGATTCCGTTACATACATACATACATACATACAGGTCAAGCTAATAAAAGCGTGTTAAAAATTAGATAAATTTCAAGAGATTGTGTAAAAAACTTAACTTATTGAACATTTGTCAGATGTTCGTACTGAAGATTGAAACCAATATTATTCCTTTCAAAGAGTCTTATTATAATGTAAATTCGCCTAGGCGTCTAAACACTGATGGTCGCTATTTTGATGCCCCTCGAGGGTAATTGAACAAATATTTATTCCCGGTCTGGTTGTTAGTCCTTGTGGGTCTCCCCACCGTGCCTCGGAGAGCACGTTAAGCCGTCGGTCCCGGTTGTCATCATGTACACCTGATAGCGATCGTTACTCATAGTAGGGAATATACCCGCCATTGAGAACCTCCTCCTTTTTTTGGAAGTCGGCTAAATATCGATCGATCGATTTTACAAAAATAAAATTGCAAACATAATATTGTTATATTATTTTCCAGATACGAAAGTGGACGCTCAAGAAATAATTCTAGATGAAGAGCAACAATTAGTTGAGATGCTGGAGCGCGCCAAGGCTCTCAATTACCTTAATTCTCCGTACAAGTGTGAGCTCTGCTACAAGGGCTTTCTGGACCCCACCGCCTTCGAGAAACACAAGGAAAAGCATGACGAGGTACATTATATCTATACTAATATAATAAAGCTGAAGAGTTTGTTTGTTTGATTGTTTGTTTGTTTGTTTGTTTGTTTGTTTGAACGCGCTAATCTCAGGATCTACTGGTCCGATTTGAAAAATTCTTTCACTGTTAGATAGCCCATTTATCGAGGAAGGCTATAGGCTATGTATCGTCACGCTAAGACCAATAGGAGCGGAGTCCACGCCGACGAAGTCGCGCGCAGAAGCTAGTAATAAATAAACCCCTACTAAGATTTACTCATGTGTCGGGGGTCCGGAAATACACAAAATACATGACCACGGCACGGCGGGGAGACCCACAAGGACTGCACAAACACTATACCACGGCAAACATAGGTACGGCCAAAATAAACGCATACCATGTGCGGGGATCGAACCCGCAACCGCACAAGGTACTGTGGCTGTTGCGCTAGCGCGTTTACAATATTATTTACTAACTAGCTGTCTGTGCCCGCGACTTCGTCCGCGTGGAATTTAACAAAAAAGTTATTTAAAATTATTACTAAAATAAAAGTAGCCTAAGTTACGCCTTATTACATCAGCTATTTGCCAGTGAAAGTCCCGTCAAAATCGGTCCAGCAATTTCAGAGATTAGCCGGAACAAACAGACAAACAAAAATTGTAAAAAATGTTCTTTTGGTATATGTACCGTGTAAACATCCATATGCATTTAGTAAATAGCGGTTATTAACCGACTTCCAAAAAAGGAGGAGGTTCTCAATTCGACTGTATTTTTTATGTATGTTAGCTCAGAACTTTTGACTGGGTGGACCGATTTCGATCAATTTTGTTTTAAATGAAAGGTGTTGCGTGTCATGTGGTCCCATTTTAATTTAATTGAGATCTGACAAGTACTTTTAGAGTTATATCTAATAATGCGTATTTACTTGACTACTTTTTCGTCGACCTATGTTGTATTATGCCGCATAACTTTTTACTCGGTGTACCGATTTTCATGATTCTTACTTTGTCATGTAGTCTTGTTTAAATTAGATCGAAAACTGATCACAACTTTTTGAGTAATCTTTAATAGCGCGTATTTACTTGACTATTTTTTCGTCTTATTACGTTGTATTACTTGTCGATGTAATTGAAGTCGTTTTTTTTTCGTTTGCGAGCAAACACAATTATTTTAATGTATTTTTATGTATAATTAAAAAAAATATTATCATTCTACACTCCTCTATATAAACTACTAGCCGACCCGTGCCCACTTCGTTGGGCGTTATAATCCATTTCACATAAGAAGGGTACGGTGAAATTTGATATGTTCCAATACACTCTCACTATTTTCAGCAAATCAGATAAATATAAATGTTTTAAAATCACCAATTAATTTCTGAGGCAAATAATAATGCTTGATTAGATTGAATTGTTGACACGGCACGTCAGAGGGCGCAGGTTCAAATCCTGCTGGGTCGAAAATTTTGATAATTTTTATCTTTTTCCTTTTATCTTGTTACTCCTGAATAGTGTAGCTTTCTGTGAGTGAAAGAATTTTCATGATCGGATCAGTACTTGCGAAGATTACCCCGTATATACAAACAAAGTTATAAACTTTACCTCTTTATAATATTAGTATAGATAAGTATGTGAAAATTCATACTAATCCGTACGCGCAATTTTCGTAAAAAGGAGTACAAAGTTATGCTTATATACATTCTATTTTCAAATAATTAATATTTGGTCAAGTTTCGATTGACAATTACACAGATAATAAAACAATACAACAATGTTTCACAGATAAGCGGACCGCACGAGTGCAAGTTATGTCACCTCCGCTACTTAACTCTCAAATCCCTAAGGGCTCACACCTCCTCTGCTCACTCACGACGATACTCCTGCAATATCTGCTCTCACCGCTCTCACACTAAGTAAGTTTTATTAATCTACCCTCCGTAACTCCTTCTAAGACAAAAGGAGGCGGGTGTACAAATATTCGTTTCTAGTCTCTAGATGTACAAACATACAATATTTTTTTAATATATATAACTTGGTCGGCAAACAAGCGTACGGCTCACCTGATGGTAAGACCGTAGCCTATAGACGCCTGCAACACCAGAAGCATCGCAAACGCGTTGCCGACCCTTCTTATCATTCCCTCAGGAGCTCTGGTCACCTTACTCACCAGCAGGAACACAATACTGCTTGAAAGCAGTATTATTTATCTGTGGTCTTCTGTAAGGTCGAGGTACTACCCCAGTCGGGCTGCTCCGTATTTTGAGCAGGAAATTTCCTGCTGTGCCCTACCTCAGTTTATGTGCACATTTATTGTGGTAGGAGATGAAATATGTTGCTCGAAGTATGGAGCCGCCAGTGTGTAAGTACCTCAACCTTAGAGAGAGAGACAGCTTAATAGCACTGCTTTCAAGTAAAAGTGTGAATTGTATGTATTTATTTTTAGCCAATAAAATACTTTTTTGGTGTTTACTCTTTAAGAATATATTTGCATATAAGGCCTCTGGTATGAAAAAAATTTGAGGAGTAAAATCTATTGAACGAATGACCTCGTTACGTTTTTGTGCGCCATAGGTATGAACCTTTTTCTTACACTAGCAAGCCTTTTTTGTGCCTATTTAGACAGTCGATCTGAAGGAGTAAACTCCAGTCGTGAGTCGGAGCTGACACACAATCTTTTTTTTTCATGTAGTGTAGTGTTCCTGTGGAGAGTAGGGTAGCTCGAACTCTGGTGTAGGGTCGGCAACGCGCTTGCGTTCCTTCTGTTGTTACAACGGTCTATAGACCGTTCGCTTGTCTGCCACATAAATGTAAATAAAAATGATTTTAATATTCCACAGACATCAAGCGATAGCTCACGAACAGTGGCACAATGGACACACGTACCCCTGCAAGCCCTGCGGGAGAACATTCAGGTATTTATGGCAAATATCATGTGAAATAAATGATACGATTATAAACAACTAGCCGTCCGCCACGGCTTTGCAGGCCTAAAAAATTGATGATGTTTACAAATAAAAAAGTGTGTGTGTACTTATGTACGCACTCAAGAAGTTATACTTCATTGGCTAGCTAACTTCTTCTTTGTTGACTAGCTAACTTCAGGGTGTCGGTTTTTAGTGACGGTGTGCGCGCGCGCATCGTAAAAATTTAACTCTCATCATTTTTCCCTAACGCGCCAAAAGAAGTATAACTTCAATAATTGTTAAAATAGTATCTACCTAATTATTATATTACGATATTTAAGTATATCTTTGTATACCACTTTTATTGTTCGACTTTTTTTTTTTTTTTTTATGTTACTAAGTCGACAAACAAGCGTACGGCTCACCTGATGGTAAGTGACTACCGTAGCCTATAGACGCCTGCAACACCAGAAGCGTCGCAAGCGCGTTGCCGACCCTTCCCCTCATCCCCCCCAGGAGCTCTGGTCACCTTACTCACCAACAGGAACACAACATTGCTTGAAAGCAGTATTATTTAGCTATGGTCTTCTGTAAGGTCGAGGTACTACCCCAGTCGGGCTGCTCCATATTTTGAGCAGAAAATTTCCTGCTGTGCCCTACCTCAGTTAAATTATTTGTACATAAGAACTACGAGATTGTTCGCGGAGTTCGCTATCGATCAGAATTCAAAGAACTGTTAGTTCACAGAAAGAGGAGAATTTATAGAAAATTCGTTTTTTTAGCGAACGGCTACGAACCACTAACATTTCAAACTCCAAAGTAACAAAAAAATCGGCCAAGTGCGAGTCGGACTCACGCACGTAGGGTTCCGTACCATTGACTAGGTAAACAACTGTAGGTATATTGATTTTAATATCGAGCAAAAAGCGGCAAAAAAATCACTTTTGTTGTATGAGAGCCCACCCTAATAATTTTTATCTATTTTAATTTTATTATTTATTATTAAAGTGAATATACAATTAAGTATTTTTTTTTGTGAATATTTCAAGTGCCTACCTCTTAGTTCTTACTATTTATTTATATCGAGCAAAAATGGCCAAAAATAACGTTTTTTATATGGGAGTCCCCCTTAAATATTTATGTTATTTTAATTTTATTATTTATTATTAAAGTAAAAATACTACTGAGTATTTTGTGAATGTTTCAAGTGCCAACCTGTTGTCATTATTGATATCGAGCAAAAAAAGCAAGAAAATCGCGTTTGTTGTATGGGAGCCCCCCTTAAATATTTATTTTATTTTGTTTTTAGTATTTGATGTTATAGCGGCAACAAAAGTACATAATTTCTGAAAATTTAAACTGTCTAGCTATCGGCGTTCTTGAGATACATACAGCCTGGTGACAGACGGACGGACGGACGGATGGACAGCGAAGTCTTAGTAATATGGTCCCGTTTTTACCCTTTGGGTACGGAACCCTAATGAAGGAATTTCGTACAAAATTGTGAGTGCCCCGACACATTGATTCGACCCTATCGCAAAACCTACTAAGCCGATAGTAATGATACTCGGTATTTCTGTAGCTGATGATCCAAAACAACTCAAAGTCTATATATGACTTCATTTCAACCGCAGCTAGCATAAAAGGGAAAGTGTAATTGATACAAATTTTAAAACTGTCAGTCTTACCACCATTTTAATTTTGAAACTCCCCGATATTTCTGCGTCTTGCTGACACCGTGGTCGCGTGTGGGGAGTTTAAAAATGAAAATCGTGGTAAGTCCCATATAATAAAAAATGTTCAAAATATAATTGGTGTGTAACTGTGTAGTAAGCCGACGTCGTACCTGTCGCACGTGCGCGCCTGGCACGCCGGCGACCACGTGTGCCGCGAGTGCGGGGAGAGCTTCGCGCGCAAGCACGGCCTGCTCATGCACGTCTCCAAGACGCACCGCAGCCCGAGTGACGTACGTATTATACACTACTCGCTACACACTGCACACTACTGTCTACACACTACTCCCTATACACTACTCCCTACATACTACTCCATACACACTACTCCCTATACACTACTCCCTACACACTACTCCCTACACACTACTCCCTACACACTACTCCCTATACACTACCCCCTACTCACTACTCCCTACACACTACTCCCTAAACACTACCCCCTACTCACTACTCCCTACACACTACTCCCTATACACTACCCCCTACTCACTACCCCCTACTCACTACTCCCTACACACTACTCCCTAAACACTACCCCCTACTCACTACTCCCTACACACTACTCCCTACACACTACTCCTCCCTAAACACTACTCCCTACACACTACTCCTCCCTAAACACTACTCCCTACACACTACTTACTACAAACTGAAACCTTTATAAACCTTTGTAAAACTTCTTTAGTCACGCTTGCCTTGGGAAGTAAGCTTGTGAATGCGTGACGAGAGCGTTGCGAAAAGTGTGATCAGACGAGGCGAACGGAAGTTGAGAGGGAGATATAAATTAGATGGAGGTAAAGAAGTTTTACTCCAAATTCAAAATCCCACAAAGAAGTCCTTTTTCATCACGACAATGCACGCAATGGTCACAGCACTGGTTTGTGGCTGTTGCGCTAGCGGTTGCGGTTTTGATCCCCGCACATGACAAACATTTGTATTGGCCATGCAGATGTTTGCCGTGGTCTGGGTGTTTGTTCAGTCCTTGTGGGACTCTCCACCGTGCCTCGGAGAGCACGTTAAGCCGTCGGTCCCGGTTGATATCATTTACACCTGATAGCGATCGTTACTCGTAGTAGGGAATATATCCGCCAACCCGCATTGGAGTAGCGTGATGGATTAAGCTCTGATCCTTCTCCTACGTGGGAAAAGAGAACTATGTCCAGCGGTGGGATATTACAGGCTGAAGCAGTATATAAAAATCTAGCTAATTACTAACGAGTTCGCTTCCAAAGGTTGTCGTTGGTGGAATTAAAATTGGATTTGACTAGTTTTGAAAATGACAGTTTATTTTGTCCTTAAAAGATAAATTTTTAATAAAACACTAAAAGTCTATATTTTAAAGAAATGTGTGAAGTTATTGCTAACGATCTTTCCAGAAGCCTAAATCAGAACCTGCCCCGGATGCATTCTGTTCAGAATGCAACATACAGTTTTCATCCTCCGAAGCGAAAACAAGACACATTTTGATATCAAAACGACACGCCATTTTTAAGGATAATGAGTAAGTATTTAATACCAATAGAAGGTAATTACAAAAAATGAGGAAATTTTCAATTCTACTGTATTTTTGAAGTGAAACTTCTTTAGACGCATGAGGGGTAACATTTGAGCGATCGGCAGCAGGGAACACTGCGTGACGTTGGTTTTTTTTTTTTTTTTTCATTAATAATTAAATAAGAACAGTAAATAGTATTCATGTAAATTATTTTCAGGTTGTAATATAAAAAGTACTTAAAGTGACATCTAGTGTAAGCAATAAGAATCGCGTGGTAGGGTTTGTTCCAAAGAACTAGTTCTGCGAAGACTGTTTTTGCGCGTAATAGATGGCGCTATTTAGCGGTTTTGTGATTTGTAATGGGTTTTTTTGCATTAAGTTTTTTTTAAATTAGTTGCCAAAGAAGTTTCACTTCTGACATGTGTACTTTGTACGCACGCAATTTTTTTTTCAAGTGCGACATCAATTTTTATATTTAACTAGCGAACCCGGTGAACTTCGTACCGCCTAACAGTCTGTTCTGTATTTTTTAATTTTTTTTTAATACTTATCTTTCCCGTTACCCCTCCACTAACACTTAAACTTTATGGTATGGTATTAAAGTTCAAATTGACTTTTAAGTATTATTACGAATCTTTTGTATGGGAATATAGAAAAGTGTTGTTTTTTAGACTTTTTCAGGCAATTTTTTAAATTAAAAAAAGAATTGGCAAAATCGGTTCAGCCGCTCTCAAGATTTGCGCTTAGCAACACATTCAGCGATTCATTTTTATGTATATAGAGAAGAGATAGTTACCCAATTATTATCGTAACCAATTAGTAAGTCCACAATATAACGCCCCCCCCCCCCAGTCCGCAGTGCTCGCTGTGCGGGGCCGCAGTGCTGGCGGCGGGGCGCGCGGCGCATGCGCGGCGGCACGTGCGCGCGCTGGCGCCGCCGCCGCCGCGCGCCGCGCCCGCGCTGCTGCTCGCCTGCGCGCAGGTAACGTGGTAGATAGTCGCCACTGCCTCGGGGACACGTGGGTCTGGCGGCGGTGCTCACTGGGAGGTACTGACCACTGGTAGGAACGATACTGACGGCACTGATCACTGGTAGGTACGGTACTGACGGCACTGATCACTGGTAGGTACGGTACTGACGGCACTGATCACTGGTAGGTACGGTACTGACGGCACTGATCACTGGTAGGTACGGTACTGACGGCACTGATCACTGGTAGGTACGGTACTGACGGCACTGATCACTGGTAGGTACGGTACTGACAACTGGTAGGTCCGATCCATACGATACTGATCTAGCGAGTAATAAAGTATACGTCACTTTCTACTGTAACTTTAATGGTAATTGTGACTAGAACTCATACTATTAGTGATTAAAGTAATAACACTGTTACTATTAATACTGGTGACCGCCAATGTAATACTGAAAAAATTGTGGCAAAATAGTAATGTTTACAGATTAGAAAAGAGAATGAGAAAGAATCCTAGAATCGCTATTTGGTTGTCACTAATACTCATGATTTTTGCTGGCGATAATAAAATTGTGACTGTCGCTTGCAATAATTTTCTCTACTGTTCGGTCTAAAATAAATAATTTCCTTATATTGTAATAATAATAAAATAATCAATTACTATATTTCCAGTGTGAAGCCACATTTCCTAGTCGAGCTAAGCTACAGAACCACGTCAAGAGAATACATCTGGGGTTGAAGTACAACAAGAATATCGTGTGTGAAATATGCGGGAAGAAGTGTACCGTAAGTACAATAGACTACATACATACATATCATAGTACATATCCCACTGCTGGGCATAGGCCTCTTTCCCCATGTAGGAGAAGAATGAGAGCTTAATCCACCACGCTGCTCTAATGCGGGTTGGCGGATATATTCCCTACTATGAGTAATGATCGCTATCAGGTGTACATGATAAGAACCGAGACCGACGGCTTACCGTGTTCTCCGAGGCATGGTGGGGAGACCCACAAGGACTGCATAACTACCCATACTACTCTATGACTTACGCTTCACCAAATACTATGTGGCTCCAAGCAGTTCCAACTGGAATTTGCAATTCCTGTTTTCCAGCGAATCGAATCGATTCGCAAAATCGATTCGATTACCACCACCAGCTAATTTTAACCCACCAGCTATGAAACCTAACCTAAACCTAAGCTATGAACCATTAGCTATGTTGACGAATCGTCTCGTCACAAAACCCGATGAATTCCAACCACTGGCGAATTCCAACCACTGGAGCAGGCTGGGCTGTACAGGAAAACGTTACGGTGCGTTACATGGGGGGGAGGGGGGGTCAAAAATCTTCAAAATTTGCGTTACGTAATACTTGAACGCCCCCTAAGACAGTGGAATGTAATGTCACCTAAACTGTTTACCACTGTTCTGTAGGATATCTTTCACTTCGACCTATCATAGTCTACTGCTGGACATAGGCCTCCACAAGTTCGCGCCAAAAATGGCGTGAACTTTTGTGTGTTGCCCATAGACACCACGCTAGGCAGGCGGGTTAGTGACCGCAGGACTGGCTTTGTCGTACTGAAGACTTTGCTGCCCGTCTTCGGCCTGTGTATTTCAAAGCCAGCAGTTGGATGGCTATTCCGCCATCGGTCGGCTTTTTAAGTTCCAAAGTGGTAGTGGAACTGTGTTGTCCCTTAGTCGCCTCTTACGACACCCACGGGAAGAGAGGGGGTGGCTATATTCTTTACTGTCCACACAGCAATCTTTAAGACCTTGGATTGGGGAGACAAGGCACCGACGTAAACGGCTAATACATCTCTCACCTTCGTTTCGCCGATGATATCGTCGTCTCTACAGAGACGTTGGATGAGCCAGGCCAGATGCTGGTCGGCCTAAATGAGTCCTCCCGACGAGTCGGTCTCGGTATGAACTTGGACAAAACGAAACAATAAATTTAACAACTAGGTCATACCGAGACCGGTATCGGTCGATAGTACCCTTCTCGAAGTTATGCAGGATTATGTCGGACGAAACAAATTGGGGAAGGAAGCCCATAAAAGGATACAGTTAGGCTAGGCAGCGTTTGATCGGCTACGTCGAGTCTTCACTTCGAAGGTTTCGCAATGCATTAACACTAAAGTCTTCGAGCAATGCGGCCTGCCTGTGTTAGCATACGGAGCCGAGACATGGACACTGACGAATTGACTAGTCCACGACTTTATAGTCGCTTAACGTGCAATAGAACGGGCTAAGTGGGGTTTCTCTCAAAGATAGGATTAGAAATGAGACTCTCCGCGGGAGAACGAAAGTAACCGACATAGCCCACAGAATTAGCAAGTTGAAGTGGCAGTGGGCTGGTCACTTGTGTCGCAGGACCGATGGGCGTTGGAGCATACGTGTCCTGGAGTGGAGACCGCGTCTTGGCAAACGCAGTGTGGGACGTCCTCCGGCCCGTTGGACCGACGTTCTACGTAAGATTGCCGGCGTAGGCTGGATGAGGATTGCGGAAACGGTTTTCCGGATGATCCGGACGGATGTCTGGCGCGAACTTGGGGAGGCTTATGTTCAGCAGTGGACTGCAATAGGCTGAAGCTGTGTACATAACAAACATTTGTGTTGGCCATACAGATGTTTGTCGTGGTCTGGAAGTTTGTGCTTGTGTATTGTGTGGAGAAAGTGAGAGGCTGAATTTAGGAGACACGGAAAAATATATCTATTCCCAGCAGTTGAACTATAGGCTGAATCGTAAATCGAGTTTATTGTTTCCCCAGTCGAACGCGACGATGCGCTACCACCAGCGCCGCCACACCGGCGAGAAGCCCTTCCCCTGCGACAAGTGCGCGGCGCGCTTCATCAGCCGCGAGCAGCTGCGCATCCACGCGCGCACGCACTCCGGCGAGCGGCCCTACGGCTGCGCGCTCTGCGGACACCGGTTCAGTCAGAAGCCCGCGCTCAACAGGCACTACCGGGTGACTGCTCTATACATCAATAAATAAATAAGTACACTCCGGCGAGCGGCCCTACGGCTGCGCGCTCTGCGGACACCGGTTCAGTCAGAAGCCCGCGCTCAACAGGCACTACCGGGTGACTGCTCTATACATCAATAAATAAATAAGTACACTCCGGCGAGCGGCCCTACGGCTGCGCGCTCTGCGGACACCGGTTCAGTCAGAAGCCCGCGCTCAACAGGCACTACCGGGTGACTGCTCTATACATCAATAAATAAATAAGTACACTCCGGCGAGCGGCCCTACGGCTGCGCGCTCTGCGGACACCGGTTCAGTCAGAAGCCCGCGCTCAACAGGCACTACCGGGTGACTGCTCTATACATCAATAAATAAATAAGTACACTCCGGCGAGCGGCCCTACGGCTGCGCGCTCTGCGGACACCGGTTCAGTCAGAAGCCCGCGCTCAACAGGCACTACCGGGTGACTGCTCTATACATCAATAAATAAATAAGTACACTCCGGCGAGCGGCCCTACGGCTGCGCGCTCTGCGGACACCGGTTCAGTCAGAAGCCCGCGCTCAACAGGCACTACCGGGTGACTGCTCTATACATCAATAAATAAATAAGTACACTCCGGCGAGCGGCCCTACGGCTGCGCGCTCTGCGGACACCGGTTCAGTCAGAAGCCCGCGCTCAACAGGCACTACCGGGTGACTGCTCTATACATCAATAAATAAATAAGTACACTCCGGCGAGCGGCCCTACGGCTGCGCGCTCTGCGGACACCGGTTCAGTCAGAAGCCCGCGCTCAACAGGCACTACCGGGTGACTGCTCTATACATCAATAAATAAATAAGTACACTCCGGCGAGCGGCCCTACGGCTGCGCGCTCTGCGGACACCGGTTCAGTCAGAAGCCCGCGCTCAACAGGCACTACCGGGTGACTGCTCTATACATCAATAAATAAATAAGTACACTCCGGCGAGCGGCCCTACGGCTGCGCGCTCTGCGGACACCGGTTCAGTCAGAAGCCCGCGCTCAACAGGCACTACCGGGTGACTGCTCTATACATCAATAAATAAATAAGTACACTCCGGCGAGCGGCCCTACGGCTGCGCGCTCTGCGGACACCGGTTCAGTCAGAAGCCCGCGCTCAACAGGCACTACCGGGTGACTGCTCTATACATCAATAAATAAATAAGTACACTCCGGCGAGCGGCCCTACGGCTGCGCGCTCTGCGGACACCGGTTCAGTCAGAAGCCCGCGCTCAACAGGCACTATCGGGTGACTGCTCTATACATCAATAAATAAATAAGTACACTCCGGCGAGCGGCCCTACGGCTGCGCGCTCTGCGGACACCGGTTCAGTCAGAAGCCCGCGCTCAACAGGCACTACCGGGTGACTGCTCTATACATCAATAAATAAATAAGTACACTCCGGCGAGCGGCCCTACGGCTGCGCGCTCTGCGGACACCGGTTCAGTCAGAAGCCCGCGCTCAACAGGCACTACCGGGTGACTGCTCTATACATCAATAAATAAATAAATACACTCCGGCGAGCGGCCCTACGGCTGCGCGCTCTGCGGACACCGGTTCAGTCAGAAGCCCGCGCTCAACAGGCACTACCGGGTGACTGCTCTATACATCAATAAATAAATAAGTACACTCCGGCGAGCGGCCCTACGGCTGCGCGCTCTGCGGACACCGGTTCAGTCAGAAGCCCGCGCTCAACAGGCACTACCGGGTGACTGCTCTATACATCAATAAATAAATAAGTACACTCCGGCGAGCGGCCCTACGGCTGCGCGCTCTGCGGACACCGGTTCAGTCAGAAGCCCGCGCTCAACAGGCACTACCGGGTGACTGCTCTATACATCAATAAATAAATAAGTACACTCCGGCGAGCGGCCCTACGGCTGCGCGCTCTGCGGACACCGGTTCAGTCAGAAGCCCGCGCTCAACAGGCACTACCGGGTGACTGCTCTATACATCAATAAATAAATAAGTACACTCCGGCGAGCGGCCCTACGGCTGCGCGCTCTGCGGACACCGGTTCAGTCAGAAGCCCGCGCTCAACAGGCACTACCGGGTGACTGCTCTATACATCAATAAATAAATAAGTACACTCCGGCGAGCAGCCCTACGGCTGCGCGCTCTGCGGACACCGGTTCAGTCAGAAGCCCGCGCTCAACAGGCACTATCGGGTGACTGCTCTATACATCAATAAATAAATAAGTACACTCCGGCGAGCGGCCCTACGGCTGCGCGCTCTGCGGACACCGGTTCAGTCAGAAGCCCGCGCTCAACAGGCACTACCGGGTGACTGCTCTATACATCAATAAATAAATAAGTACACTCCGGCGAGCGGCCCTACGGCTGCGCGCTCTGCGGACACCGGTTCAGTCAGAAGCCCGCGCTCAACAGGCACTACCGGGTGACTGCTCTATACATCAATAAATAAATAAGTACACTCCGGCGAGCGGCCCTACGGCTGCGCGCTCTGCGGACACCGGTTCAGTCAGAAGCCCGCGCTCAACAGGCACTACCGGGTGACTGCTCTATACATCAATAAATAAATAAGTACACTCCGGCGAGCGGCCCTACGGCTGCGCGCTCTGCGGACACCGGTTCAGTCAGAAGCCCGCGCTCAACAGGCACTACCGGGTGACTGCTCTATACATCAATAAATAAATAAGTACACTCCGGCGAGCGGCCCTACGGCTGCGCGCTCTGCGGACACCGGTTCAGTCAGAAGCCCGCGCTCAACAGGCACTACCGGGTGACTGCTCTATACATCAATAAATAAATAAGTACACTCCGGCGAGCGGCCCTACGGCTGCGCGCTCTGCGGACACCGGTTCAGTCAGAAGCCCGCGCTCAACAGGCACTACCGGGTGACTGCTCTATACATCAATAAATAAATAAGTACACTCCGGCGAGCGGCCCTACGGCTGCGCGCTCTGCGGACACCGGTTCAGTCAGAAGCCCGCGCTCAACAGGCACTACCGGGTGACTGCTCTATACATCAATAAATAAATAAATACACTCCGGCGAGCGGCCCTACGGCTGCGCGCTCTGCGGACACCGGTTCAGTCAGAAGCCCGCGCTCAACAGGCACTACCGGGTGACTGCTCTATACATCAATAAATAAATAAGTACACTCCGGCGAGCGGCCCTACGGCTGCGCGCTCTGCGGACACCGGTTCAGTCAGAAGCCCGCGCTCAACAGGCACTACCGGGTGACTGCTCTATACATCAATAAATAAATAAGTACACTCCGGCGAGCGGCCCTACGGCTGCGCGCTCTGCGGACACCGGTTCAGTCAGAAGCCCGCGCTCAACAGGCACTACCGGGTGACTGCTCTATACATCAATAAATAAATAAGTACACTCCGGCGAGCGGCCCTACGGCTGCGCGCTCTGCGGACACCGGTTCAGTCAGAAGCCCGCGCTCAACAGGCACTACCGGGTGACTGCTCTATACATCAATAAATAAATAAGTACACTCCGGCGAGCGGCCCTACGGCTGCGCGCTCTGCGGACACCGGTTCAGTCAGAAGCCCGCGCTCAACAGGCACTACCGGGTGACTGCTCTATACATCAATAAATAAATAAGTACACTCCGGCGAGCGGCCCTACGGCTGCGCGCTCTGCGGACACCGGTTCAGTCAGAAGCCCGCGCTCAACAGGCACTACCGGGTGACTGCTCTATACATCAATAAATAAATAAGTACACTCCGGCGAGCGGCCCTACGGCTGCGCGCTCTGCGGACACCGGTTCAGTCAGAAGCCCGCGCTCAACAGGCACTACCGGGTGACTGCTCTATACATCAATAAATAAATAAGTACACTCCGGCGAGCGGCCCTACGGCTGCGCGCTCTGCGGACACCGGTTCAGTCAGAAGCCCGCGCTCAACAGGCACTACCGGGTGACTGCTCTATACATCAATAAATAAATAAGTACACTTCGGAATTCCGAATTTTCGAAATCGGTTCTGCAGTTCAGGAGAAAACAAACAAACCCAACAAACCTGCAATCAAACTTAACTTTATATCGTACTAGCTGTTCTCAACGGCTTTCACCCGTGTGCGCAAACAATTTCCCGTGGGAACCTATTATTTTCCCGGGATAAAAAGTAGCCTTGTAGTACGCAGGGATAACTATGCTTTCAAATGATGAAAGAATTTTTTAAATCGGTCCAGTCGTTTTTGAGTTTATTCAACACAAACATACACACAAAAATACAAATCTTTCCCCTATAATATTAGTATAGATATGTCTTAGATGGAGCTAGCATATCATGGTTTATAGACATAGGAGTCTTCCTATGTGTCATTGGTAACCACACCCTACATAAATTATGACAACACTTATCATGCCATTTGAGGATTGCCAAAATATTCCATTAAAGTACACAAGGCACAAATTGATTTATTTACAACTTACTACCATCCATAATTCCCCCACTTTAATATTCAACGAAATTTATGAATTTTGCTTTGACGTAAGGTCCACACGGGGGCGAAGCCCTACGAGTGCCACGTCTGTAACAAGTCCTTCAGTCAGTCCAATTCGCTCAAAACACACATACGGACGGTGCATTTGAGACTGCCTCCGAACAAAAAGAAGAAAGATACTCAAGATGCAGAGAAAGTTAATACACAAGTTTTGTAAATATATTATAAATATAAATAAATTATTTTGTTGTATGTAACTTATTGGTTTTTATTATTACAAGCTTTTATTTAACTTGCAATGTATGTATGTATGTATGTAAAAATGTTTGTTCGGGTGAAATCTTGCAACTCAATTTTGAAGCATATATCTTCAACCAATTGAGCTGAAATTTTGTATACAGGTTCAATTTGGATGACAATGCATGATTTATATGTATTTATGTATAGTACCCGGCCATAAATATTGCACATCGACCTTTGGAAAGAGACAATCGGCTAATTTCGACTTCGTAGAGCGTTATAGTCCAAGATCCCAGACCCCAGACTTCCTTGTTTCTGATTGACAAAACATTACAGTATACATCGTAGTATAAAGAGTTGCTAAAATATTTTCTACAGGTTTTAAAATATAGTAATATAATTATTGTCTGGCGATAAATACTAAAATAGCTGGTTAATAACATTTTACGTATATAAAGCAGCCAAATTTAAAAAAATTGTGAAAGAACGTTTGTGTACTAACGGATATTATTCGATTAACGATTTTATAGAAGACAGTACGCCTTGGGAATGATGTGATCGCCGCCAGGCTATTTCAACCTATAAAATTATTGTAAATTTCAATCTGCTTTGGAAAAAAAACATGATTAAAAAAAATGATATTAGTCCCGCTGAGTTTCTTTCGCCAGTTCTTCTCAGGTCAGAGGCTTTTTCTTTCCGAACTGGTAGTAGACTCATGACGTTCAGTAAGAAATTGTAATAATTTTATGCTGAATAAAATATTTTGAATTTGAATTTAATATATTTTGTCCTTCAAAAAAATATGACAGGTGATCTGGGAACTGGGTTCTTACACTATTAGATCTGTCATATGAAATACTGACAGTCCGATACGTCTCATAGGTAATGTGCGTCAGAGATAACGCTCTACAAAGTTCAAATTAGCTGATTGTCTCTTTCTAAAAGTCGATGTGCATTATTTACGGCCGTGTACTATATGTATGTATGTTTGTTCGGGTGAAATCTTGCAACTCAATTTTGAAGCAAATATCTTCAAGCAATTGAGCTGAAACTTTGTATACAGGTTCAATTTGGATGACAATGCATGGTTTGTATGTATGTATGTTTGTTCAGGTGAAATTTTGCAACTCAATTTTGAAGCAGATATCTTCAACCAATTGAGCTGAAATTTTGTATATAGGTTCAATTTGGATGCCAATGCATGGTTAACTTTATGACGTCATTGTAAATCCAATATGGCAGCATATCCAAGAGTGCGGACTAGTTATTTTTAGTGCACTTCTACAATATGGGTATCAAATGAAAGGGCTTGCTAAGAATAATTCGAATTAAGTGACGTGATAACCGACTAAAAAGTCAAAAATAAATTAAAAGTAAAAAACCTTTTTAAAAAACAAGCTTTTATTTGAATGCACTAAAACGTAAATTACTTTAAAACTTTTACTATCTACTTATAAAGTCATTACACATAATCTATATGATATAAAAGCTTGTCGCGAGATTTGCTTGTAAACAAGTAAATTAAATAAATTGATGTGATTGATTTTAACTATTAAAATTTTCAAACTAAGGAAATACGAGTACTATCTCGCGACAAGCTTTTCTATCATATAGATTATGTGTAATGACTTTATAAGTAGATAGTAAAAGTTTTAAAGTAATTTATTTTTTTCGTTTTAGTGCATTCAAATAAAAGCTTGTTTTTTAAAAAGGTTTTTTACTTTTAATTTTTTAATCCTATAATTTTGAAACACATGAAAAATGTCTAAATGGAAAACTCCTTTTTTATCCCGATGACACTTATGAATAATCTTTGATAACGCGCATTTACTTGACTATTGTTTCGTCTACCAGCGTCGTATTACTTGTCGATGTAATTGGAAGTCGGTTTTTTTGGAGTTTACTCCTTAAGAATCGATTTTCATATAAGGCCTCCGCCATGAAAAAGATAAGGAGTAAAATCTACTGAACGAATGACCTCGTCACTTTTCTCGTAACGCCATCTACTGAGTTCCGACAGACGACGACGTTTTCTAATAACGCCATCTATCGGCGATAAATCGGGACGTCTGGCAATGCTGGTGTACGATCATATCCAACTTTATATAATTTCTCAAACAAAATTAATTTGGAGACACTAAATATAAAAATTACTAGCTTCTGCGCGCGACTTCGTCGGCGTGGACTCCGCTCCTATTGGTCTTAGCGTGATGATATATAGCCTATGGCCTTCCTCGATAAATGGGCTATCTAACACTGAAAGAATTTTTCAAATCGGTCAAGTAGATCCTGAGATTAGCGCGTTCAAACAAACAAACAAACAAACAAACTCTTCAGCTTTATTATATTAAGTATAGATTTGTGGCGGAAAATTGCGCTCGAACTATATCACTCCCTGAAAACCGTAAGATTTATTTCATTCATTTATTGCATTAATAACTTTCCAATTATATTTTTATGTGTATTTATTCACTCACTGAAAATGTTAAGATTGAAGTGAAACTTATTTATCGACGTACGACGTACGTACGATCGGTGGAAATCTTATATACGTAACTGAAATTAATTTAAATAAATAGTGAAAGAAAGAGATTATATTTTTATTGTTTTAAAAAAATCATCACATTTTGGTATGTATTATTTTTATTTTAACCTCACTTTTGATTGTATTAGTAAATGTATGTATATTAAGTTAGGGGGCGTTCAAGTATTACGTAACGCAAATTTTGAAGATTTCTGAACCCCCCTCCCCCCATGTAACGCGCCGTAACGTTTTCCTGTATACCCCCCCCCCCCTTCCCCATAAACGTTACGTAATATCCAACTGACCATTTTTACCACATTTTTACCCAAATGTCACAACTATGTTGCGCAAATTAACCGGAAAATCGCTAAATTACTTGTTATTGTTTTAGTCGCGTTTGTGGTAGCAATTAATTAATAAAACAGTAGATTTTAATACCCTAGTTTTTTTAAGTAAACAAAAAACAATGTTACATAACGCCTTGTTCGAACCCCCCCTCCCTCCCCTGTAACGCATCGTAACGTTTAACAAGACCCCCCCTCCCCCCAATTAGCGTTACGTAATACTTGAACGCCCCCTTATTGAAATTAACCATAATACTATTATTATCGGTGTCAATTTTAGTAGACATTAATTAATTTTTAAGATTAATTAAAATAGAGTAAGAAAACAAATTTAGAAAATTAAATACTAATAATTTGACCGTAATAATAACTTTTGTTATTCATCTATATAATAATAAAATAGCTATAATTTGATACGAAATTATTTCTTTTTTCCGTAAGCCTCACTTAATAATAAAATTAATATATCCATCGGCGATGAGATATAATATATAGATAGCAATTAAAGCAAATTCTTCAAATGAAAAATCCATCTTTCCTTATTAATAACACTGTCACCTTAGTTCCTAGTTTCTGGCCCGGTACGTATACCTACATTGAAATGTCCTGTCAGTGTTTAATAATCACGACATCACGTCCCGTCCACGTTACGTGTGCATCGGCCTTAACTTGTTTACCAAACAATTCGACGTAAATGCGTTGGTTGGACACCCCACACAGGCCCTACAAGCACTAAATAAATTCAACAATTTATTACATTTCATTTTCAAATTATGTAGGCTTTACACGCTACGATAAATTGTAACAATTTATCGTAACGATCCAGATTGTTACAATTTATCGTTGCGTGTAAACGGGAGATTGTAGCGATTTATTCAACGTGAATCTGAACAAAATAAAATAAATGATCAGTTAGAAATTTTTAATATACCAAATATTGAAATAGAGGAAACAAAGCTTATTGTTGAGGACATAGCAACGAAACTTAAAATGCCTATCGATGATATTATTCAAGTAAAATTAAAAAGAAAGACAAAACAAAACGATTTGCCTGGAACAGTACAACTTAAAATGAAAAACGAGGAAACTGTACAGAAATGGCTATATGCATCAAAATCTAATAAAATACTATTAAAAGAGCTTGTAACCAAGGAACATAAAATATCCTCTAACAAAACAGTATTTATGAAAGAGTCCCTTACACCCTATAATAAAAAACTTTTATGGAACGCTAAAGAGAAATTAAAGGAGACGTACAAATTCATATGGTGCAAAAAAGGAGTTATCCGTGTTAGAAAAAACAACGATAGTCATCCAATAATTTTGAGGTCATTAGAGGATATAAATAAGCTTATTTGATTATTGAAAGTTAAGATTTTTTTTTGTCTATTGATTATTTTAATTATTATTATTTCTTTTTAATATAAGTATAGTAATTATAATTTTAAATTATAATGGATGAAATTAATAATGAAGTAACTGAAATATTTAATTGCTCAAATTTGAATGACTTTATAGCTTGTCTATCTACTAATAATAATATAACTTTATCGTGTATTCATGTCAACATAAGATCAATGATCAAAAATTTTGCAGCCTTAGAACAAATAATAAAACATTGTAATATAATTTTGGATATAATAGTTGTAACTGAAGCAAATATTTCGGACTCAATAAGTAATATGTTTAACTTAGACGGTTATGAAATGCACACAGCATTGCGTAAAGCGCGTAAAGGAGGTGGAATTATTATATATATTAATAAAAATCTTAAAGCGAATGTCACTAAGCCAAAAACTAATACCTTTGAATGTATATTAGCGTCTATAAAAACACCAAATAATTATTCTGCAAAACTGTGTGCAATCTACCGTCCACCAAACAATAGTAAATGTTTATTTATTAATGAACTAGAAAAACTTGTAAAAAATATACACTATAAACATGAACTATTTTTAATAGGTGATGTTAATATTGACTTAAAATCAGATAATAATATTAAACATAGCTATAATAATATGATGTCTAAGTTCTAACCTTGGCCTAGTGTGTGGGATCTCAGATTACACGCGGGTAGAAATGTCTCGTAACAAAATTAGTAAATCTTGCATTGACCATATATATATTAAATCCCGCACTTTAGACATTGTAACGACAGCACTTGACACAGTACTTTCCGACCATAGAATGATTGCAATGGCGTGCCTTAGTACAATACCCATACATGTCAATAGAATTAAAAAAAAAGTTATTATTAAAAATGACCATCTTAAATGTCTTTTGAAAAATATTAACTGGAAAGCGATTGAAAATATAAAATGCCCATTAGAAATCTACACTCAACTTAATAAAAAAATTAATGACTGTTATGATAAATCTAAAGTCGAAATTAAATTAAAAACCAATCCTAAGCGTTGTCATAATAATTGGATAAATGAAAGTGTAATCAAGGCATGTAAATTTAGAGATAAATTATTTAGAAAATGGAAAAAAGATGTTAATAATATGATACTAAGAATCGAGTATAAAAAAGCAAGAAACTATGTTAATTATAAAATAAATTATTTTAAAAATAAATATTATAAAAATGAAATTATTAAAAATAAAAATGACCCTAGAAAACTTTGGCAGTTGTTAAATACACTTACTGGTAGGATAAAAAAATCTTTAGATGAATTCATACTACACGCCTTTGATAAAAAACCTACATCGATCAAAGATATATGTAATAATTTCGCAAAATCTTTTAATAATAACGTTAAAAATATGTTAAATACTTGTAAAGTACCGTTACTTGACAAAAATATATATAAAAATTCAATTGATGTTTCATGTAGATTCATTAAAGCAAACAATTGTAATATCTCGAAAATAATAAAATCACTCAATACGAAAAAAGCGCCAGGGATAGATAATATTCGCGGAGTCGATATTGTAGAACTATGTGTACAATTAACTCCCATTCTTGTGAAATTTATAAACAGTAGTGTCATGTCAGGAATATACCCCAAAGACTTAAAAACAGGCATTGTAAGACCAATAATAAAAAAAGGAAACTTTGACTCATATGAAAACTATAGACCTATAACTATTTTACCAATAATTGATAAAATAACAGAGAAATATATTCATCGCCAAATTCAAAATTTTTATAATGAAAATAACATATTATATAATAATCAATTCGGTTTTCAGCCAAAAAAAAATACTACACAACTTTTATCAATATTTTCAAATTCGGTAAATAAACACTTGAACGATAAAAAGCACATTTTGATAATATTTATAGATTACAGCAAAGCATTTGATACTCTACAACATAACATCCTTCTTGAAAAATTAGAAAATAACGGAATCAGGGGCCCACTTCTAAATTGGTGTTGTAATTATCTTTCGAATAGAACATATCGCGTTAAAATTTCTGACACCCTCAGTGACGAAATACCAGTAACAGAAGGAACCGCACAGGGTTCAGTTTTAGGACCTCTTCATTACCTCACATATGTTAACGATCTTAAAAACGTTGTAAAAACTTGTGAAATGTATCAATATGCTGATGATACATGTCTTCTGTCAGCACATCGTGATATAAAACAAGCAATAAAAGAACTTCAATATGATTTTGACCAACTTTCAAAATGGTCCCATGATGTTGGCCTCGTATTAAATAGAGAAAAAACAAAAGCCATCTATATAAGCTCTACACACAATAGATTCTCTGGAGATATACAAATCACTGCACATAGCCATCAATGTTTTCACAATTCATATACTAATACCTGTAGTTGTAGCACTATTGACTTTGTTAAAACTCAGCGTTACCTTGGTATTACTATAGACACTAATCTCAATTGGAAGGAACATATAAACAATGTTTGCGATAAACTACGTGCCCTTTTAGCAAAATTAACAATAATTAGACCCAAAATTCCATTCTCAATACTATTAATGTTTTATAAATCTTTGGGTGAATCTATTATATCTTATGGATTAAGCACCTACGGTCTTACATTTAAATCATATCTCGATAGAATCTATCAGCTCCAATTAAGAATATTAAAAACAATTGTACCCATATACATAAGAAATAAATACAAAAACAACCCATTAAAATTATTTAACTACTGCAAAGTAATGCCAATTCATACTAAAATAAAATATGTATTATTAATAGAACAATATTTTAATTCAAACATTCAAATAAAAATGAGTCACAATAAACTAACAAGAAATATTACAAATCACACATTAAAACTGCCTAGACATAGTAATTTTTATGGAAAACGTATGCTTGAATATATTATTCCTATGTTAATGAATAATTTACCATCGGCTTTAAAAGAAAAAATAAAAAATAATAACTATAAAAACATACTGAAAAAATTCTTTTTAGAACAACATATAGATAGAGAGTGAAATGAATCGGCAAAAAATTTCGGCCGCATGAATCATTTTATTATTACGATTATTATTATTATTTTAACCAATTTATGTTCATTTTCTTTTTTTTTTCCAATAAGATTAAAATGTAGGTACATCTTATTATTTGTATAATGTAATGGCATATTTTAATATTATTTTCTAATATAATTTGTATTTTAATAGATATTATTACTATAGAAACACAGTGCACTGGTAAACTGAAAATTGTTTTTTTGCACTGTTTATCACATAACAATGTATTTTTTTTCTGTAATAAATAAATAAATAAATAAATAAATTGGGATTCGAGTTGAACAGTGCTTTACGCTTTCGATTTGTTGGAGCGATAAATCGTTCAATAATTTGTTGCAATTTATCGTAGTGCGTAAAGCCTACATAATTACTCAAAGTACTATCCAACCATAAACCCAAGTATTTTACATTATCAGTAATCTCAAGTGTATAATTATTAATTATGTTAATACTCGTATTTACCATTTCATGACAATTACTGTTTTTGAAGATGTTAATTTTGGATTTTTCGGAAGAGAGTGTGTTTTCCAATTGCAGCACCAAAGCGCATTTTAAGGCGTAATGCTCAATGTTGAATGTTTCAACTACAGCAATGCTTCGCTCAATCGAGCACATTCAAGTTTCTAGTTGTCCTATTACAGGATTTAAGCGCATTATGCGGTTTAATGCTCAACGTTGAATGTTTCAACTACAGCAACGCTTCGCTCAATTGAGCACATTAAAAAGGACTGCTTTTGCGTGATGCGTACAACGATACAAATTACAATCTATACCAACTCAGTAGCAGAAAATTAACATTATTTTAGTGTTTATTCTTCAAATTGGTCTAAATTTTGATCCCTTCCTCGAATCCCTTGATCGAATTTTTTTATTAAGATTAACAACTACCTATATCGTTAGTAATGTTGAATTGTTGAAAAATATTTTTCTTCGTAATTTTTTGGAAATAATAAAAAGTTAATTCAGACTGTGACAAAAAATTGTAATATTTTACAGTTATTTAACTATTCTTTACGTTGTTATTTCTTGCACTGTGTCCCCCGCTATATGATAATATGACACTCTCTCTCATGACCATTGGTTGCAGGTTGACTGGAAGAGATCTCTTCTAGGGATAAGTCTGTGGGATCAATGTGGGATAAGTCCACCTTGCCATCAACTCAACTATATGTCATATATGTGTAATTTTCTGTATATTCTTTTTTTTAGTGCAATAAAGTATATAATAAAAAAAATATAAGTATGGATGAAGTTACAAACATTGCCTATATTTTTTTTTGTATTCCATATTTAAAATGTGATTACAATTATTTCAGTTTAGAATTCAAAACTTTTAACGAAACCTTTTTTTGTCCACATTGTAATGACTTTGATCGAACCATTGAATCACATTGAATGAAGCAGGCAATCATAAATGTTATTAAAATGAAGACAACAATCTTATTTGTTCATATTTACGAAAATGAAAATAAAGAAAACCACGAAGAGCAATCAGCAAGTGTTTAACTAAGTACGAAGAGCCTGAAGTTTATGATTCTTAATTATCAGGTACAAATAGTTCATAGTGAAATAAAATTTAACGTCTTACAATGTAGGTATAAAATGTTACATTACTAAACAGAGAGTAATACTGAGAAATAATAATTTCATTAATTTTTAAATGTATAGTTTATAGACTGCAGATTAAATTTTGAAGTTTTAATTAAATTATAACTGTCTGTTATGTTTCTAATTTTTCTGATGCTGTGTGGACAAAGAAAGCCACAATGGCAATGCTTAGCTTATATGAAGCAAATGTACAATAAATCGCTTGTGGAAGAAAACATCAGAAGGCTTAAAAGATTTATGTACGCAGGTAAAAATACTTAATGTCAGTAATGCTGAAGGTGTATTAAACTATTAATAGTGTGTTGATTAGAACTCTTCATTATAAGGATTAATTTATGGTTTTACAGGTAACAGCAGATCAGGTTAAATGAAAATTTAGTCGCTTAAACAATAAAAATATAAGGACAACAACAATAAGAGTAGAAGAGCTCATATGACATTTGAATATTTGAGCAATTTGAACAAATTTTTCATAAAGAGAAAAATGTTTCCACTCCACATGCATTTTCTTCTTTGATACTTTCTACAGATGGAAAAAAAGGAAGCATGACATAACCCAGATCAAAAAACATTAGTAAGAGTAAAAAATTCAAAACAACTGCAATTGCATACGTTAAAAAAACTGCAAGAAACCAGCAACGCATTCAAAGTATGGTACTTTTACAAAACATTCAAGAAAACCACAAGGCTAGAGATGAAAACATGACTAAATATTTAGAAATGAAAGAGAAAGAAATGGAGTTAAAAAAATGGAATCGATGTTCGTGAAACAGAAATGTACTTAATATAAAAAAGATATTGCGAGTGAAAAACTAAAGTTGAATGAAAAGAAGCACAAGGACTGGTTAAATCTAGAAAAATTTAAATGTGAACTTCTAGAAAAACTGTTAAAAAAATCGTACCGACAGCGAAGATTCATTAAATTAACAAAAATTAATGTTTAAGAGTTTGTTGTATGTGCCTAAAAAGTTTATTTTAACATGCCAAAACAAATACTTTATTTTAAGTTTTAGATTAAGATTTTTTTGTACTTAAAAGTTTATTATGTTTTTAACATGCAAAAACCAATAAAACATTTTTTAAAGTTTTTTATTTAAATAAACAGTAGATTACTTATTTAATAAATTTTAATTCTTTATCATTTTAATTAAATTTTACAAATCAATTTACAAGTGGTATAGAAAAGTATAGATATTTTATTTTGAGCTTATGAAACTTGTGCATCTGGAAACAAGTCTCTGAATAATAGTATTCTACGATCTCTATCATTTTTATTATTTTGATATTGTTCTTTATAACCATGTTCCTCTAAATTTATTCTACAAATTCTACAATTGTACATTATCCATGATTATCATCTACAAAGATCAAAGTTATCATGTCCATTGATACACTAATTGTGCAAAATACATGCTGCTGTAACAATTTTGGATACAAATGATAAATCTTTGTAATCAGTAAAGAATTTAATCAGTCGAAAACGGCTTTTCAACGAATATTGAATTCGAATTGGTATTTATACTAATATTATAAAGAGGTAAAGTTTATAACTTTGTTTGTTTGCAGGGGGTAATCTTGGAAAATACTGATCCGATCATAAAATTCTTTTACTAACAGAAAGCTACACTATTCAGGAGTGACATAGGCTTAAGGCTATATTTTATAATTTATTGCAATTGATTATAAAATACACTGAAAATAATAGTAGGTGTTACGAATCGCGCCATCTCTTGACGTGCTCTTGACGACCTGTACCAACTAAACATCGATGTAAAATTGTAAAGTAACAGGTAACAGCGGACGGCGCGCGGCGGGCCAAAGGAAAATAGGGATTCATTTATTTAAATAGATATCACTTTATTTATACATTGATGAGGTTGCTAAGTCTATGATTTTTTTAAACATTTAATTTAGCGCATTCTAGCATTCTAGTGGTACAATTGAAAAAATTAACATTCCAATTAATGGGGGCTTTACACGCTACGTTAAATTGTAGCAATTTATTGAACGATTTATCGCTCCAACAAATCGAAAGAGCAGAGCACAACTCCAATCCCAATAATTCGCTACAATCTCTCGTTTACACACAACAATAAATTGTAACAATCTCATCGTTACGATAAATTGCTACAACTTAGCAACGAGCGTGTAAAGCCCGCTTAAGAATTTGGCATTGTGCGTCACTGATGCTCTGCAATTGGAACACTACCAATTGTTATGTATTCACAACTTTTATAATCTATGACACAGCAGTGTGTCTTGTCGAATAGTTACTCTGTGTTCAACTGAAGAAAATGTCGGCTAACGGCTTTATCCCGCCTTAAGGGAATACTTTATTAATAAACAGTGCTTTGTGAATTACTTATTTTTTATTTAAAAGACCTAGGTAGCAATACATTACAAAATGGCGACGAGAAATTTTCCGAACTCAAGCAGTTTTACGGGAGCTGGAGACGTCGACATCAACTGTTTCCTAGAGAGGTTAGAACAGCATTTTGATGCATTTGATATTAAAGAAGAAAATAAAAAAGTAGCTACATTATTAATTTCGATTAGTGATGATGTATATAAAACTATTAAGAACATGGTATATCCATCATTGCCAAAAAATAAAACTTTTAGCGAGTTGCAAAACATTTTAAAACTAAGATACGAAACACGTGTTTCCAAATACAGAAAAAGAATTGCATTCGATAGATTGTCACAACAGGACACCGAATCAATTTCAAATTGGCACTCAAGAGTGAGAGAAGCAGCAGCTGACTGTGGATTTGATGCAACATTACAAGAGCGTATTAAAGACAAATTTGTTACGGGTTTAAAACCTGGTCCAATCCAAGAAAGATTATGCGAGGAGGAGATATCCAGGGACATCGCTACTTTGCTTGAGATTGCACTAAATAAAGAATCCGTTTTGACGGAAATGTCATCAGTGCATAAAATTACAACATTTCAGAGGAAGCCAAATACTACAAATTCAAACAAAAATGTTAGTGTTCAGAATTCTACACGTCAAAGTACGGCTGAATTAAAATGTGTGCATTGTGGCAAATCAAATCACTCATTTTCTAAGTGTAAATTTAAGAAGTACCAGTGCAAAAAGTGTAATAAAATGGGTCATATTGCAGCGGTGTGTAAAAGTAAATACAAATCATTAGAGACACATACTTTAGGCATAAATGATGATAACAAGTCAAGCGACTTATTTAATATTGACACAGTGAAAAATATAAATTTTATGTCATCTTTTAACTTATCTTGTATATTTAATAAGCAAAAATTAAATATGGAATTAGAAACGGGAGCGGCAGTGTCATGTATGCCTGAAAGTGTGTATAAATCTCAATTTCACAAATTAATGTTGAAACATTGCAATATTAAATTAAAAACTTATTGTGGTTCAATTGTACAGCCTATTGGTCAAATTAATGGTCTATTGGAATTTAATAATAGAAAAAAAATTGTTGACATAGTAATTGTTAAAAATGGTTGTAAATGTTTATTCGGCAGAGATTTAATGGAGAAATTTGATATAAACATTTCTGGAAATGTACCAATTAATTCAATACAAGGGTACAATAATTTAGAATCTTTGTTAAATAAATATAAAAACGTATTCAATGAGGACTTAGGTGTCATTAAAAATGAAACTGTAAAATTGGAACTCATAAATAATAATATAAATCCTATTTTTATAAAACCAAGGCCTGTACCTTACGCTTTTGCAAAACAAGTTGATTTAGAGTTAAGTAAATTACAATCTTTAGGTGTTATTGAACAAATTGAAAATTCTAAGTGGGGAACTCCTTTAGTACCTGTTTTAAGACAAGATAATACTATTCGTTTGTGTGCTAATTATAAAATTACTGTAAATAAATATCTAAAAGAGGTTAATCATCCTTTGCCCCGTATCGAGGATATTTTTACAGCATTACAAGGTGGGGATAAATTCTCTAAACTTGACTTAAAGAATGCCTTCAATCATTTGATTTTGGATGATGATACAGCTGAACTATTGGCATGGAGTACACCAAAAGGTATTTTTAAAGTAAAACGTCTACCGTATGGCACTAAGCCAGCTAGCTCTATTTTCCAGGCGAAGTTAGAAAAAATTTTATTAGGAGCTAAAGGTGTAGTTAATTTCATAGACGATGTATTAGTAACGGGAGGTAACGATTTAGAACATTTGAATAATTTAGAAGAGGTTTTACGAAGATTTTGTGAAGCGGGCATTCGCTTAAATATTAATAAATGTAAATTCTTTCAAGATAAAATTTGTTATCTGGGTCATATTATTTCTAAAGAAGGTTTATCTAAGGACATGACTAAAGTTAAAGCTGTAATTGAAGCACCTGCACCTCAAAACATTGCTGAAGTCCGTTCATGGATAGGCATGGTAAATTATTATGGCAAATTTATACAAAATCTATCAATAAAATTAAAACCCCTTTATTATTTATTACAAAAAGGTGTTAAATTCAATTGGAATAAGTACTGTCAGAATAGCTTTGATGTTATAAAAAAGAAATTGTATCAGATAAGGTACTTATGCATTATAACAGACATTTACCTTTGAGATTAGCTAGGATGCTTCACAGTCTGGCATAGGTGCTGTATTAAGTCACATTTTACCTGATGGTTCTGAGAGACCTATAAGTTTTATATCTAGGGTATATACTAAAGCTGAAAATAATTACTCTATGATTCATAAAGAGGCATTGGCAATTTATTGGGCAGTACAAAAATTTTACCAATATTTAGTAGGAACTAAATTTGAGTTAGTATCTGACCACAAACCATTACAAGCCTTATTTGGAGAAAATAAAAGTTTACCTCAAATGGCTGCTGGTAGATTACAAAGATGGTCATTATTTCTATCAAGTTTTAACTATACTTTCAAACATATTAAAGGAAAGGATAATGTGAAAGCTGATTGTATGTCACGATTACCATTACAATGTTCAGATAATATTAATAATTGTGAAATAGATTACATTAATTTCGTAGAAATGAATAATGTCATTGATGTAAACTTAGTTAGATCAGAAACACGTAAAGATACTTTGTTAAGTACAGTATACAATTTGATACGCTATGGATTTTCTGATGATTATTGTAATGAAAGTTTGAAACCCTTTTATGTTCGTAAAAATGACCTTTATATTGATAAAGGTGTAATCATGTGGGGTTACAGAGTTGTTATACCTTTTAAATTACAAAATAATTTACTTAAAGAACTACATGCTACGCATGAAGGCATTGTTAAAATGAAAAATAATGCAAGATCTTATTTTTGGTGGCCAAATTTAGATAAGAATATTGAGCATTATGTAAAGTCTTGTCATATTTGTATGTCTTTTAGACCAGAACCTGAAAAATCAAAATTAATTTCATGGCCTAAAACACATATGCCTTATGAAAGAATACATGCAGACTTTTTAGGCCCAGTTAAAGGTAAAAATATTTTAATTATTATAGATTGTTATACTAAATGGCCTGAAGCTTTTATTGTTCAAAATTTAGATGCTCATAATACAGTTGAGAAATTTAGAGAATGTTTTAGTAGATATGGATTACCAAAAACAGTAGTGACTGATAATGCAGCAACCTTCTGTTCAAGGGAATTCTCTAATTTTCTGTCTAAAAATGGTGTGAAACATGAAACATCACCACCATTTCATCCAGCAACTAATGGGTTTGCTGAGAATGCAGTGAAAAATTTTAAAATACATGTTTTGAAATGTTTAAGTGAGAATAATAGTATTTCATTAGAAACAGCTATGAATAGATATCTTTTTCATTATAGAAACTCAATTCATTCAATAACAGGTCAAACTCCGTCTCAATTAATGTTTAATAGAAAGTTAAGAACCAGATTTGACTTGTTATCCACTAAAATTGATAAAAAAAATACTGAAAGCAAAGGTAAGAGAGAGGAATCCTTTGTGGAAGGTGATTATGTATACTGTAGGGATTATAGAAATCCTAATAAGAAATCATTTGTCAAATGTATAATTGATGAGGTATTGGGACATAGAACATATTTATGCAAAGTTATAGGTGAAAATTTAATTTGGAAAAGACATTTAGATCAGATAATACGTTCAATGCCCCAAACAATAAATAATTATAAGGATTTTAATTTGTATAAAAACAATAACTCAGAAATAGTTCCAAGTAAAAGTGAAGTAACTTTAAATTCTCAAAAAAATTACAATGATAATTTGAGTAAAAACATAATTCATGAAAATATTTCTGAGATGTCTGATAATTTGTGTAACAATAGTAATACTGAGACTAACATTGAATTAAGTAGCAAAAATATTTATGAAAGGAATAATACTAATGTAAGTTTTGATTCTACTGTTGAAAATAAAAATAATGTAGAAGTGAATGATAACATTAGACGTTCAAGTAGAATAAGAAAAGCACCCCAGAAACTTAACCTTTAAAGGGGGAGGTATTGTTATGTATTCACAACTTTTATAATCTATGACACAGCAGTGTGTCTTGTCGAATAGTTACTCTGTGTTCAACTGAAGAAAATGTCGGCTTTATCCCGCCTTAAGGGAATACTTTATTAATAAACAGTGCTTTGTGAATTACTTATTTTTTATTTAAAAGACCTAGGTAGCAATACATTACAGACTTAAAGTCCTCAGCTTGAGGCCGAGTTAACAAACTTATCAATCTTTACTTGCAAGCATTGTGCACCTTTTTGTTGGCTTTTGCATGTAGTATATAGAACAAAGTCATCTGCGTATTAAGACACCTGTATTTGATTTGTATTTAAATTCTGACATAGGTCAGATGTTGCTGGTATTAATCTTTTTCTTATGACTAGTCTTTTTACTAAGACTTCGCTGTCCGTCCGTCCGTCTGTCACCAGGCTGTATCTCAAGAACGGCGATAGCTAGACACTTGAAGTTTTCACAAAATATGTATTTCTGTTGCCGCTATAACAACAAATACTAAAAACAAAATAAAATAAATATTTAAGGGGTGCTCCCGTACAAAAAACGCTATTTATTGCCTGTTTTTCCTAGATATCAATAAATGGTAACAGGTAGGCGCTTGAAATATTCACAAACTACATAATTGTATATTTACTTTAATTATAAACAATAAAATTAAAATAAAAAAACATATTAAGGGGGATCATACAACAAAAGTGACTTTTTAGGCGCTTTTTGCCCGATATTAAAATCAATGTACCTACTGTTGTTTACCTAGTCAATGGTACGGCACCCTTCGTGCGCGAGTCCGACTCGCACTTGGCCGATTTTATTAAATCTTCATGACATCTCTTTTCCCCTTATTTATGGTCTTTAAGTACCTATTACATCGTTAAAAGTTAATATTTTAGAGTATTACTGTATTAGTAATCTGCGCCTGAATAAATCTTTGGAGCAATTTCTAAGTATGTTAGCCAGTAACGATGACAATCAGAGGTGGAAAGTTTGGAAGTAATCACTTTTATCTATTTTTTGAGATATTTTCCATATCTGTTGGATGTGGGTTAATTTTGTATGGAAGCTGCTACTTCTCCTTTAATATGAAGTTTGATCAAATATTTGATCGTCTATGGGGCCCTTTAGACTAGTAAGTCTTTTTTGTGCCTGTTTAGACAGTCGACCTGAAGGAGTAAACTCCAGTCGTGCGTCGGAGCTGACACACACACACACACGTTTTTTCTATTCGAATTCGAAACCTGGCGCTTGTTGTGGAACCAATTAAGAGTGTGCATAATGCAAAATTACCATCTTCTATTTGTTTTGACATGAAAAGTTCCAGACCAAATCTTAAAATAAAAATATATGACAAACTACGTGATATTTGCAAGGGTTGACCCATATCAAAAACATAAAATAAGGAAATTTCCTCGATAAAATATAATCATGAAGTAACCTCTAATTTTTATATTTTTTCTATTTATACTCGATATGGTTATGACCATTAAGACAAAAATTTGATAATTAATTACATTTAAATATAAGTAAAGGCTATGCCAAGGCATTTAATGTTATTACTTTTAGTTTCGTTATTATATACAAAATAACATATTTGTCGTTTTTTACATTCGTAATGCGCTCAAAACTATATCGTCTATCGCACTCTGACACGAGGCTTTGTGTATGTTTTGTTTCATCGGGCGCGCGGGTGAAATCTGATTTTTTGCTCGCCTTATGCACGCTCTTAAATTGGAGCGATATCTGCTGAGTGTTTACGAGTTATTTCTTAACTACATTGATGATGTTCTCGTTATTACTCTTCGATATAAATTAAAACCAGCCGGGCTAGCATGCGTACGAGATAATCTCTTGACGAGAGAGATAGATAATGTCTACATCGAGTATTTTCTCGATTACCCTAACATGCGCAATACGAGAGACATAATTATTCTCTTCCGAAGACAAAACGGAACGCAAACGCCATGGTATACAAAAGATATTATAGTACCCGGCCATAAATATTGCACATCGACCTTTGGAAAGAGACAATCGGCTAATTTCGACTTCGTAGAGCGTTATAGTCCAAGATCCCAGACCCCAGACTTCCTTGTTTCTGATTGACAAAACATTACAGTATGCATCGTAGTATAAAGAGTTGCTAATCTGATACTGGCAATTCCGCAAGGGAGCTAAAGCCAAAGAAGAAGAAGAGTTGCTAAAATATTTTCTACAGGTTTTAAAATATAATAATATAATTATTGTCTGGCGATAAATACTAAAATAGCTGGTTAATAACATTTTTACGTATATAAAGCAGCTAATATATTTTGTCCTTCAAAAAAATATGACAGGTGATCTGGGAACTGGGTTCTTACACTATTAGATCTGTCATATGAAATACTGACAGTCCGATACGTCTCATAGGTAATGTGCGTCAGAGATAACGCTCTACAAAGTTCAAATTAGCTGATTGTCTCTTTCTAAAAGTCGATGTGCATTATTTACGGCCGTGTACTATACAATAATATTTATAATTTTAATATATTTCGTTTATCGTAGTCTTTCTAATATTGACAACGAGTAGTTTATCTTCTTAAAACGTCAAAATCACGTCACAATTCGACAAAACTACGATAACTAAAATTTCTTGTTATCTCTTCAATTGTCGTGACGAGAAGAGTATCACGCAAAGAGTATATAACCACTACGTTTTAGTATCACGTGCACGCATGCTAGCTACTGTAGACATAAAGAGATAATACGAGAAAAGGGGTAGATAAACTTTTGTCGTGGCGCGCATGCTAGCCCGGCGGGTTTTTGTTTTTGTTAAGACCAAACAAATACTATTACTTATCTGAGATACTTTCTTAACACACACGGTCGTCTGTTCCTAAGGTAACATCCGATTGACATTTATGTAATCCGCTAGTTACAACATAATAGCTATAAATAAATTAAAACAACATATTTAAATAGAAAAAATACTATTTATTTACATAGTAAACGATCTTAACCTAACTTATTATATTATTGTACATACTTCAAGAAGGCATATTCTTTTTAAAGAAATCAATAAAGTGGCCTGGAGTGATAACAGTCCGCAAACTACGAGATATTTTAATCGGCCTATTATTTTGTCGTTAGCATTATTTGTAGAATCAGGCTGAATAACATCAATTGTAATTAAACAACTTTTCGGATTATATCGCGGTTTATTAAGTTCTTTTAAATGCCAGACGTTTCCGATACTTTACAGTTTACAGCAACTGTGATCATGGGAGGACTCTCGTATGGTCGGCTGTTGCGAGTGAAATTTATTATTAAATAATTATTATTGCGAGGCAAATATCTTTAAGGTCAATACAAATGTATTCGACGCGCGGAGTTCGAACCTGCGAACGCCACCGCAACAGCCACAATCTAGTGCTGTGATCGTTGCGCTAACGCGACATCAAAAGACTATTTTAAAATTGCCAGAACCTAAAAACTATCTTTCAATAATTTACATAACATTTGTTCTTTCGTTGTCGTCATTTTTAGGGTTCCGTACCCAAAGGGTAAAAACGGAACCCTATTACTAAGACTTCGCTGTCCGTCCGTCTGTCACCAGGCTGTATCTCGAGAACGGCTATAGCTAGATAGTTGAAATTTTCACAGATTATGTAAATGTTGCCGCTATAACAACAAATACTAAAAATAACATAAAATAAATATTTAAGGGGGGCTCCCATACAAAAAACGCAATTTTTTACCTATTTTTGCTCGATATTTATATAATACATATATTTAAATACATATTACCTAGTCAATGGTACGGAACCCTTCGTGCGCGAGTCCGACTCGCACTTGGCCGGTTTTTATTATTTCACTCAATCTTTAGTATGTTAAATGCTAACAATAGATCTAAGTGTAAGATCGAGTAAAATACCATCTAATAGTCTGAGAATATTATCACACTCAAAACCATAAACTTATAAATTACACATACAAACAATATTTGTAATATTATGGCTGACAAAAAAAACACAAGGCATTAGACCATGTATACTATATAGTATATACCATTTATGCTACATATATGTACATAAATAAATCAGTGAAATTGCAAATAGAAGCAGCCGTTTAGACGGGTATTTATTTTTGAATAATTAAAACGCCTGATAGACATGTAAAACCATATCAAAACTAAAACATGAATCGTGCCTTAAAAAACTATAGAAAATCCACGTCTTACAAACAGTATAATAGTTTAAATTAATTCATTATACAATCTGTAACGTAATATACAAAAAACTCTTTTTAAATATATATAACTTGGTCGGCAAACAAGCGTACGGCTCACCTGATGGTAAGACCGTAGCCTATAGACGCTTGCAACACCAGAAGCATCGCAAGCGCGTTGCCGACCCTATCCCCCAATCCCCCCCAGGAGCTCTGGTCGCCTTACTCACCAACAGGAACACAATACTGCTTGAAAACAGTATTATTTAGCTGTGGTCTTCTGTAAGGTCGAGGTACTACCCCAGTCGGGCTGCTCCATTTTAAGCAGGAATTTTCCCGCTGTGCCCTGCCTCAGTTAAATATAATATATAGAAAAAACATATAAAACAAATGTTAGAGTCACAAATTGAGCTACAAGTACTGTGTTTCACATGTATATTCTTCTCAGATGGTCTGCAGTGGTGATAGCGTTGCACTGCGGACATATTTTCTTAGCACGCAGTGATTGTAACCAGCACACCTGGAACAATTATTAGAAAAATATTAGTTACTAGCTTCTGCTCGCGACTTCGTCCGCTTGGAATAGGAACAATTCTATCATACATGATTCTTTCGAAACTGTTTACGCAGATCACGCAGCGGAAGCCCTCAAAATACCCCAATTTTGAAACATTCTTCATTGGTGCTCCGCTCGTATTGGTCTTAGCGTGATCATATAATATAGCCTATGTATAGCCTTCCTCGATAAATGGGCTATCTAACACTGAAAGAATTTTTGAAATCGAACCAGTAGGTCCTGAGATTAATGCGCGTTCAAACAAACAAACTCTTCAGCTTTATAATATTAGTAGAGATTTATCCGCCAGAACGCAGTGGAGCAGCGTGGTGGATTAAGCTCTGATCCTTCTACATAGAGAAAGATGCCTATGCCCAGCAGTGGGATATTACAGGTTGAATCGCACCAGTTATTAACTTCTTTTTTAAGTTTCTGCTAGAAATATATCTGTCTAGGAACTAATCTATTCAAAGAAACATGATGTTAGCACTTCATTATAATTGTTTTTTTTTTTCATATTTTGATAGTTCTTAAATTTTTATTCAAGGCCGTAGATTGTCGTCACATACTTAGAAGCTTATTTAATAATAAACAAAAACATATTTATTTTATTTTGCGAAATACAAAAATGTTCCAAAGGGCTTCTTCCCCGTATGTTGTTTTTAACCGACTTCCAAAAAGGAGAAGCTGCTCAATTTAACTATATATTTTTTTTATATACGTTACCTCATATCTTTACTGTGTGTACCAATTTTAATTAGTCTATTTTTAACCAAAAGCTGGTGCGAGTTGTCATCTTCTATACATATAATAAAATGGTAGGAAAGTCAAAACTGTACATTGAATATTTTTTTTAAAGAATACTTGGGGTGTGATCTACAATCGATACCGAAGCCAAAAATATAGTTTTTAGAATTTTTGTCTGTTTGTCTGTATGTATGTCCGGGATAAACTCAAAAAGTACTGCATGGATTTACTTCAAATTTGGCACGAATATTGTTAAGAAGTCGGGTCAGAACATAGGCTATATATTATCACGCTATCACCTACGGGGAACGAGCAGTGAACGCACGCAGACGACGTCGCGGGCAGCAGCTAGTATCCCAATAAAATTTGATCAAGATCTGACAAGTACTTTTTGAATTATCTCTAATAATACGTATTTACTTGAATTTTTTTCGTGGACCTACGTTGTATTACTTCTCAATAATAGCTTTAATGACGTAATATTTGTTGGGGGATCACTGAAAGTGTGACAATGTGACATCCCTCTTAGATTATATTTAATACTAGCTGCTGCCCGCGACGTCGTCTGCGTGCGTTCACTGCTCGTTCCCCGTAGGTGATAGCGTGATAATATGTGACCTATGTTCTGACCCGACTTCTTAATAATATTCGTGCCAAATTTGAAGTAAATCCATGCAGTACTTTTTGAGTTTATCCCGGACATACATTTGAAGAAATAAAGGTTCACTGCTCGTTCCCCGTAGGTGATAGCGTGATAATATATAGCCTTTGTTCTGACCCGACTTCTTAACAATATTCGTGCCAAATTTGAAGTAAATCCATGCAGTACTTTTTGAGTTTATCCCGGACATACATACAGACAAACAGACAAACAGACAAAAATTCTAAAAACTATATTTTTGTCTTCGGTATCGATTGTAGATCACACCCCAAGTATTCTTTTAAAAAAATATTCAATGTACAGTTTTGACTTTTCTACCATTTTATTATATGTATAGATTATAAGAGATATTAGATTATAGAAGGGTAAAATTTTGTGTCTCTTAAAAGGTTTTTTTTTTAATTATTGTATTTATTTTTATTGAAATAAATACCCAGTTATTGTCGAATAATTTAATTAACGGTGGCTTTGACAAACTTTCTTTAAAAAAAATTGCAAGTTCCAAAATTAAAAAAAAAAAATATTTTGCGATTTTAATGTAACCCATCGTATTTATACTTATGTAGATATATTTAACGTTAAACATAGTCATTACCTCGCAGTAGACATGCCAACACTGGATCGAGACAGCCGGGGATACATATGGCCCGAGGCATATGAGACATTTTGCCTGAATACAAAAAAATTAATATTTTTACACATTCTTTATGGCATTTATGACATACAAATCACATATACAAGACATAACTTATACACGATTCAGGGGGAGACCCACAACGACTGCACAAACACCCAGACTACGGCAAACATCTGCATGGCCAATACAAATGTTGTCGTGTGCGGGAATCGAACCCGCAACCGCCCGCGCAACAGCCAATCGCAATCCAGTGCTGTGACCGCTGCGCCAACGCGGCGTCTTATACACACTACATTAAAATGAGGAAAATTTTTATTTTCTTGGTTCATTTGTAATGAAAAGAGTACAAAAACTATTGAATCGATTGTAAAAATTCTTTTACTAGGAGAACACTATATCTTCACTCCCAGGGGACAGCATGAGGTGAGAAATGGAGTTTTTGGTGTGACTTTATTTGTTTTTTTTAATTAGTTTTTTTTTTAATTAGTTTGCCAAAGAAGTTTTAATTCTTACGTGTGTACTTTGTATGCATGCAATATTTTTTTTGTTTCAATCAATTATTTTTATTTTGTATTGTAAGTTCATCTGTAGCATGCCAGTGTTTCGACTGCAATACTTACTTCTAAAGATGAATTCTGCTTCTTTTCCAGATCTTTTATTTTTTCCTTAAGCGCTTGTATTCTAGTCTGAAAAAAAAATCAACACAGTTAAATATGCTAGATTTCATATAATTTTGTATGATTGGATACACAATATTGATTCATCAATATTCATGTTCTCATTTAATTATTACTATTTTTTTTTTTTGTAACATGATCGGCAAACAAGCTTACGGCTTACCTGATGGTAAGCGATCACCGTAGCTTAAAGACGCTGGCAACACCAGCAGCATCGCAAGCGCTTTGCCGACCCCATCCCTAGTTCCCCCCAGTAGTGCCTTACCAATGTAACGTGTAATGTTACGTCTTGTCAATATAAATTGCATTTTTTTTTTGTTGGAAAACAAATACAACTTTTTTTTTGTATGTATGTTGAATTATGTGAATTTAATTTACTTTATTTAAGAGTAATTCTTTATAATTCTTAAGTATTCTTATTAAATTATTAATTTTATCAACATTTTGTCTATTTTTGGAGGTTGGCAGCCTTTGCACTTTTTTTAAGTTATAATATTGTTATTTTAACTATTCAGCCTGTAATATCCCACTGTTGAGCATAGGCCTCTTCCCCATGTAGGTGAAGGATCAGAGCTTAATCCACCACGCTGCTCCAATGCGGGTTGGCGGATATATTCCCTACTATAAGTAACGATCGCTATCAGGTGTACATGATAACAACCGGGACCGACGGCTTAACGTGCTCTCCGAGGCACGGTGGGGAGACCCACAAGGACTGCACAAACACCCAGACCACGGCAAACATCTGTATGGCCAATACAAATTTTGTCATGTGCGGGGATCGAACCCGTAACCGCCCGCCCAATGTACCTTAACTTGACAGATGACAGCCAAATAATACAGCTCTCAACGAGTGTTGTATTTCTATGGGGAGTAAGGTATCCAGAACCATGGGAGAGCCAGAGGTAGTTCCTGTGTCGATAGGTTACGGTAATGCCTTACCATGTGAACTGTACAACTATTGGCAACCCTAATCGTATAAAATGACTCGAGAATTGAGCATTAGCAATAATTTAATTACTAAAGGTTTGTGTATTTTACCTCAGCACTTGCTTCAACTATTCCATTTGGTTTCAAAACTGGTACATCTATATTATTATCAGTAGGTTGTCCGTTTGTCTCATCCACAACAGGTATTTCAGCCTGAAATATAACAAAAACCATTATTTATACATTAAAAAGGGACCGTCTATAAAAACCTCACGCGGAATTTTACTGTTTTGGGCTACTTTTAGTGACCCTCTAACAAATATTATGTCAGAAACCTTAGATGAACTTATTTTTATAGTATGTATCTTAAATAGAGATATCAAATGAGACCTATAATATAAAAATAAAAACGGATCGGTCTTCTACGTCATAATTCAGGCCTACGGAACTGCATCAATTATTGCAGTATGGAATCAAACGGTCTGGGCTACGCATGACAAGTGTGAAATGTTTTCTTATCCTTTTTAGACGGACGGACATACTTGACATTTTTTGCGAGTTCCTAGAACCTTTTGGGGATGCTCTTTACTAGGGTCACCCAGCAAAATCTGCTAGTTTTTCGAGTTTGTAAATGCTCGTGTATTAGAGCAAGTCTCAGCTTTTTAGGAACTTCGTCTTTTAGCACGTGTATCATTGCTACTGGTCCGATGTAATATATTCGCATTTATGTTAAATATATTCAACATTGCATAGAAAATCTTCAGTGGCAATCGTTTTGAAATTTTTCTCACGTTGTAAATAGCACTGAGTTCGTCAGCTGGTGCGTACGCTCGGCCGTGGAGGTGCTTTTTGGCACATTGTTCCATCCTTTCTTTAGCAAACGGCCTCAAGATCGATTTTATCCTAATCCCCTTATTTCTAGCGTCTTGTTCGTTTTTCCCTGTCATTGCTGCGTTCAGATAAATTGTAATATCCACAATATCCACATCTTCATTGTCGTTATCAGACTCTTCTAACAACGCCACTATTCTAGCTGGGTCATTTGTCAATGTCATTTTCACTAAAAACCTTTAAAAACCCAAGTTAATTAACATTAAACACTAAAAAAGCAAATAAACTTAAGTCACGAAATTACTACGCCAACGATGACTGGGTCATAATGAGCCGTTTTCACTTGACGCACTTGTATCTCCTAACGCACGTGGCCTCACACTGAGCGTACCTATGGAGTGGGTAGAGGGAGGCCATATCTCCAGCTATACAAACGTTCGGAGCATACGACCGAAGCAAAAATAAAATATATCAGTTTAAAATTATCGGGTCAATATGACCCAGCGTCATTGTCGCCGGGTTAATAGTTATAGACAAGTGTGTAGAACACTTACATCTGGCGCTATCCTCGATGGCGAGTATTGCGGCGGTCCGTACAGCTCAGCGTCCTCGTCGCCGTCTACCACCTGGAAAACGATAAGGGGCATGGCGAAAATTTTGAAAACCTCTTCCATAATGTAGGTACATATTTACTATTTACGAAAATACCTATATTTCGGTAATAAATTTAAGTTTAAGGAAGTTTAAAACTATTTTTCTAATATGTTTTCAATGAGTGCCACAAGACGGTTGCAGGTGTCACGGCGTCGGCTCTGACGTCGTAATGTACAACATGTAATGCGTTGGGCGCGTTCCATCTAAGGCCTACAACGCTTTTAATTTTGACTTATTATATAGTGTGACGTCATGCGCTGTAGTTTGTGTTTTAATCAAAATGGCCGACTGCAGTATTTTAATGTTTATTTATTATATTATTACATAAAACTAAACCAGTATTTTGAATTTTTTTTTATATGAGTGTTCCCCTAAAATCATTAAATTGGGGATTTTTTGATACTGTGGGCATAACCCATTATAATATCTATACTAATATTATAAAGCTGAAGAGTTTGTTTCTTTGATTGTTTGTTTGTTTGAACGCGCTAATCTCATGGTCTACTGGTCCGATTTGAAAAATTCTTTCAGTGTTAGATAGCCCATTTATCGAGGAAGGCTATAGGCTATATATCATCACGCTAAGACCAATAGGAGCGTAGCATAAATGAAGAATGTTTAAAAATCGGGTTTTTTTCTCTTTTTGAGAGCTTCCGCTGCATAAACGGTTAAAGTTTCGCACAAATCATATATTATGACAGAATTTATCCTATTCCACGCGCACGAAGCCGCGCGCAGAAGCTAGTTAGTAATAATATTCGCAATTACTCATAATTCGTAACTAATTCAAACTGAATAGTGTATAAACAGGAACGATAAGTATTTGTGAATGGAGTGTGAGAGCGAGCGTGCATGTATGTGTTCATGGGTCGGGACGTGTGTTCGTGTGTGTCGCGTGTGTCGTATCTCACCAGCGCTTGGTCGCTGGAGGCGCGGCGCACGGCGGTGGCGGGGCGCGCGTCGGAGCGCTGCAGCGCTGCCGCGCGTACGCGCCACTCGCCGCACCACTGGTACTCGGCACCGAAACCCGCGGGCTCGTCGTTCTGACCACACACAGTTTTAAACTCTTTCAGAAACGATATAAGGCATAGCCGTGGTATGAAATAAGTACGGTAAAATCGACTGAAACGGTAACTTAAACCTGCCTTCAGAGTGGCCGCGCAACGTCTCTTGCGAGAAAGAGATAGTATATTTTTGAATATTACGGCAATCAAATTAACAAAGAGTAAACTCCAATCGAACCGTGTCAACCTCGACACGCAAATAAAGCACCAAGAAGACACAATACTTATATTTCACTACACCACACCACACTCCTCAAGTCCGGACTTGCAGAACACAACGTAACCTTGACCAGCGTGTCTGAAGTCTCGAGCGCGGAGGAACTGGAGGCGATGTTAAGCATCTCCACATCATTAAAAAATCAAAAAACCGTGGTGGTCAGCGGACCTGGATCGGCTAATATTAAAAAATCGGCCAAATACGAGTCGGACGCGCGCACGAAGGGTTCCGTACCATTGTCCAGGTAAATCCTGGTCCTGGCTTTGCAGCTGCTCCCCGAAAAAGGACGTCATCGAAAAGATCCTCCCATAAAAAAAAATTTGAGACCCTCCCGTTTTTTCTCAAGTTGAGGACAGCTGGATATCTCCCGCTTAAAATTTGGAGTTGCTCGTCTGGGAATGTACCTTAACCTTCCAAAAGATCACAGCTAAATAACCTTGCTCTTGAGTAGTGTTGTGTTCCTGTGGTGAGGAAGGTGGCCAGAGTTCCTGGGAAGATTCGACGGTAGGGTCGGAAACGCGTTTGTGACTCTCCTGGTGATGCAGGCGTCTGAGGCAACCGCGTGCCGTCATGTGGACTGTACGCTTGTTTGTCAACCTAGTTGTAAAAAACAACAAAACAAGTGAGCTTTAGACCACACAACCGAAGTAAAACTTACGAAACGTAACTCTCTCTCTTTCTATCTTCACTAACTTATATCTCCCTCTCAACTTCTGTTCGCCTCGCCCAATCACACTTTGCATAACGCTCTCGTCACGCCTTCACCAGCTTACTCCCCAAGTCAAGAGTGCGTATGAAATTTTAATTCAAAAACTTTATATTTATAGATTGTGCAATTACCTCAACATCAATGCTGCCTTCTTCCGAACTGGTGTCCGGTATATCTTCGTCCACCTCGGCACCAGTTCTTTTCAGGCAACGTAGCGCATGCCTGTGTAGTCTGGATACAGGTAGTGAAGCATTGCAGACAGGGCACTCGCCCTGCTGCGGAGGAGGAGTCGAACGGCGTCGCGCTCGGAGTCTTTTTAGACGATTAGTGTGTACCCTCTGGAAATAAGACGGATCATCTTTTACTTAACTACAAAAATCTATTATGATGTTTTAAATATTTGAACGATTAACTACAATACAATACAAATACTCTTTATTGTACACTAACAGAGAACAATTTTACATCGAAAGGAAAATATAAACATGTACAAAAGGCGGTCTTATCGCTAAAAGAGCGATCTCTTCCAGACAATCTCTAGAGAACTACTGTTTGTTAATTTTGAAAAAGTTGATTGTATAGATTTTGAAGTGAAAACTTTTTTAGCGGCATTGTGCACTTTTTTGTGATGGGTAAAAAATGTTAAACTCGCATCAGGACACGTGACCCGATCGAAAATTCGTAATACGGAGGGAGAGTAGACCGCCGAGCTGGCGCTGGCGTAGGAGAGAAAGTATCCCCCTCTCTTTTTCTGTTCCGTTTAGGCGGCGCAGGGTGCTTGCGCGACTGTAATATAAATTGTCATGTTTGTGTACGATAGCGCAATAAATGTATATTGTATTTTACCACATAAATGACAGTACTTTTATACTGATAGTTAAAGCAATTCATGCAAAATTATTCCCTAATCATTCCAAAATATCAAAAATGCACAACAATATTCAAGTTTTCACTTCTGCCAGCACTTCCGGAATGCAACCTTGTTGTTGTTTTTTTTTTTTAACGAAACGTAGTGGTTGTCATATGGTCCCATTTAAATTTAATTGAGATCTGACAAGTACTTTTCAAGTTATATTTAATAACTAGCTTCTGCGCGCGACTTCGTCGGCGTGGACTCCGCTCCTATTGTTCTTAGCGTGATGACTCATAGCCTATAGCCTTTCTCGATAAATGGGCTATCTAACACTGAAAGAATTTTTCAAATCGGCCCAGTAGTTCCAGAGATTACCGCGTTCAAACAAACAAACAATCAAACAAACAAACTCTTCAGCTTTATATATTAGTATAGATGCGTATTTACTAAACTATTTTCTCATCCAGATTTGTAATATTATGCCTCATAAGTTTTTACTGGGTGTACCAATTTTGATAATTCTTTTTTTTATCAAAAGCTGATGCTTCTCATGTGGTGTCATTTAAATTTGAGTACCTGGGTGACCGAGCCTAGCTCGGTATTTTCATTTTATTTTTTGTTTTTCTTTTTTTTTTCTCGGTATTTTTATATTTTAATTTTATTTAAATAATAAATCACGTGTGAAATTAAAAAAAAAAGAAAAAATAATAATCTGGAGACTGGGATTCGAACTCGGGTCAACACGATTTAACACCCGCCGATTTACTAATTACGCTGTTACAGCTATGTTGACAGTAGTGAAATGAAGCTTCGTATTCTAATGATATTTTTTTATTGCCTAAAAACAGGGATAAAACGACATTTTTTTAAAATGAATCCTAGCTAGATCAATTTTTTGCCCCCGAAATCCCCTGTATACTGAATTTCACGAAAATCGTTGGAGCCGATTCCGAGATTAAAATTATATATATATATATATATATATATATATATATATATATATATATATATATACAAGAATTGCTCGTTTAATAGTATAAGATTTAGATCTAACTAGCTGTACCCGCGACTTCGTCCGCGTGGACTTTAACAAAAAAGTAAACAAAAGTTCGATAAAATGATCTTTGATGTTCTTTGATTTCCTTTATTAGCAATAGCAGGCGGCCGAGCGATGCGGGGCAGAGGGGATGGACTCGCAGTAGGCATCTCAAGGAAAGAACGCTGGCTAGCCGAGCATTAAATGTTTTGCTGCTAATTACTTTTAATGATAATATCTCAAAAACTATTCATCTGATTGATATAGTGTTAAGTGCAATTTTAATCTGCATTAAATTCTTAAGCTAACTAACATATTTATTTCGATAAGGATTAATACTGAACTAAAGAAAATAGCTTTGAAAATAACGTAATGTTTTAATTACAAGAACATAAAAGTGGTTATTGTAAGTCAACTGTAAGAGATAGAGATATGCTGTTGCGGACTTTTTTGTAGGATTTTTATAGATTTTGAATTCGCTAGTACATTACTTAACTATATCTTTGCTAGTTTACGCGGCGTTCGCGAGGAAAGGTCTCCGTTGGTGAGATTTTTTGCGACCTCTTCAACATTTATCGCCGTATTTCTGCTAATTTACATAAAAGCATAATATGTAAATTATACACCTAAACCTTCCTCAAGAATCACTCTTTCTATTGTTGAAAACCGTGTAAAAATCCGTTCAGTAGTTTTCGTGTTTATCGCGTTCAGACAGACAGACAGGAGGACAGAAAGACGCGGCCGGGGGACTTATTTCTATAATAAGTATAGATAAGTACTTTTTGAATAATCTTTTATAACGCAGATTTACTTAACTATTGTTAAATCTATCTATGCTGTATTACTTGTTGATGTAATTGAAGTTGGTTTTTTTTTCATTAGCAAGCAAACAATTATTTATAGGTATTATATTCATCATCTTCCTGCCCTTATCCTATTTATATAGGGTCGGCACAACATGTTCTTTTCTTCCTCAGACTCATGTTGTAAGTGATTTGGCATAATATTATTTTTTACGACCGGCCGCCTGCCTGACATCAACCCTCCTTGGGAATCAATAATGAGATATGTTAATAACATTATTATGATAATTCGTCAAGTTGCAGTGTTTCCCATTTCATATTGATTATTTTCATTTTCTAGTAAATTTTTATCTTCATCAGGATATTTTTATATTTAGATTTTTCTAAGCTCAGTGACAATATGTTTGCATTCCTGACTTCTGTTCAATTGCTTTATGGTTCTTTCTTTTGTGTTTACTAATCGCTTCTGGTTCAATTGAACGTGTCTCATTTTTTCTTATAGTATTTATTTGGTAATAAAACTGTTGCTGAATTTGATCCAATGTCCAGTAAAATTTCAAATCTGCCATTGTCATTAATAATAACGTAATATACCAACACGTTAACACAATAGCGAACTAAACTAGCTTGGATCGGAAGTCGAAAAGAAAAGACAGTCTTCATTAAGTTTTATGCAGATCCAAAAAATAAGGCGTATAATACCAGTCATAAGCTGATTTCGTGACTTCTTTATTAATTTTAGTTAAAGAAACTCATTTATAGGTATTATATTGTACTAACAATATTAATTTTAAAACTAAACATTTTACATTATAAATTAGACTATTCTTCAATGTATATCCATTATCTATTCATTACATTAAGAAAAATTTAATGATGCAAATCAAATAAGAAATAACACAAGCATTTAGTTTGTAACCTTAGGAACAGACTTGTTATTTTATTTTCATTTATGGAACTTCAATCCTTGAACTCAGTAAAATGAAGAAATATTAATAACTGATAATGAAGAAAGAACTAATATTACTGAATAGGATACAAAAGTTAAAAAGAAAAGCTTTGTTTGAATTAAAAATTATTTATTTTATTAAAACTTTATTGCACACAAATAAGAATCATTAATTATATTTTATAACATAATAATAATGCGATGTAGAATTAATTTTAACAAATTATTTCCTAAAAATACTACATACACTACTAAACTAAAACTAAAGATTATTAAGACAATTATTTCAAAACAAAAATAGTCAAATATTTTTTTTTTTTATATACTTACTGATAAAGATTTAGTATGTATAGAGTATAGACGGAATAATAAAATTAATTTAAGAATTTTTAACTTTTTTTTTTAATTTTTTCTTTTTTTTTTAAAAAGTAAATAGTGTTTGTTTACCTGATAAACATCGCTACCCAAACAACCACTCACGTCCACGTCGCCTTGATCCGCACTAGAACTAGATCCAGGCATCGGATTAGAGCCGCCCGGACTATTAGCGCTCAATTTACGCTTAGAACCACCACAAGAAAGTTTATTTAGTCTCTCCACTTCCAAACCTAAGTGACTCTCTAATTCGCCCTGACGTATAGTACAGCTACACACAGGACAATTAGGCAGTTCAGATACTTTCTTCCTACTCCTAACACTGTTTAAAATTATATTTTCGTCAAAAACCAAACCGAAATTCGAATTTGGAACCGCATTCGAACTTCCTTCCATGTTATACATAACTACGGGTAGCATTTCAAATGTTTGTTGTTGGTTCACAGTTGAAAATCTAATAACATCACGATTTACGGCGTATTAAATTATTATTGAATGGTTTAACACTGTCTGTGATAGTTTGATGGTGATGTACGAACTCATCTTGTTTGCACCGACGTCAATATTTACGTAATATAGCCTAATTATTGAAAACGAAACAATAATAAATAAACGCTAAGTCGCTTAGTGTTTTTTTTATTGGACAAGAATTGACATTTCGTAAAGACAGGTAAAGACTGTCATATGTCATTTTAGTACGTCCGTTTTTTTCTGCCTTTGTCTATGATATGTCTTTAGAGTAAAGCTTGTCCATACACGTATTCTTTGATGTTGTAAAAACTTATCTTGATAATATGTTGCTGATTTTATTCAACCTATAAAACTATGACATGATGAAGGACAAGGACTGTTGGCAATTTTCATTATAACCATTGAATGAGAGAAGTTTTTACTATTATACTTACGTACTTTAGCAAACTGTGTGTAATTTATTTAATTATTACAAATACTTATAACTATTAAAAAATTAAATATTTTACAACGTTACGCACGTTTTTTGCCCCTCCACGGCTCCGCAATGCCTCATATAAAGGAGCTTCGTTCCAAAATTCTAAATTCATTTTTCAATCACATTTTATCGTGCTTAATGGCGTAAAAGTAAAATTGAGAAAATAAAACACTATATATCTGAACAATTTATTATATAACTTCTAGTCATTTGTTTCTGCACTTACAAGAGTTTCAACTGCATCCCCTCCATCGGGCTGAAAGTAAATATAAGTTATTATCATTTTTAAAAAATGTTTTATGATATCAAATTAGAATATGTAATTATAAAGGATGAAAGTACATAAAACGAGAAAAAAAAACTAAAACTGCTCTTCAAATAAAACGTCGTCGTGGCGATGGCGTTACGAGAAACGTAACGAGGTCATTCGTTCAAAAGATTTTAGTCTTCATATTTTTTTCATACCAGGGGTCCTTATATGAAAATCGATTATTAAGGAGTAAACTCCAACAATATCAATAACATTTACTAGTTTAAACTGTAGATATTTTGACAACATATTGTGGCAATGGTTCATTGCTATTACCTGCCATTCCTACGCATGACTAATGTTTAATACATACCATACAGATGTTCGTTGTAATCTGGGCGTGTGTTTATATCATGTGTGTTTTTGGACGCGGGATATTCGTCCTATTTAGAGTCATTAAAAATATATGTTTGTGTAATCACCTCCAAATCAGCAACCGTCAAGGGCGGTTCATCTTCTCTCAATACAGTTTCTCCGTCGAGCTTCTTCAGCGCTGGTAACCGTCTCGCCGCTTCCGACCTCCACACCTCTAGTTCACATCCATCGTAAAGGGGATTACCGACGAAGAGCAGGTCTTCGAGGTTCGGCAATTCCTGCCACATAAAATAAGCAAAAACTACTTACGAAAAATAAATATGTTGGTACGAAATTTGTCGAGTCAGCTAGAATTTGTTTAATAAGACTAGGTCGGCAAATAAGCGTATTGCCCTCCTAATTGTAAGCGATTACTGTAGCCTATAAACGCCGCAGTGGAACAGCGAGACGGATTAAATTCCAACATTCTCTTGTATGGGAGTAGTCGAATGTAGTTTTATCAGGTCGATTCGAAGTTATAAACGACCGTTTAATCCGCCTGATGGTAAAAGATCACTGTAGCTTATGAACGTCTTGCAATACCTTAATCATTGTAAGTGGTTTTCCGACCCTACCCCTGACCCTCCCCAGGAGCTCTGGCCACCTTACTCACAGGAATACAACACTACTTGAGAGCAGTATTATTTAGCTGTGATCTTCTGTAAGGTTGAGGCACTACCCTAAACTGCCTGTAGATTTTGAGTACAATATATCCTGATGTACCCTACCTCAATTTAATTATTGTACATACATGATACAGGATATTCGACTACTAACCAGTACTTAGTAACGATACGATCGAATAAAAATAAATAAAAGTAGATACAAACTTTTACGTAACCTACAATTACCGCATTACGTTAATTACCGCATTTTAATTTATATTTGTTTTATATAATATCACCTGTAATTTATTGAACTCGCTCCATTCTTTAACTAAATTGTTGCTCATGTATAACACTTTCAAATTTCTCAACACGTTGATCCCCTTCAATTTTTCAACCAAATTGTATGAAATCCATAATTCCTCTAGCGTATCTCCGAGTGATTCCTTAATTTAAAGAATAAATACATATGTTTATTAATATGATCGAAAAACTTACGTCCGGTGGATGGCAGCACCATCGGATATTCGGCAAAAAAGGCAAGACGGCAACATAGCGTACAAGTTTGTATATTACGTCCATGAAAATTATTAAAATGAAGATTATGGCAGTTATGCTGTATTTCTTTATACTTCACATTATGTCTAACGACAGTGATAATAACAGTGTCTTCGACAGATATACATAATTTATAATGTGTTTTGATAGCGTAGTTAGGAAGATTAGAGCCTATTTCACATGGACGTAATGTTAGTATATTACGTCCATGCTTTTTCACTAGTTGCTGATAAATCTATCTAACATATAACGGAATCCAACAGTTAAGTAACATAAACAGAACAGTAACATAATATTTTACAGTTTCACCAACCAATTCCACTACATATTGCAGATAGAAATCTATTGGCACCCTGTGAATCTAAAAATTCAAAAGATGTTTATTATTTATGGTGAAATAAACCCTAACGGCTAATAAAGCATATGAATAATTTCATTGCAAAATGTACTTTTTTAATTTTTATTACAGTTCTAAAACAATTCCACATTGCGATGATTACATTTTGTTTACAAGTTTATATGATTCACTAGCGTTCAATCTAGACTGAGCCTGTATTTTAAACGTTAGCTTCTTCAAATATCACAATATTAGGACTATAACAATTTAATTCAAAGAAGCACTAAATGCCCAAATAATGAAGAGAGGAATACATAACTACAATAATACACTTTTGGATGCTATTAGCCCAAATGAATGAATTAGGGCACTTACCATTCCTGAGAACGATTTTATGTAATTCCTACCAAGTGATAAAATCCTCAATTTCTTTAAACTATTTAATCCCGTTACTTTCTCAATCATATTCGTTGACAAACTTAGTTTCCTGGAAATGGTATTTTTTTCTAAAAGTAAGGGCCGTTCAAGTATTATGTAATGCAAATTTTAAAGATTTTTGACCCCCCCCCCTTCCCCCCATGTAACGTGCCGTAACGTTTTCCTGTACCACCCCCCCCCCTTCCCCATAAACGTTACGTAACACCCAACTGACCATTTTTACCCAAATGTCACAACTATGTTGCGCAAACTAACCGGAAAGTCGCTAAATTAATTTTGTTATTGCTTTAATCGCTTTTGCGGTAGTAATAAATAAATAAAACAATACATTTTAATACCCCAGTTTTTTTAATTAAATAAAAAAACAATGTTACGTAACGCGTTGTTCGAACCCCCTCCCCCCTCTACTGTAACGCATCGTAACGTTTAATAAGACCCCCCTCCCCCCAAATAAGCGTTACGTAATGCTTGAACGCCCCCTTAGTTACCTACTTTAACGCTTTAACTAATACTTACTGCGATTGTTATATAAAGCTTAGTATGTGAGCATTGAAAGATATCTGGAAAATTTAAAAACTTAAATGCCTTTAATAGTGTCATTTTTATTAACTCAAATATAGGAAAATTTAATAACATTTAGTGTCAAAATACGCAGCCGTGAAGTAAATTGGAATATTGTAAATTTAGATTATTATTACTTTTGTTTACTTACTCGCAATTGACAAGGCACGCAAGAGTGTTATCCATCTTTTCGATAGGTGGCCACTGAAAAGTTAAACTAACTTCAGTGGCTTGATTCGCATGTTGGCCAGTTTTTTCTTCCCAACGCTTGATTGCCTCTTTAATTGTTGTCGCTTTTGTAGCCATTTTAAGTGAATTCAACTTATTATGTTAAATGATTAAAGGTTTTTACAAGTTTTGTTTGTACTATAAGAAACGGTATCGACCAAACGCTGAGTGCATACAGTATCGAAGAAAAAAAAAGTCAAAAGTAGGCATACGTTTATTAGTCGTTTAATTAAGTATAATCAGTCCATAATAACCCTTAAATTAAGTTACCTATATTATATTATAAAGGTAAAACAAAGGAGAATGGCAGGTCCCCTAACAAATTTTTGTTGGCATAAATTTCTAGCGTCTACTAATGAAAAATATGTAATAAAATAGTACATAAATTGCTGATCACTTTTGCCTAAAGAAGCACCACCGAAAGAAGTAATGAATTGAAGATATTTCAGGTTGAACATTTAGAGATTTTAGAGGTTATGTTTCGACAACTTGTAGGTGTCAAAAACTTAGTCAAATACGTCATGTTAATATAGTCCGAATCTAGGTACCTACATTTTAAATAACTATAATAGATTGATTACAAAACCTTGTAGTACGTATATCTAGACTTTTGACGCACTCACAGAAAAATAAAGGAAATTATTTTTCTAAGACGATTGTTTTAAACCTCAGGCCTTAAATATTTCATATTCGGGGATTTTTTTGTTACCTGTCTTTAGGTATTTCCTACGTCAATGTTAGCTGTAGGTGATATAAAATCGACGATCAACAAAGACGTTCATCTTCTTAAATCATGAGCGCTGTAGGTCAACAGATCTAATAAACCCTGCTCTTAGAATTTCTAGACCACCTTTAAGCTTCTGATTAGATTTTTCTTTAATGATAATCACCATAGATAGTTACCAGGACCATCCACTTATCGTGCCCTATGCAGCATGGAATCATCTTTTTATCAGATAAGCAGTTTACAAGGTCTTAACCAAGTAAGAAACAGTTTACAATGGCACACAAAATGGTTAAAAGCAGACTCTAGAAACCACTTAACTACAAATGCGTGGCATAAAGACAGTAAAATAATAAATAAATAAATATCTACACAATACAAACACAGTCGTCTGTTTCTAAAGTAAGCAACTTAATGCTTGTGTTATAGGTAACAGCCGACTGGTCTAGCTACATATATTTTTTTTTCGATAAACATACATATAAATAATATATATATAAATATATAAATGAATATGTATATTACACCCAGACTCGAGGTGGGAATCGAACCCACAACCTCCGGAGCAGAAAGCGGGATCACTACAAACTGCTCCAACGGGCTAGTCATAGTCACAGTGGTCCTCTACAGACAGAGTATGTGCTCATTTTTTCTAATAGAAGAAAGGCATGTTTATAAAATAAAACAACATTATTTTCTTATTACGTATATTCTTCATCGTCCCTAATAACAATGTCACCCAGAAACCCTGCCGGTGCTGTGATATTTTGTTGATGTCTCGCCCAACCAAGGTACCATACCAAAGTCATTGTATGCGCGCAACATCCAACAGTCCTTCGTCCAACTAAACAACTACAACAGTACTCTACTATTCCTGCTCGACCGGGAACATTATTTTCAACTATTAAATATATATAATATTGTCTTCTAGACACATGGCGTGACTTTATTTTTCCTCTAATTAAAATTGTGTCCTCACTACCTCTAAGATTATTATATTCAGAAGCATTTATATTTATTTCATTACAAACTTCAATTCTACAGCTGCCATGGAAACGCACATGCTCGCCATAATAGGAACGGGCTTGTCATATTTGGTATGTTCCCAAGGCGAATAGAATCAAGTCTCTGTAGTTAAGTACAGGAAAGTAAATATTTTCCTGGTTCACTGTTATGCTTTGAAAATTACTGGATCGTCTATTCATGTTGACCGCTTCAACCGTCTCAGCCAGATTATTTGGTAATGTAATATTTTGTCTAATTATTGCCCGATCTGAAGGAGTTATCTAAAAATAAAATAGTGCATAATTAATCATACAAGTATGTTCTAACTATTTGTTAATGCTTAATATGATCTATCAAGTATTTCACTTTGTGTTCACTAACTAAAAAACAGTAGTTATCACCATCATCATCCGTACTCTACTCTTATCCACTTCCATGTTCATCACTTTTTTGTAAATATGACATTCATTCCTCCTATTAACGCGCCCATACCCTGACCAAACATTTACTTCCCACTTTCTCTATCAACGGCACTATGTACTATCAACTTAAAAACAGTAGTATTATATCATATTATCAGAAATACCTATCAGATATACAAAAGATGTAGGATTGTAGTTTGAATTGTAAAGATACGTATATACAAACCTCTCGAGGTGCTAATTGGCTTTCTATAATAGTAATTATAGTTTGTTGCATTTCATTAGGGCTTTCTTTCAATATTTTGTCGCTCTGTCTTCACAAAATTGAGCTGCCACATAGAAGACATACATTTGTATGACCTCTACTAGTACTTGGGCCGGCTTCTTCATTACCAGGAACTTCATTTTGTAAATTATTGTATACTGCAGCTATTGCAAGATCTCTGCAAGGCTCACACACATAGTCATCTTCCAGAATCTAAAAAATAGATTGATCACATTTAATAGCCTACCAATTTATTGTTTATTTATTTATTTAGAAAACAGAATACAAATACAATTACATAATATTGGTATAAAGATGTCACATAAACACGTTTTACCAGGGGTCAGTGTCATGATTATAATATGAAACTTTAATTTAAATAAGTACAGGATAAAGAAGATGCGACAAACTAATATCAGAGGTTCCTTATAAGTTAATCGGTTTTATTATTCAAATCACAAATCTTGTCTAGATAGTAGGTAATCTAAGATGGTAAATACACAAGATTATTGTATAATTTTTAATTTCTATTTGTTAAATATAAGTATTAATTTAAGATTAGATAAACATAAAAAAACGTTTTTCAATGAAACAGTTTTTTATTATAACCTTATCATGGTCTATCTAGAGATGATGAATATAAAAATTAATTTCAATATTTTTGTTACCACAGTATTTAAGCAAGTAGACAGGTTTCCTCAAAAAACATTTTTTTGTAGCAAGGTTAGTATAATTCACAAAATATATACTTACAATTTGAGGATAAACTCAGCTGCTTAGAATAGTAATAGACTAATAGCAGTGAACCTCGTGTCAAGTGCCAATGCAGTGTATCGAACTATCGACGCAATTTATTGACACAAATGACACATAAGGCGGCAAATAACGCATAATTATGATGCGCGTAGGCTTCACACGACTACCCATAGTAAACAACAACGAATCGATGCACAACAAAATCCAAAGTAGAAAGAATCGTAGTCCATAAAACACAGAAAGTAGTCTTCGTTATGGCAGATGATCAGAGTCTTAAGGCAACTTGGCAAGCATGGAAAATCAAAAACACAAGGAAATAATAACACACACGAACTCGTAAGCAAAAGCAACGGACATGTAAAGTTGTAAAGTTGTAAACATGTTATTAATGTTATTATGACAATTGACATTTATTTTTTCAAGTGTTGTCATTTCTCTCATATTTTACCATTGCCATACTCCTATTATTATTGTATTCATGTAATAATTGGGCTTAGTAAATAAATAAATAACGCGTTATTCTTTGTAATAAAACAAGGTTTCGGATTGATACAATATAAATCGTGTAACGTGATGCAATATTATACGTGAAACGTGTATTATTTATTTAAAGGCAAAAAGTTCATGTATGTTACTGAGAGAAGATTTATTACCATGTATCATGGCAACATTCAACGGAACTATCGTTAATACTTCATATTCATGACATGTCAAATCATTTTTACAATAATCAAATGCTTTTTTCATTAAAAATGATATTTTTCCTAGACTTAGACAGAGCTTAAAAACATATTGAAAAAACGTAAGAAATTATTTTATTTACTTTTGTCATTAAGACATTTATAGACGCTTGGGAATTCTATCAACAACTTTTTCGCCATTGTTCTTTAACAAATATGTTTTACCATAGACAAAAGTTACTTTTATTTATTCTGTCGTAAAGTGCAATGGTCTGTCAATCTATATGTATATTATGCATAGGCATAGCATAGGTATTATGTAGTACAATAACTTGACAATAACTATACGGGAAGGGTCGGGAACTATATAATATGATATTTGATTTGATCTAGACTCTAGAGTTGAGTTGAGTCATAAAATGGCGGATAATTTTATAAAGATTAAAGAATCGTTGTATTTAGAGAAATCTGTATTGGTTTCAGTATTTGCATTAATAGTTTCCTAAAATAACTACTTTTGCGGCAACTGTCATATCAAATTGACATTTTTATTTTTTTTTGAGCGCCATAGTTCTGCATTTTTCTTTTTTTTCTTTTTTTAATTAAAAAAACAAACGCCAATCTATTCCCATACATTGATACATTATATCGAAGGTGAATATTATAATTTTATACATTTTCATTAATATTATTACAGACATTATAGAAATAATGAAGTTTTTAATATAAGATTATTAAATATGTGAAAAATCAATAATAATGTTATGTCGTGATAATTTGTAATTCCTAGTTCCTACGCCACTCGCCAGCTCTCATGCCGCAACTTAAAAAAAAAGTTTTGTCATTTATTTTTCCCGCTGTTTTTACGAATTTTCTCAATTTTCTATATAAGAAATTTTTATTGTTTTTGGATATTTTATTTATGTGAATTTAGTGAGTAGTGTTAAATTACTTACTTTGTGAAGTGATATACAAAATTAAAATAGAATACATTTAAGTGCTTTGATCTTAAAATCAAGTTTAAAAATTTAATTTTGTGCAATTATAATTGTTACAGTTAAAATGACTACACGAAATATAAGAGAAGTAAATGTGATACCACTTCAAAAGATTAAAGTGAGTATAATTTCAATGAAGTAGTTAGTAAGTAATGTATGTAGAATGTAATGTAGAATATTTTAAGGTTTTCCATTAGTAAGAAAAGACCTAAATTCAATTAACTTTTTGGACTGATGCATGATATTTTTTTTTGTTTTAGATATACATAGTATTTTTGTGCATATCATTTGATTAAAAACTGTAATTCGTCTAAACAGATTTACAGACTAATATTATTCAACTAGACTTTTCTAAAATATAGATTGCATACAGACGCCAGACATGATTAGCATATTATGACTGATGATACATACATTCAACTGCGACAATTATCTACTCAATGAAATATTAACTAATTAAAAACTCACATTTCAAAGCTCGTTTCTTTTGTATTGACTATAATTGTAATATTTTAGCCTAAAAAGTTAATCTCAGAATGAAAATTTAAATAAACACAATTATTAATTTAATAATTATACTAATATAATATCACAGAAGGAAAGGCTCGTCGACGAAGAAGACGAAGATACGGTGTCGTGCAGGATCTGCAGCAAAGGCTTTATAACTGAGAATGCGTTGACGAACCACGCTCGGGTGGAGCATTTCGACGAGTACATGGCTGGTCAGGATCTGTGCGTTAGGAAGGTGAATAGCATTATTACAAGCTTTTATTTAACTTGCAATGTATGTATGTATGTAACTTTAATGAATGTTTGTTCGGGTGAAATCTTGCAACTCAATTTTGAAGCAGATATCTTCAACCAATTGAGCTGAAATTTTGTATACAGGTTCAATTTGGATGACAATGCATGGTTTGTATGTATGCATGTATGTATGTTTGTTCGGGTGAAATCTTGCAACTCAATTTTGAAGCAACCAATTGAGTTGTGTATGCAGGTTCAATTTGGATGACAATGCATGGTTAACTTTGTGATGTCATTCTAAATCCAATATGGCAGCATATGCAAGAGTGCGGGCTAGTTATTTTTAGTGCACTTCTACAATATGGGTATCAAATGAAAGGGCTTGCTAAGAATAATTCGAATAAAGTGACGTGATAACCGACTAAAAAGTAAAAAATAAATTAAAAGTAAAAAACCTTTTTAAAAAACAAGCTTTTATTTGAATGTGCTAACTGCTAAAGCGAAAAAAATAAATTTTTACTTTAAAACTTTTACTATCTACCTACTTATAAAGTCATTACACATAATTTATATGATATAAAAGCTTGTCGTGAGATTTTCTTGTAAACAAGTAAATTAAATAAATTGATGTGATTGATTTTAACTATTAAAATTTTCAAACTAAGGAAATACGAGTACTCATTTCACGACAAGCTTTTCTATCATATAGATTATGTGTAATGACTTTAGTAGATGGTAACAGTTTTAAAGTAAAAATTTATTTTTTTCGTTTTAGCACACTCAAATAAAAGCTTGTTTTTTAAAAAGGTTTTTTACTTTTAATTTATTTTACTTCAGTAGCGTAGAGGGAGGCGCAAGGGGGGGCATCATGCCCCGGGCGCTACTCAAAGGGGTGGCAAATGGTCGGCAAAACGAAAAATTGCTTGACATATATATGTGTATACCGTAGGAAAATCATCAATGTTAAACATATTTTGGAGTTTACTCCTTAAGAATCGATTTTCATATAAGGCCCCGGTATGAAAAAAATATGAGGTGTAAAATCTACTGAACGAATGTCCTCGTTACGTTTTTGTAACGCCATCTCATCGTTATTTGATTCGTTTATTTACCACTAGCCGACCCGTGCCCACTTCGTTGGGCGTTATAATCCATTTCACATAAGAAGGGTACGGTGAAATTTGATATGTTCCAATACACTCTCACTATTTTCAGCAAATCAGATAAATATAAATGTTTTAAAATCACCAATTAATTTCTAAGGCAAATAATAATGCTTGATTAGATTGAATTGTTGACACGGCACGTCAGAGGGCGCAGGTTCAAATCCTGCTGATTTAAAATCTTTATATATTTTTATCTTTTTCCTTTTATCTTGTCACTCCTGAATAGTGTAGCTTTCTGTTAGCCAATGAATTTTCATGATCGGATCAGTATTTGCGAAGATTACCCCGTATATACAAACAAAGTTATAAACTTTACCTCTTTATAATATTAGTATAGATTTGATATGGTATTAATCTTTTTCTTAAACTAGTAAGCCTTTTTTGTGCCTATTTAGACAGTCGATCTGAAGGAGTAAACTCCAGTCGTGCATCAGAGTTTACACACACACTTTTTTTTGTTTATTTGCATAAACATCTGCTAAAATTCACATATAGGTATTAAAAACTAGTTTACCCGCCGAACTTCGTAGCCCCATACTTTTTTTCCGCCAAATTTTCTGTTCGATTCTTTTTATGCATACATACTTTGTCCTAAAAAACGAACACAAAAAAAATCCAATTCGGTCCAATCGGCATGTATGTAATAATGTAACATTTCAAGTTACATACACGGTTTCGAAGACTAATTTGTAATTTTTATTTACGTAGGTATAATAACTTTCAGAAGGGAAATGTTGTTGTTTTAAAATTTATCCCCAATAGGGAAAGGCAAAGGACTATAGTCCTTACAGCCTCATCTGAATTTGTATATTTTTTCATTCTTTAAGGTTTCCGCACTTTTTTTTTCAGAAAATCTTGCAGAAGAGAAAGTTTACAGAGGAAGAGAAACGTCAAATTGAAGTAAAAACGCAACAGATGATATCATCTATGAAGCCAATAGATATAACCAGCCTGGCGTCCCACGACGTCAGCTACATGATCATAAAGACCAATGGGCAGCCCGAGATCAAGAAATTGAAGCAGGAAAAAGTCAAGGTATATTAAGTAGCTTTTTTTTTGAAGTGAAACTTCTTTAGGCGCATGAGGGGTAATATTTGAGCAACCAGTAACGCGGAAGCGTCATGCCGGTCAGCACTTGTATGGGTCACCGCCTGGGATCACCGCATGACGTTTGGCTTTTTGTTAATTTTTTTTTCATAGTGTAAAAATATGCTTGGAGCAAAGTATTAAAGTAATTATTTATTTTTTATTTTTAGGTAGTCAAAGTACCGAAACCAGAGAAGATAGTCAAAACAGCTGTAGTCAAAAAAGAAAAAGAAGTCAAAGCTATAAGGTAAGTAAATATATCTATACTTCTATACTATCAATACTAATATTATAAAGAAGTAAAGTTCATAGTTTGTTTGTAGGGGGGTAATCTTCGCAAATACTAGTCCAATCTTGAAAATTATTTCGCTAACAGAAAGCTACACTATTCAAGAGTGACATAGGCTATTATTATTATATTTTATTGTTATTACAAAAAATTCAGTGAATAATATTAGTATATGTATATCAAGCGAGATGAAAACTTTACTATATATTTGGGTCACAAAAATAACAAACGCCCAACGAAGTGGGCACAGGTCGGCTAGTTATTATTAGATATGCCCACGACGGCACAGCTAGTATTTAATATATAATACTTGATGAAACTAATTATACCCATTAAATTTCGTTTAACCTTTTTGACGTGACAACGTCTAATAAATCTATCTCCAACTCGATTGGCCTATATACGTCCGAGGAGATGTTTTGTTATGACGTTGTCACATTAAACTATTGTCTGGTAATTAACTTTACAGACAACCAGGTTTTTTGGGTGTAAGTCGATTATACCAAATAATTATCGATTCTTGTAAAAATATACGTCCATATGCCTACGTATTGCTCGGCTCGCGCCGATCCTCGCAGGACGCCGCCCCGGGCCGTGGCCTTTAAGACTCTAGGGTAAATACGTAATGTCTGAAAGTGTGACTCGGCACGACACAGGGGAGGGAGGATTCCGAACAGTAAAATGGATGACATTGAACGAAGTACTCGTGTTCCAGCGGTCCGTTCGAGTGCCTGCAGCCGTCCCCGCTGGGCGGCGCGGCGCTGTGCCACCAGATGTTCCTGTCCTGCTGCTCGTACTCCGCGCACCTGCGGGACGAGCACCCGCGCCGCCGCCGCCCGCCGCGCTGCCAGGTGTGCGAGCGGCCGCTGGGCGACCACGCGCACGCGTGCCAGGTGCGTGTGTGTGTGTGTGTGTGTGACGCGGCGCTGTGCCACCAGATGTTCCTGTCCTGCTGCTCGTACTCCGCGCACCTGCGGGACGAGCACCCGCGCCGCCGCCGCCCGCCGCGCTGCCAGGTGTGCGAGCGGCCGCTGGGCGACCACGCGCACGCGTGCCAGGTGCGTGTGTGTGTGTGTGTGTGTGACGCGGCGCTGTGCCACCAGATGTTCCTGTCCTGCTGCTCGTACTCCGCGCACCTGCGGGACGAGCACCCGCGCCGCCGCCGCCCGCCGCGCTGCCAGGTGTGCGAGCGGCCGCTGGGCGACCACGCGCACGCGTGCCAGGTGCGTGTGTGTGTGTGTGTGTGTGACGCGGCGCTGTGCCACCAGATGTTCCTGTCCTGCTGCTCGTACTCCGCGCACCTGCGGGACGAGCACCCGCGCCGCCGCCGCCCGCCGCGCTGCCAGGTGTGCGAGCGGCCGCTGGGCGACCACGCGCACGCGTGCCAGGTGCGTGTGTGTGTGTGTGTGTGACGCGGCGCTGTGCCACCAGATGTTCCTGTCCTGCTGCTCGTACTCCGCGCACCTGCGGGACGAGCACCCGCGCCGCCGCCGCCCGCCGCGCTGCCAGGTGTGCGAGCGGCCGCTGGGCGACCACGCGCACGCGTGCCAGGTGCGTGTGTGTGTGTGTGTGTGACGCGGCGCTGTGCCACCAGATGTTCCTGTCCTGCTGCTCGTACTCCGCGCACCTGCGGGACGAGCACCCGCGCCGCCGCCGCCCGCCGCGCTGCCAGGTGTGCGAGCGGCCGCTGGGCGACCACGCGCACGCGTGCCAGGTGCGTGTGTGTGTGTGTGTGTGACGCGGCGCTGTGCCACCAGATGTTCCTGTCCTGCTGCTCGTACTCCGCGCACCTGCGGGACGAGCGCCCGCGCCGCCGCCGCCCGCCGCGCTGCCAGGTGTGCGAGCGGCCGCTGGGCGACCACGCGCACGCGTGCCAGGTGCGTGTGTGTGTGTGTGTGTGTGTGACGCGGCGCTGTGCCACCAGATGTTCCTGTCCTGCTGCTCGTACTCCGCGCACCTGCGGGACGAGCACCCGCGCCGCCGCCGCCCGCCGCGCTGCCAGGTGTGCGAGCGGCCGCTGGGCGACCACGCGCACGCGTGCCAGGTGCGTGTGTGTGTGTGTGTGTGTGTGACGCGGCGCTGTGCCACCAGATGTTCCTGTCCTGCTGCTCGTACTCCGCGCACCTGCGGGACGAGCACCCGCGCCGCCGCCGCCCGCCGCGCTGCCAGGTGTGCGAGCGGCCGCTGGGCGACCACGCGCACGCGTGCCAGGTGCGTGTGTGTGTGTGTGTGTGACGCGGCGCTGTGCCACCAGATGTTCCTGTCCTGCTGCTCGTACTCCGCGCACCTGCGGGACGAGCACCCGCGCCGCCGCCGCCCGCCGCGCTGCCAGGTGTGCGAGCGGCCGCTGGGCGACCACGCGCACGCGTGCCAGGTGCGTGTGTGTGTGTGTGTGTGTGTGACGCGGCGCTGTGCCACCAGATGTTCCTGTCCTGCTGCTCGTACTCCGCGCACCTGCGGGACGAGCACCCGCGCCGCCGCCGCCCGCCGCGCTGCCAGGTGTGCGAGCGGCCGCTGGGCGACCACGCGCACGCGTGCCAGGTGCGTGTGTGTGTGTGTGTGTGTGTGACGCGGCGCTGTGCCACCAGATGTTCCTGTCCTGCTGCTCGTACTCCGCGCACCTGCGGGACGAGCACCCGCGCCGCCGCCGCCCGCCGCGCTGCCAGGTGTGCGAGCGGCCGCTGGGCGACCACGCGCACGCGTGCCAGGTGTGTGTGTGTGTGTGTGTGTGACGCGGCGCTGTGCCACCAGATGTTCCTGTCCTGCTGCTCGTACTCCGCGCACCTGCGGGACGAGCACCCGCGCCGCCGCCGCCCGCCGCGCTGCCAGGTGTGCGAGCGGCCGCTGGGCGACCACGCGCACGCGTGCCAGGTGCGTGTGTGTGTGTGTGTGTGTGACGCGGCGCTGTGCCACCAGATGTTCCTGTCCTGCTGCTCGTACTCCGCGCACCTGCGGGACGAGCACCCGCGCCGCCGCCGCCCGCCGCGCTGCCAGGTGTGCGAGCGGCCGCTGGGCGACCACGCGCACGCGTGCCAGGTGCGTGTGTGTGTGTGTGTGTGACGCGGCGCTGTGCCACCAGATGTTCCTGTCCTGCTGCTCGTACTCCGCGCACCTGCGGGACGAGCACCCGCGCCGCCGCCGCCCGCCGCGCTGCCAGGTGTGCGAGCGGCCGCTGGGCGACCACGCGCACGCGTGCCAGGTGCGTGTGTGTGTGTGTGTGTGACGCGGCGCTGTGCCACCAGATGTTCCTGTCCTGCTGCTCGTACTCCGCGCACCTGCGGGACGAGCACCCGCGCCGCCGCCGCCCGCCGCGCTGCCAGGTGTGCGAGCGGCCGCTGGGCGACCACGCGCACGCGTGCCAGGTGCGTGTGTGTGTGTGTGACGCGGCGCTGTGCCACCAGATGTTCCTGTCCTGCTGCTCGTACTCCGCGCACCTGCGGGACGAGCACCCGCGCCGCCGCCGCCCGCCGCGCTGCCAGGTGTGCGAGCGGCCGCTGGGCGACCACGCGCACGCGTGCCAGGTGCGTGTGTGTGTGTGTGTGTGACGCGGCGCTGTGCCACCAGATGTTCCTGTCCTGCTGCTCGTACTCCGCGCACCTGCGGGACGAGCACCCGCGCCGCCGCCGCCCGCCGCGCTGCCAGGTGTGCGAGCGGCCGCTGGGCGACCACGCGCACGCGTGCCAGGTGCGTGTGTGTGTGTGTGTGTGACGCGGCGCTGTGCCACCAGATGTTCCTGTCCTGCTGCTCGTACTCCGCGCACCTGCGGGACGAGCACCCGCGCCGCCGCCGCCCGCCGCGCTGCCAGGTGTGCGAGCGGCCGCTGGGCGACCACGCGCACGCGTGCCAGGTGCGTGTGTGTGTGTGTGTGTGACGCGGCGCTGTGCCACCAGATGTTCCTGTCCTGCTGCTCGTACTCCGCGCACCTGCGGGACGAGCACCCGCGCCGCCGCCGCCCGCCGCGCTGCCAGGTGTGCGAGCGGCCGCTGGGCGACCACGCGCACGCGTGCCAGGTGTGTGTGTGTGTGTGTGTGTGACGCGGCGCTGTGCCACCAGATGTTCCTGTCCTGCTGCTCGTACTCCGCGCACCTGCGGGACGAGCACCCGCGCCGCCGCCGCCCGCCGCGCTGCCAGGTGTGCGAGCGGCCGCTGGGCGACCACGCGCACGCGTGCCAGGTGCGTGTGTGTGTGTGTGTGTGTGACGCGGCGCTGTGCCACCAGATGTTCCTGTCCTGCTGCTCGTACTCCGCGCACCTGCGGGACGAGCACCCGCGCCGCCGCCGCCCGCCGCGCTGCCAGGTGTGCGAGCGGCCGCTGGGCGACCACGCGCACGCGTGCCAGGTGCGTGTGTGTGTGTGTGTGTGTGACGCGGCGCTGTGCCACCAGATGTTCCTGTCCTGCTGCTCGTACTCCGCGCACCTGCGGGACGAGCACCCGCGCCGCCGCCGCCCGCCGCGCTGCCAGGTGTGCGAGCGGCCGCTGGGCGACCACGCGCACGCGTGCCAGGTGCGTGTGTGTGTGTGTGTGTGTGTGTGTGTGTGTGTGTGTGTGTGTGTATGTATGTGAGACGCGCCGCAGGGGACAGGTGTGCGAGCGGCCACTGGGCGACCACGCGACTGCTCAGTAGAATATAAATTTTGAATCGGTGCTTCCTTCACGTTAATCTATATATACTCGTATATAAAAGAAAGTCGTGTAATCGTGTTAGTTACACTATTTATAACTCAAGAACGGCTGAACCGATTTGGCTGAAAATTGGTACTATTGGTGGTTGGTATTGGTCTAACTTGGGAGACAGGGAAGTTTTTATCTTAATTGGACCCGGTAGGTGGCGCTGCTATCGGCATGTAAGCAATCAAATTTGGCAGCTGTTTTCCAGGCAGGACAACGTCTGCCGGGTCCTCTAGTACTTAATAAATTAAAAAATATAATTTTAAACTGTAAAATGACGGATTCAAAAGTGCTCTTGAAGCCTACTCGAATAATGTAATTTGATTTGCTTAATTCTATATTTGTTGTTTTCAGGTGTGCGGCGTGGGATTCGAAACTTCCAAAGAACTATCGGATCACAGTCAGACGGCTCACATCAAACTAAAACCATTCCAATGTTCGATATGCCAGAAAAGGTTCACCCAAAAAGGCGGAGTCCTGCAACACATGCGAATGCACACCGGAGACAGGCCGTTCGCGTGCACTTTCTGCCCGAAGGCATTCACCCAAAAGTCAGGCCTCGAACAACACCTACGTATACACACCAAGGTCAAGCCGTACAAATGCATCATTTGCAGCAAGGCTTTTGCCCAATCGATTCATTTGCAGCAACACATGAGAACACACACCAACGTGGCTCCGTTTCAGTGTGGAATATGTAAGCAGCGTTTCAAACAGAGCAGTCATTTGAACTATCATCTGAAATGCCATAACCCGGCAAATATGACCGACGACCAAAAAGAGCGGTACGCGAGGTTAGTTCAGCTGATGGGGCACGAAGTGGTCGAGATCGACGCCAACAGTGAGCTGTTGTTGGAGCAAGTGCAAAGTGAAGACATCGCGACGTCCGTTATTGTCGATAGTAATTGGACTGTGGAGACAGTATTAGGACCTTGAAAATTATAAGGAACGAAAACATTTTATTTAAAGTATTGTCCATCACTAGCAACCACTTTCTCCCATCTTTCTGGCTGTATATGAATTCTGCGTCGGAAAAACGTAGTAAAAAAGTTATGCAATAAAATACAAAGGTAGACATTTTCAGACCAAAAAAATTGGTTGTCTGTAAAGTCGGTTTACGTATGATAGTTTAACGTGACAACGTCATAACAAAACATTTCCTCGGACGCATAGTCGAATCGAGTGGAAGAGAGATAGATGCGGCGCAAGCGTACAATGAGCGTAACGGGACAATGAGTCATCTTTTTTCGTGCATGCAGCCGACGTTCATCGCTTTATTAGACGTTATCACGTCATAAAAAAATTTACTTTGTTTACACTAAAGTGAACTACCATTCACTGAAATTTAAGGTTAGATAAACTACTGCCTTGCATGTGCGTTACTATTCGAAATTCCGCGAACGGACGGCTGATACTGCCCTGCCATCTTTGAAGAAACAGCGAGAACTTGAATTCAAGGTCCTAATAATTGAACAGAACTGAATTTTTACGTTCTACCCTCTATATTTTGGAGGCTTTTCTTAACGGTACTGAGAATAACTAAGAGGCCGTGCGTAAAACACGTCATGCTGAATTTACCGTTTTGAACCCCTTTCCCCTTGTCACGCTAAGTCATTTTCGATGACCAACAAATATTGCGTCACAAGAGCTAGGTTCTTCCCCCATAAATTATTTCTTTATTATAAAAAGCCTACAGATTAATAATAAGATATTTTTTTAATTTTTAAGACATCCAAAAAATATATTTTAAGTTGTCATATTTCGTCTAGCTAATCAGACTCCTCTCCTTTCCAAATATTTGCGTAATTATTGTGTTCATACCCTAAAAGGCACAACCTTGAAGTTTCATACAATGTATTACTACGATTAGGCCGCTGGTGCAGTTCGCAGTGAACTTGTTTTCTTCTCTGAGAGTCGTGGATTATATTTCCCCCGATTATTCAGCTTCTAACATCCCACAGCTGGGCATATACCTATTTCTTCATGTAAATGTGTCGGGACTTAATCCCATGCGCCTGTTTGACAAAAAGAGCAATGGCCCGGGGTGACATTCTGCGAGGGGTGGCGCAAGCCGAGCATAGGTACTAGGGATGCGAAAAAATAATCGAATTTTATAACGGCTTTTTAATCGGCTTTTTAAAAGTGAAATACATCGTCTCAAACTTTTTCGTGTGCGTGTTGCATGTCGCGTGACGGTCGGCCATCTCTTATCATTTCCTAGAACTAAGACACTAATGACAACATACAGCTGATGTAAGTTACCTATTAACTTACCTTAACATAGATGGCGTGCAAAAGTTTCACTTTTACCGTGGTTTCATAAAACCACGCAGAGGTTTTTTTTTACTATTGTAAAAATCGGCCGAAATATTTTATATTTCTAAATTAGTCTATTATTTATTAACATTTCCCTAATGAATACGCTGCTTTTCATTTTTCCCTTAACTTATGGGGTGGCAAATTAAAATGGCCCGGGCGCAGAATCTTAAAATACGCCACGGAATCCACGGTGCTGCTCCTCTACGGGTTGGCGGGTATACTACATGATAACAACCGGGACCGACGGCTTAACAGTTAACGTGCTCTCCGAGGCACTGTGGGGAGACCCACAAGGATAGACATGACATGTAAGACATTATTTTGCAAGCATTCAATTTAGCACTTAAAACAATAATTTGTATTGAATAATTATATACTCATTTTGTTCAACTTTATCAAACAGCATATTATAGTAATGTGTTCAAATCTCTGTAGTTTCTAGATATGTAAAGAAGATTCTAGATGAATGAAAATTTCGCTCTATATAACGGCTAAGAAATAGTTTTAAAAGATTTTAATTTTATTTAATGTACATAGTTTTAGATGTGTAATTATAACTTTTTTAGTTTTTTTATAAATATTTTTATTTTAATGTGATTAATAAATGGCCCCCTATGGAATACTCCTTTTATTGGGGCAACTGCAACGTTTAGGGCCCTCTTAATGTATTTATGACATTAACATTATTGTTACATATATTTTTTTTCTGTCATGTTATTAATGTTTTCCGGTAATACATGATGGTATTTCAGCTGTAAATATTTTTACTTAATAAATTATTTCTCGAAAAAATGTAGTTTTTCTAAAAAAAAAATAATAATAAAATAGCAATACCCGTGCAAATAATTCGAACTAAATAAGTAAAAAAATTACCGACCGTCAATCATGTTGACGTTGTTTCTAAATTAAAGCTGTCATATCTATACAAATCATACAAATAAATAAAATTGGTGTGTCTGTTTTTAATATTAAAATAACCGCTGTTTACTAAATGCATAAGCCGTTATGGATCTATATTCTATACACGGTACATATCTATACTAATATATAAAGCTGAAGAGTTTGTTTGTTTGTTTGAACGTGGTAATCTCTGGAACTACTGGGCCGATTTGAAAAATTCTTTCAGTGTTAGATAGCCCATTTATCGAGGAAGGCTATAGGCTATGTGCAGTGGCGTAGCGTGCCTTGGAGGGGCCCCGTATCAAAATTAGTTGGGGGGCCCAAATAAAGGGTAACGATTTCTCACAAAATGCTTGCATTTAATTAAAATAAATATTTATTTAATATAAGTTATCACTTCCTCCTAGAATAGACAATAGTGACAAGTCTGATAGCCGTTCCTGTCTCGTCGAAGTCCTTAGGTAATTTTTGTTCAGTTTAGTTTTGAAAAACTTCTTTCAGCTGTTGCGGTTATAACTGGAAGGGTCAAGAATAGAAAGCATGATGTCATTACCAAACGTTAAACTGGATGCAAGACTATTGAATTTTATCAGCAACAATTCCAGGAGTTCCTTAATGGAATGAATTTTTTGAATTTCGGATTTTACATTTTAAGGATGTTTTCAGAGCAATTGATTGTTAATGAAGATTAACTGAATCCTGCAATAACCGATGAAGGATGTTGCTAACTTTTGGGCGCACGCTTAACTCGGGGAAAAGGGGATTCCTTTTTTTTACTTTTGTCATTTCTGAAGTGAAAACTCTATAGGCACGTTTGACAGTTATTTTGTATGTTTTTTTACTGGAAAGCACGAGATTAAGTGACATCGTGGGTAACATTTTACTAAGTTTGCTTAAACACATTAGGGGCCTCTGTAGCCCGGGGCATCCGTACCATTGATACGTCTGACACGCTGGTAGCTACGCCCCTGCATTGCAATCTAAATCACTCACAGAAGCTAACTGCTGAAAAAATGAAGAAATTTCGGATATTTTTTTTATAACCTACTCTCTTTTCTGTCTACTTTTTCTTTTCATAGCTCCACTGGGATAATCTCTTTTCCTTTCACTCATTCTTTTCACAAACCACAGTAATTAACCAATAAGTAATGAGAAGTACAAGATTGTATTGTATTAAAATGTAATAACGTAACGGCGTTTGGCAGGCTTCGTCGAGTCTTCACTTCGAAGATTCCGCAATGCTTGAAAACAAAAGTCTTCGAGCAATGCGTCCTGCCTGTGTTAACATACGGAGCCGAGACGTGGACACTGACAAAGGAACTGTTACACAAGTTCAAAGTCGCTCAACGTGCAATGGAATGGGCTATGCTTGGGGTTTCTCTCAAAGATAGAATTAGAAATGAGGCTATCCGCGAGAGAACGAAAGTAACCGACATAGCCCACAGAATTAGCAAGTTGAAGTGGCAGTGGGCTAGTCATCTGTGTCGCAGGACCGATGGCCGTTGCAGCAGACGTGTCTTGGAGTGGAGACCGCGTCTTGGCAAACGTAATGTAGGACGTCCTCCGGCCCACTGGAGCGACGATCTACGTAAGACTGCCGGTGTAGGCTGGATGAGGATTGCGGAAAACCGGGATATCTGGCGCGAACTTGGCGAGGCCTATGTCCTGCAGTTTACTGCAATGGGCTGAACTGACTGACTGTGATAACGTATGAACCGGAATGAAATAAAACACGTAAATATTCTTCTCGTAATATGCATCTGGATTGCGGGATTACCCCCTTTAAGTCACTCACTGATGTAGGATGTTGCCAACTTTTGGGCGCACGCTTAACTCGAAAAAAAAATAATTACTTTTTGATTTTGTCATTTCTGAAGTGAAAACTCTATAGGCACGTATGACAGTTTTTTTATATGCTTTTTCCCGGGAAGCATGAATTTAAGTAACATTGTGGATAATATTTTACAATTTTTTTTGCTTATAGACGTTGGGGGCCCCTGTAGCCCGGGGGCCCCGTATCATTGATACGGCTGATACGGCGGTAGCTACGCCCCTGGCTATGTGTCATCACGCTAAGACCAATAGGACTATAGGAGCGGAGTCCACGCCGACGAAGTCGCGCGCAGAAGCTAGTACCAAAATAACATTTTTTACAATTTTTGTCTGTCTGTTTGTTCTGGCTAATCTCTGAAACGGCTGGACCGATTTTGACAAGACTCACTGGCCGATAGTTGATGTAATAAAAGGTGTAACTTAGGCTACTTTTATTTTAGATTTTTTTTTATAACTGCGAACTAAACAATAACTTTTTTGTTAAATTCCACGCGGACGAAATCCCGGGCACAGCAGCTAGTATACAGTAAGTATACAGGAAGAGTACAGTAAGTATACGCTATAACATGGGCGTACCCAGGTTCTGGGCCAGGGGGGGGCAAATAAAATTTTATAAGCACCTAGTCAAATAAATAAGCATATTAAATTAAGATAGGTAATGTTTTATTTAAATACTTTAATTATTTCTCACTCTAATAATTAAAGAAAGATAATGATAGGAAAAATAAATTACGGGTGATCTGAGGTTGGGAAGTGGTAGGGAGGGGGTATTTAAGTACCCTTAAAACGGTTTATCTCGATTTCCGGCTAAACGACAAGTTCATTGGCAAAGTTGTAGGTACTAAAAAGATCCACAACTTTTGTATTTATATATTTTTTTCACATAACCTCAAAATTCATGTGAAAAATTAAAAAAAAACAAGTTTTTGGTCTAAATCTCTTACAAAATTCTTTTTTTTTACAAAATTTGGTGATAACTTACCTTTTTATGTTCCAAACACACTGTAATTTTATTGATGTAAAATATTTATTTTTCACCTTATTTTGACCTCAATATCGAAAAAGCACCCTCACTTTCAATCGAAAATTCTCACGTCAAAATATCAGGTTTTTAAAAAAAAATGGGTGGCGTTTTTGTTCGTTGAAATCTCTACTTTCTCATGGTGTAAAAAATATACATTACTATCGTAAATGTTTTCAGAAAATGCAAAGAAATGCTCAGAAAATGAAAAGAATATTTAATAAGACATCTAATATATTTTGACAAAGTTATAGAATCTTCTGATAACTTATGTACCTGAGTGACCTGCGGAAAATTTTTGACCATCAAAAGCTATTTCATAGAGAAGTGGAAAAGGGGCTAGGAGGGTCTGGGCCTTACTATCTGTTATTTCTTTGCATTTTCTGAAAACCTTCAGAAAATAGAGACTTCAACGAACAAAAAGCTTACCAACTTTTTTAAAAAAACTGATATTTTGACGTGAACATTTTCGATAGAAAATGAGGGTACTTTTTCGATATTGTGGTCAAAATAAGGTGAAAAAATAAATATTTTAAATCAAAAAATTACAGTGTATTTGGGACGTAAAAAGGCAAGTTTTCACCAAATTTCGTAAAAAAAATTCTCTAAAAGAAAAATAAAAAACCAAAAACTTGATTTTTTAGTTTTTCACATGAATTTTGAGGCTATGCGAAAAAAGTGTAGATACAAAAGTAGTAGATCTTTTTATTTGCTACAACTTTGCCATTGAACTTTTTTCCATAGGATTGTAGTTTAGCCGGGAATCGAGATAAACCGTTTTTTATCCTTTTTGTAATTTAGGAGCTATAATTTTAATTAATTATCTGAGCAAGGGGCAACAATGAAATAGTAAACGCTGGTGAATGGTCTTTGCCGAACCTCGCATCTAATGAAGATGATAACGAATCTAAATAGGGCACGTATAACGAGCGACGAAAATATTCGCTAAGGGAAGCAGCTGGTTGATTTGCCCTATGTTGTTGACGGCTTGCTGTTCTAGGTAAACGCTGCTCAAGGTTCAAAGCCGTAGCAATTTCTTCAGCTGATTTTATTAAATCTCCACTCCCTTCTTCCGCAGAATGCCTGTGTTCTGCAACTGCAGTGGTTTGTATATGTTCTGTACATCTTATTACGTCCAGCATTTTAGACTGTAATATGTTTGCGACTGGTGGTCGGTGGTGGAATTCACGTATTATAGGTACTGGATGGAAACTAAGAACTTTTATCGACAACAGTAGATAGTTAGTAGGGAGGTTAACGAAATCCAGGGGGGGGCAGCTGCCCCTCCCTGCCCCCCCCTGCGTACGCCCATGCGCTATAATACAGTTGACTCTGGCTATATTCCACTTAACGCCCGCAACGTCGTCGACCACGACCACTGAAATAGGGTACTTTCCGTAGTGAAAAATTAATTATAAAATTTGATAAAAATTAAAATGTATATAGAAATACACCTAAATATTCTGATTTTGAATCATAAAAGCACATTATTGATTTATTATATTGAAATTAAAAGTCGTATATTTTAATCTGTATATCACGTGACCTAAAACATGAGCCGCCACCGTGTGACGTCATACGGGCAATAACAAAGTTCTGTCAGTGCTGTCAACAGCTACGGTACATATCTAATATCTATCAATTTTAACTTCAAGCAGAAATAGTTGTGTTCTTTCGTTTAATAACTCTTCATATCTTGTTCCAACTGAAATAATATGCATTCATTACTAATTTGTTGATGGCTGTCATAGTAATTGTAGGTTAACACTTTTGTTATTGTCCATATTACGTCACCAAAATGGCTGTAGCGTTTTCGCGGTAATAAAAAAGGTTTAAAATTTAATTTAATTTTATGGCAAGAAAGCGTGTTTATTTTGCCGAAATACATTTTTTTTGTGGCTTTTTATTAGAAAATCAACATTTTGAAGTACTTTTTCAAACATAGTGGAATACCCTATTGCCGTTCCCGGTCCCGGTTCCACTAAAATAAAAACGCCGCGAGCGTTGTAGGTGATTTTATAGGTGGAACACATATTTGAAAACTGTGTGCTCATAATATGGCGGTATGGTGAAAACATGCAGCTGTGGGGGTTGTGAGTAAATATTTCGCATGGATTGGAGTAAAATTTAATTTAACATGGATTCCCGTGAATTTATCATTGCGTTTATGACTAAAAGAAGAAAAAACTTGGAAAGTTCATCAAGTTCTGATGACAATTACAATTTGACATTCAAAATTGATTTTCCGAATTCCCGCCACGTTTGCCAAAAGCCCCCTCTGACCCACCAATATTTTGTGGGTGAAGTGAGTGGGACGTGGTCGCAAACAGTGACGTCATCTATAACGTCGAGCGATCGCTCGTGACGACCACGGACTTTAGGTGGAACGATACAGAGTGTAACAATCGTTGCGGGCGTTTAGTGGAACGTACCCTCTGTCGGAGCGTACTGAATTCAGAAAGCTAGTTAGAAGCGCACCTTCCTAATATCAGTTGCTAAATCACTCAGTTGATCAGTTCCTCAGACCTTAGTTGCGACTTGCGAGAGAGTGACGAAGTCGGACTTATCTATCGTATTTTACGTAGTAGTCTATTCAACAAGTTTAAAAACGTGTTAAATAAAAATAAAGCACCTAAAAATATGTGCGATACCTCATTCGATTCGGAATACGTTTAGAAAAATGATTTTTAAGGGTTTTTATTAAAAAGAAATTAATCAATGCGGCCACTAGTATTGCCAACTCTTGAAAAAACATTTGCTCTAAATTTTTTAACAAAATTCCCTAAAATAAAAGCAAAACCCCCCAAAGGCCTAAACAAGGCCTAAACCTAAAATCGAAATTATTTCAAAATAAGTCAGATTTTTTTGTTTTTATTTTTCAAAGGGTTTTAAAATAGAAAATAAATTATTTTGTATACTTTGCTTTAGTATGTTCATTGAGCATGTTCTTTTAGAAATTGATAATTTAGGAATTGTTATTTTTAATAGTTTTTATATTAAAATATATTACGTTTTGATAAATTAAAAATGCCCAAAAATACCCTAAAAAATGTATCCCTAAAACTTTCCCGCTATTTGCAAGATATTTATTTTATTTTATTTATTTATTATTATATCCCTAAATTTAGCGGAAAATCCCCAGAGTTGGCAACACTTCTGTCAGAAACCATCCTTGCTTCTGAATTCAGAACACTAACTAACTGAATGCGATTACCCCTTCCAGAATTTCTGAATTTAGAACTTCTAAATTTAGGAAGGTGTAATAAGCGCATAAGGTCAGCAACGGCTCACTGAATTTGGCCCCATTTTTTTTTATAACTGGCTGTACCCGCGACTTCGTCCGCGTGGAATTTAACAAAAAAGTAAAAAAAAAAGTTCGATAAAATGATCTTTGATATTCTTTGATTTCCTAGTATGCAATATTGATTTGATTTCCTAATAGCATGAGCAGGCGGTCGAGCGATGCGGGGCAGAGGGGATGGACTCGCCCGCGCCGTTATAGGCATCTCAAGGAAAGAACGCCCAACGCTGGTTAGCCGAGAATTAAATGTTTCGCTGCTACTTATTTCTAACGACGATATCTCAAAAACTATTTATCTGATTAATATAGTGTAAAGAGCAATTTTAATCTGCATTAAATGCCTAAGCTAAATAACATATTCATTTTGATAAGGATTAATACTGAACTAAAGAAAATATCTTTAAAAATAACGTAATGTTTTTAATTAAAAATTTGAACATAAAAGTGGTTATTGTAAGTCAACCCTAAGAGATAGAGATATGCTATCGCGGACTTTTTTGTAGCATTTTTATAGATTTTGAATTCTCTAGTACATTATAAAACGATATCTTTGCTAGTTTACGCAGCGTTCGCGTGGAAAGCTCCCCGTTGGCGAGATTTTTTGCGACCTCTTCAACATTTATCGCCGTGTTTCTGCTAATTTACATTAAAACATAATAAATTATATACCTAAACCTTCCTCAAGAATCACTCTTTCTATTGTTGAAAACCGTATAAAAATCCGTTGCGTAGTTTTCGAGTTTATCGCGTTCAGACAGACAGGAGGACAGACAGACAGACAGGAGGACAGAAAGACGCGGCCGGGGGACTTCTTTTTATAATAAGTATAGATAGATAATTAAATAATAATTATTAAATATCGACAATCGAAAGAAAACAATCGATTGTTCGATTAATCGATTTCGATGTTACAACAATACTCTCCAACCGTCTTACGTCTTACCGTCTTACGACCACGCGTCCTGACGCGAGTTTCACAGTTTTTACCCATCCCACAAAAGTGCTCAACTCCGCTAAAAACACTTCAAAAAAATCTCTTGTATTTATGCTGTTGTGAAAAAATCTTACAACACAGGTCCTTGTAACGGCATAGACTTAACATAATTGTAACGCAAGCAAAATTAAATTATTAAATTTAGGCTGGTATTTTACATTTTACATATTTAATTATAAATTACTAGCTGACCCGGCGAACTTCGTACCGCCTAACAGTCGATTCTTTAAAATACCTGTCCTTCCCGGAACCCCTCCTCTAACACTTAAACTTTATGATATGGTATTAAAGTTCAAATTGACTTAAGTATTATTACGAACCGATTTTGTATGGGAATAGAAAAGTGTTGTTTTTAGACTTTTCAGGGATTCTTTTTTAATTTTTCTCTCCGTAACAACCATCCTCGTACTTCAAGGAATATTATAAAAAAAGAATTAGCGAAATCGGTTCAGCTGCTCTCGAGATTTGCGCTTAGCAACACATTCAGCGATTCATTTTTATATATATATAAAGATAAGTGATCAATAGCGTAATAAAATAAAAGGGGAATTATAAATTTGAGTATGGTATCATTTCACGTGTCAATGTCAAACCGAAGGAGGAAGAAGATAGTTATTGTACTCTGTGAAGAAGATATTAGATAAACAGTCTGTAATTCTCTGTATTTTTTACATTTGACTACCTACAATTTTTTCACGTTATATTAACCAAGCCTGATATAATTTTGGAATAATATCTAACATCGTTTCATCTTTACGCAGAGTATAATGTGATTGGACACCTGTAGCGCCGATTGTTTTGAACAACAGGTAATAGTCATAATATAGCTATGTATTGACGTCTTGACTATCTAAAGCCCCATCCACACGCTTGACGAACAATGGCGAACAGCGAACAGCAAACAGCAAAAACGGACGTGTGGATGGGTGTTTGTCGTTGTTCGCCTGTTCGTGTTTGTGTTCGGCAGTGTTCGGCATCGGTGTCGGTTTTTCTTCACAGATCAAAGGATGTTTGGCAAACAGTTCGCGGTGTATCCACACGTTTGGCCAGCGATCAGTATGCGCGCGAGCTTCACGGGTGGTGGACGTGTCGCAGCTTAGAGTACATACATTACTTGTCGCAGTTTTTGGCGAGTTATTTACAGCCTTTTAGGTACTCAAAATCATGTTTTAATATTGTTTGTGTGACGTCATGTAAAGGTTTTATTTCTTCATTTAAAAATATTTAAATGAATTACATTAAATTATTATTCGATAAATAATCGTAAAACAGTAAATTTATTTTACTAGTACAGTAGTAGTTATAGTTACAGTAGTAGTACAGTATATTTATTTTAGTAGTATTAAGTACATTATAGATTTTATCCGTCCGCCATGCCGCCGCGTTATTCGTCCGCCGTGTTTGCCGATCCACAAAATACTACACGTTCGTCAAGCGTGAGGACGACTGTTTGTGTTTGATGATTGTGGTCGATGTTTGGAACTTTGTTCGTGTTCGTGGCGAACACCAAGCGTATGGACGGGGCATTAAATTATTATTCCTTGCATGTGTTGCGTCTGTGTGTAATTGTGTGTGTTTACTCTGTAAACGTCAAAATTCTCGGAATCCGGCTGGAATGAATTTTGTTGCGGACGTACACGCTTCGTTCAATACATGTAAAATAGTTTTTAATTTTGCGTCCTGGGTAGAGCTTCAATTTCCCAGGCTCGACTTGGCAGGGTCGGGAATAGAAAAAAGTAAGTTCTTTTTTTTTGAAATAACCTTTATTGCAATTATATACGTAGTTTAGTAATTTACTAACGTAGCATTTGAAGCAAATATAATTGATTTCCTATGTATTATGAGGTACAATCAGGACATCATTTCAATCGACATAATTACTTATCAATATCATAATATCTTAACAGTTGGATTTATTTGTAATAATTAAAAAAAAAACATGGTTACAACAATTAATATAAAAATTACAAGGTTTCTGGTTTCAGTAATTTTCTTTGTTAAAGATAATTGAGGTCTAATAAGACTGGAAATATACAAAATAAAGGTTTTTTTTTAATTAAGCTTTCTTTAAGAAATATATATGTATGTATATTTAAACAATTTATCTATACATGTATGTATGTCTATTTATTGAGTTGTTTTGTTTCACATTATTTTCTATAAGATTTAACTGTACACCTACACCTTCAATATATCATTCTCCTTTGGTGTACAATCAAGTGTAACTTTTATTATTATATTAATATTATAAAGCGGTAAAGTTTCTAACTTTGTTTGTTTGTAGGGGGTAATCTTCGCAAATACTGATCCGATCATGAAAATTCTTTAACTAACAGAAAGATACCATAACAGGAGTGATATAGGCTATATGTTATTGTTATTGAACAAAAAATTCAGTGAAAAATTATAGTATATGTATGTAAAGAAAGTCTGAGAAATGCAAGCGAGATGAAAACTTTTGCCAAAAATATAGTTTTTAGAATTTTTGTCTGTTTCTCTGTATGTTTGTCTGCGATAAACTCAAAAAGTACTGCATTGATTTACTTCAAATTTGGCACGAATATTATCAAGAAGTCGGGTCAACATATAGGCTACCAATGTTTATCAGTTGTTTCTACTGAAGATTACTAGCTTCAAAATACAATTACTAAATTATATTCTAAATATTTTATTTTGTTACAGATATTTAAGTGAAGTTATCAACCCAGGATATTAAAAAAATGTAAGTTTCTTTCCTTTTTTGAAGTTATACTTCTTTTGGCGCGTCAGGGAAACATGATGAGAGTAAAATTACGATGTGCGTGCACACCGTCACAAAAAAGTGACACCCTGAAGTTAGCTATTCAACGAAGAAGTTAGCAACGTGAAGTTAGCTAGCAAATGAAGTATAACTTCTTACGTGCGTACATAGTACACACACTTTTTTTTTTTTGTAACAATTTATTTTAATTATGTAATAAAAAAATTTTATAGATAGAAAATGTCGCTGTGGTCAAGAGCACAGCAGTTACCGCCTGAGAGTCTTCAGAAGGTAAGCTAATGCGTCTTTAACTTGCTATTTTAATACTACCCACGTTAATGAACAATATTTATATTTTATTTAAATGTTAATTGACGCCGTGTTGGCTCAGCGGTCACAGCACTGGATTGCGATTGGCTGTTGCTCGAGCGGTTGCGGGTTCTATCCTATTGGCCATACAGATGTTTGCCGTGGTCTGGGTGTTTGTGCAGTTGTTGTGGGTCTCCCCACCGTGCCTCGGAGAGCACGTTAAGCCGTCGGTCCCGGTTCTGATCATGTACACCTGATAACGATAGTTACTCATAGTAAGGAATATATCCGCCAACCAAGCTCTGATCCTTCTCCTACATGGGGAAGAGGCCTATGCCCAACAGTGGGACATAACAGGCTGAATCGTGATCGTGAATTGTGAAGTCGAAGTAGTAACATTTTTTTTTTATAACAAACAACTATATTGAAAAAAAGACATTTCATTAATTAGTAAATGCGCTTTATTCATAACAAAAAACCATATTTGTGGACTGAAAATAACATTTCTCATAGAAATTACATGTTATAGTTACTCTATTAATGTTATTTAACAGGTGCGCGCTGTTTATGGGGAACATTTCCCCATCGAGGTTCGCCATTGCCTTGCGAGCTGGATCGAAACCAGAATATGGTGAGTGCTACATCATAACGTTTCATGTAAATAGCTGATTACCAAAGATAACTTATGGATTTATAATAAAATATCACACCCGGCCAACTCAGTTCCACCATATTTTCATGATATTTTATTTAAAACTAGCTTCTGCGCGCGACTTCATCCCTGTGGAATAGGACCAATTCTGTCATACATGATTTGTGCGAAACTTTAACCGTTTACGCAGCGAAGCTCTCAAAAGGAAAAAAAAAACCCCGATTTTGAAACATTCTTTGTTGGTGCAAAGCTCCTATTGGTCTTAGCGTGATGATATATAGCCTATAGCCTTCCTCGATAAATGGGCTATCTAACACTGAAAGAATTTTTCAAATCGGACTAGTAGAGCCTGAGATTAGCGCGTTCAAACAAACAAACAAACAATCAAATAAACAATCAAACAAACTCTTCAGCTTTATTATATTAGTATAGATTATATTATTATTTACAATTATATTATATTTTTAGGGTTCCGTACCTCAAAAAGAAAAAAACGGAACCCTTATAGAATCACTTTGTTATCCGTCTGTCTGTAAAGACGCAAAGGAATCGAAACCTACTGGGTACTTCCCGTGAATTTAGAATCTTGAAATTTGGTATGAAGCAAAATCTTATAGCACAGATAAAAGAAAAATTACGAAAAGCATAGGTACATTTTTAGTTACATCATAATTATAATAAAAATATTTTTAATAATTTTTGTACGGAACCCTCGGTGCGCGAGTCCGACTCGCGACTCTAAAATGTGATGAAAACCTTTAGAAATGTTTTAAATGGCCTAAATCTATTCCAATCCGCGAACCCGGGAGTGAGTCATACACACAAAAATCTTTCAAGGTGCGAAAAATGAATGTAATGCCGGCCGTATAGTATTATCATTTATTATTTTTTTATTTTTGTTTTTATACGACTAGGTCGGAATACAAGCGTTTGGCTCACCTGATGGTAAGCGGTTACCGTAGCCTAGATAAAGTGACCAGAGCTCATGACCAGAGTCAAGGGTAGGGTCGGCAACGCGCTTGCGATGCTTCTGTTGTTGCAGGCGTACAGTAACCGTCTACCATCAGGTGAGCTGTACGTTTATTTGCTGATCTACTTGTATGAAAAAAATCAATGTGTGGTTTTATGAAACCACGGTAAAAGTGAAACTTTTTTTCACATTATAGACATTTAACTAAATTTTTTTGGATTATTATTCCATTATGGGTATAAAAATCGCTTTATCAATCTTACCGCGCGGCCGAGCGTCACGCGACTTGCAACACACAGACGAAAAAGTTTGAGAAGATGTAATAAAAGTTTCACTTTAAAAAATCAACTAATTAGAGCCGTAGGTATCAGCAAGTATTCTAATGTCCCCCTCCCCCTCCCCAGGACTCCAGAGCCCGAGGAACAGCAGCGCTACTTCGTCGAGGAGCTGGTCCAGGAGATCACCACCCACGCAGAGCTGATGCTGTCCCCAGACATGTTCGTAACGAAGATGAAGCTTCTAGAAGCCGCTAAGCAATTCCGCATGCAATATAGGTAAGTATACTTCTACGTTTAGATAAGCTTTTCCTCTATGATTCGTAACATGCTGATTTTATAATGATTAATGATAAATGATAATACTCTTCATTGTACATCATATGGCCAGGGCCAAAGCCGTTAGAACAGTATGAAACTCATTAGAAAATTAGGAAAATATAACAATAATAAAAGAAAAAATAATTACAGGTTATTTGAGGTCCCGAAGTGGGAAGGGGTGAGATTTTAAGGTTGAAAACGAAATAACAAAGTTGTAGGTAGTTGTAGTAGTCGTATAACAAAAATATTGTAAGCAAATTTAATCACATTGATATCTTTGAAATCGCGATTCAGCCTGTAATATCCCACTGTTGGGCATAGGCCTCTTCCCCATGTAGGGGAAGGATCGGAGCTTAATCCACCACGCTGCTCCAATGCGGGTTGGCGGATATATTCCTTACTATGAGTAACTATCGTTATCAGGTGTACATGATCAGAACCGGGACCGACGGCTTAACGTGCTCTCCGAGGCACGGTGGGGAGACCCACAAGGACTGCACAAACACCCAGACCACGGCAAACATCTGTATGGCCAATACAAATGTTGTCGTGTGCGGAGATCGAATCCACAGCGCAACCCAACAGCCAATCGCAATCCAGTGCTGTAACCGCTGCGCCAACGCGGCGTCTTTGGAATCACTTCCTCAAAATTAAAAAAAAAATGTATTAAGTGTGGTGTTTTTTTATTTATTTTTATTTATTTATTTAATGCATAAACTTAAACCTAACATTACAGTAATTAAACCAATTCGTTAGATAAGTTGATCACAAAATCACATTTCATCCACAGATTTTTGAGTAGGTATAAATAACATTTAAACTTAAAAATCACCTAAATACAATTAAATCATAAAAATTCAAATTAAAAATCAATTAAATCATTCAATAAGAGCATTATATAACATTAATAATAATAATAAAAAAAATAATAGTGTCAACTAGCATTACCTATTATACATAATAAATGTTGAATTAGTATTGTGTGTGTATTAATCTAGCATTACTATCTAAACAATTGAATTAAATTTAAAAATCAACAAAATACAAATCAATTCAAATAATTTAGTCAAATCAATAAACAACAATAATAATTCTAATTTCAATTAATTAAATAATAAAATTTTAAAAACACTAAAAAAATCGCTTAAAATCAATTCAATTATGTTAAACCGAATGATGTCAGCAAAATAAATAATGTCATACAAATTTCAATTATGTCAAATTGAATGATGTCAACAAAATAAATAATGTCATACAAAATTTAATTATTACCTAAACAATTAATTACACAATATTCTATAACATACCCTTGTGAACTCGTCCTCGTGTTAAGTGAACGATGATAATTAATTGTCATTATGTATTTAATTGTATTTAATTTGTAAACTTTGTAGGCTATATGTGTATTTTTAGGCTGTATCTATTATATTTTGTGCAAAGATAATTTAGAAAATTATTGTTAAACTTTTTTACGCCATTGATTGTACAATTACTTAGTCTATACATAGCTTAAGTACTTTTTCGTAATTTTATTGTGCAACTAGCTGCTGTGCCCGCGACTTCGTGCGCGTGGAATTTAACAAAAAAAGTTATTGTTCAGTTCGCAGCTATAAAAAAATATATTCGAAATTAAAAGTAGCCTAAGTTACTCCTTATTATATCAGCTATCTGCCAGTGAAAGTCCCGTCAAAATCGGTCAGCCGTTTTAGAGATTAGCCGGAACAAACAGACATACAGACAAAAATTGTAAAAAATGTTATTTTGGTATATGTTCCGTGTATAGATCCATATGCATTTAGTAAAAAGTGATTATTTTAATATTAAAAACAGACACTCCAATATTATTTATTAGTATAGATTGTGTGTTGTCCTAAATAAATAAAAATAAAAAATAAAATAAAAATAACCTCAAAGTGCAAAAATTAAAAAAAAATTAACCGTTATTTTGATTTAATATCAAAAAAGCATCATAACTTTCAATCGGCAATTCTCACGTCAATATACCTACTTTTTTTTTAAAAGGTGTGTTTTTTGTTTAAATGTCTACTTTCCGATGGTATAAAATATACAGTAGGTATTATGGTCAATTTTTACGGAAAAGAAGAAAAATAATTGTGTTTGCTCGCAAACGAAAAAAAACCGACTTCAATTACATCGACAAGTAATACAACGTAATAAGACAAAAAAACAGTAAAGTGAATACGCGCTATTAAAGAAAACTCAAAAAGTTGTAATCAGATCTCGATCTAATTTAAACAAGACTACATGACAAGTATTAGCTTTCGATTAAAGTAAGAATCATCAAAATCGGTACACCGAGTAAAAAGTTATGCGGTATAATATAACGTAGGTCGACGAAAAAGTCGTTAAGTAAATACGCATTATTAGATATAACTCTAAAAGTACTTGTCAGATCTCAATTAAATTAAAATGGGACCACATGACACGCAACACCTTTCAATTAAAACAAAATTGATCGAAATCGGTCCACCCAATCAAAAGTTCTGATCTAACATACATAAAAAAATACAATCGAATTGAGACCCTCCTCCTTTTTTGGAAGTCGGTTAATTAAGCAAAGTAAAAGTTTTTCAGTTTGTTTTAAACAAAGTTTGGTCCATTGTTATTTTTAATTGATATTTTTATTAACTGTTTGTCAATGTAAACCTGAGCTGTACAATGAAACGCCTAACCATGAGCTGAGCGAGACAAAATATAGCTGATATCATATGAGCGAAAGAGACAGAATGATGATGGTCTATTGCACTTAGCATTGGTCAAAACGTGACAAACAATTGTGGTCATACCTCATAGTCATACTTCACTTCACCTCTGCTCAGTTTTTCTCTGACAACGGTACGAGGCAGTTGTGCGTTGTGTCAAGTTCATTGCATTGTGTAGTGCATGTACGCGTTTGTTTTGTCCGTGTTTGTGTCTCGTGTTTCTAGAGACACAATCGATTAAAGTCGAAAACCTTTAAAGAAGTTTGCTATTATTGTGTTTATAGGTATGTATGTAATAAAGTATTAATTGCAAATGTTTCAAAACTACCCTCAAATAAGCTTTAATATAATTTTTAAAGGCTGTTTGCACCGATTTAAGTTACGAATAAACTAATAGTAGTAGGTAGCATAGGCCATGACCTGTTTCTGCAACTTTTAGATTTATAATTGCAAATAGAAATAACTCATAAATATAGTGGAATTCGATGGTAATAATTGTGTTTGCTCGCAAACGAAAAAAAAAAACCGACTTCAATTACATCGACAAGTAATACAACGTAATATGACGAAAAATATTAACAAACACACTAGTTGTCACTACGATTTTCGACGGTTTCCCTCGATTTCTCTGAGATCCCATCATTAGACCCTGGTTTCCTTATCATGGTACCTAAGTTGGGATATCTCCTTTACAACATAAAAAGAATTATCAAAATCGGTTCATAAACGACGAAGTTATCCCCGAACATACATAAAAAAACATATACGGTCGAATTGAGTAACCTCCTTTTTTGAAGTCTGTTAAAAAACGAATTATATATCATAAACTTATGTGTCGGATACTGTTGTATAATATGCCGTTCGGGCATGTACCACCGTTTCTAGATAACGCTATTTAACGGATGAAATTATTCTTTTTTACCCTCGACCATAGATCTCCCTCGACTTCTACTTGACGTTGAGCGTTGATTATTTTTGTGATGCAATGTATAGAAAAGATTTCATCTCGCTCGCATTTCTCCGAATTGATTTACTTAAACTAGGTAATATTTTTCACTGAATATTTTGTTCAATAACAATATAATATAGCCTATGACACTCTTGAATAGTGTATGTATCTTTCTGTTAGTGAAAGAATTTTCATGATCGGATCAGTATTTGCGAAGATTACCGCCTTACAAACAAACAAAGTTATAAACTTTACCTCTTTATAATATTAGTATAGATGTAACTTAATGCGTATTCTTGTGTTCAGCCACGCTCCGCACGAGCTATACACGTACATGCGGCGTTGCCTGGCCCTCGAGATGGAGGTCATCCAGAACGCGATGGGGACGTCGTACATACAGCCGCAGACGGAACGAAAATATAGCGAGGTTTGTATATCTATATAGGTACCCTACTTATGTTATAAGAGAAAGTCTGTGAGGCCTTTTTATATACGACTAGCCGACCAGTGCCCACTTCGTTGGGCGTTATAATCCATTTCACATAAGAAGGGTACGGTGAAATTTGATATGTTCCAATACACTCTCACTATTTTCAGCAAATCAGATAAATATAATTTTTTTAAAATCACCAATTAATTTCTAAGGCAAATAATAATGCTTGATTAGATTGAATTGTTGACACGGCACGTCAGAGGGCGCAGGTTCAAATCCTGCTGGGTCGAAAATTTTGATAATTTTTATCTTTTTCCTTTTATCTTGTCACTCCTGAATAGTGTAGCTTTCTGTTAGTGTAAGAATTTTCATGATCGGATCAGTATTTGCGAAGATTACCCCGTATATACAAACAAAGTTATAAACTTTACCTCTTTATAATATTAGTATAGACTAAGATAGCAAAAGCTTAATTCCTGTATAAGGGTATGCGGTTAGTATTAATACGAGTATAGCCTATGACGACTAATCGATAGTTTCTTTATAATTATTTAGCTTATTTAATGTTTTTTTTTCTTATTATTGGAAACGATTGGTTTATGTTTATTGTAGTTTGATTTCTAAATAAAATAAAATAAATATAAACAGCAATACAAGAAGCATTGAAAGCGCGTTGCCGACGCTACCTCCTTTCCCCGGTCTAGTTACCTTACTCACCACGGGAACAAAACACTATTTGAAAGTATTATTTAGCTCTTAGAGGATGTATGAATGTATGTTTGTTACTGTTTCACGCGAAGACTAATGAACGGATTGTAATGAAACTAATATATTAATTTTATCTTGATATTTCCACGGGATCGAACATTAGGCGGGTGAAACCGTGAGGCGCAGCTAGTATAAAAATAAATCTACTAACACCACTTACGGACATCTTAATTTTTACAAGCTTTTATGTAACTTGCAATGTATGTATGTATGTATGTATGTATGTATGTGTGTATGTATGTATGTGTGTATGTATGTATGCAAGTTCGGTTGAAATCTTGCAACTCAATTTTGAGGCACTTATCATCAAACAATTGAGTTGAAATTTTGTATTTGGATGACAATGCATGGTTAACTAGCGCATTCAAATAAAAGCTTGTTTTTTAAAAAGCTTTTTACTTTTAATTTATTTGAAGTGAAACTTCTTCAGGCGCATGAGGGGTAAAATTTGAGCGACGCTAACGCGGCTACGCGTCACGCGGTCAGTACTTGGATGGGTGACCGCCTGGGAACACCGCGTGACGTTGGTTTTTTGTTTTTTTAATAGTTCTTTTCAATTAGTTTTTTTATTGTATTTTCAATTTAATTTTTTTGAATTAGTTTTTTTGGATCAGTATTTTTTAAATTAGTTTGCTAAAGAAGTTTCACTTTTGACATGTGTACTTTGTACCGATGTCTCGCCACGTGTCGATCACGATCACACGATTCAGCCTGTAATATCCCACTGTTGGGCATAGGCCTCTTCTCCATGTAGGAGAAGGATCAGCTCAGTAGTTTCCTCGTGAAACACCGTCTGTTGAATCCCATGCAATCCGGTTTTCGCCCAGGTCACAGTACGACTACTGCGCTTGTAAAAATAACTGATGATATACGAGCAAATATGGACAATCAGAGGCTCACGGTACTAACGTTACTCGATTTTAGTAACGCCTTTAATACTGTGGACTTTGATATACTGTGTGATATTTTACGTTCTCTTAACATATCTCCTGAAGTTGCTGATTGGTTTCTAAGTTACTTGCAGGGTCGCCGGCAGCGAGTTAAATTGAACAACTCATATTCAAATTGGTCAACAGTCAATACCGGTGTCCCGCAAGGTGGCGTGCTATCACCTCTTTTGTTTTCTATATTTATAAACTCTCTTTGTAATGTTATAACTTCTTTCTACCACCTCTATGCAGATGATCTCCAGATATACTCTCACTCCACTGTTCATAACTTATCTCAGTGTGTATCGCGCATAAATAATGACCTTTTAGCTATTGGTAAATGGAGTAAAGCCTACGGCCTACATATAAATCCAAACAAATCGAAAGCTATTATTATAGGAAGCTCCAAACTGCTTTGCCGTATTGATAAATCTGAACTACCTCCTGTTACATTTGACGGATTCACCATTCCATATAGCGAAAACGTGAGAAATTTAGGTGTTATCTTCGACCAACATCTCTCTTGGGGTCCGCAGATATGTGAAATTAGCCGCAGGTTGTTCGCTTCGGTTGGGTCTCTCCGCAGATTGCGTAATCTACTACCCATTCCTACTAAAATTGCTCTTGCTCATAGTCTATTATTACCAATTCTTGATTATGCTGATACTTGCTATCTCGACATTACAGAGGAGCAGCTTAATAAGCTTGAGCGCATTCAAAATTTATGTATAAGATTTATATTTGGACTACGCAAATATGATCATATTTCCGAATTTCGCAAAAAACTCAAGTGGCTCCCAATCCGCCTTCGCAGGAATGCTCATATCCTTAACCTACTTTACTCTATTTTATTTAATCCCTTTACCCCTTCCTATTTGAAAGAACGATTCCAATTCCTTGGCGATACCCATGAACGTTGCCTCCGTTCTGACAGTAATTTCCTTCTCGCAATTCCTTCTCACTCTTCTTCCTTCTATGATAAATCTTTTACAGTTCAAGCCTCTCGCCTGTGGAATACCTTGCCTTTGAATATTAGACGTGTACAAACACTTGCAACTTTTAAAAAGACTGTTAGGAAGCATTTTCTTGAAACTCAACAATAAACAAGTCATTTATAAGTATATAATATGTATCTATGTGTATGTATGAGTGTAACTATGTATGTATATATGTATGTATGTATGTATGTATGTATGTATGTATGTGCGTATGTATGTATGTATGTATGTGTTTAATTATTTGAATATTTACTATAAATTGTTTGTAGCCTGTACACCTACGCTGACGCTATACCATTTCCTTTGCCCTAAGGTTGCCTGGAAGAGATCGCTTTTTAGCGATAAGGCCGCCTTTTGTACCTAATGATATATTGTTAAAAAATTTCTTTGTTTGCTATGTATTATTTCTGTCTTTGGTGTACAATAAAGTGTATTATTATTATTATTATTATCAGACGTGTAGGACGTGTAGTGTCTCGCCACGTGTAGTCTCCTAAAACTCCGGCGGTCGCGGGCTCGATTCCCGCTCGGGGCAGATATTTGTATTTGCTTAAATATTCGTTTCGTACCGGTCTCGGTATATGTCCTTAGCTAACTACCCACTGTGCCTCGGAGAGCACGTTAAGCCGTTGTCCCCGGTTGTTATCATAAATACCTGATAGCGATCGTTACTTGTAGCAGGGAATATATCCACCAGTCCGTAGTGGAGGAGTGGTGGATTAAGCTTCGAGACCTGTCTTACAAAGAGCCCTTTGCCCAGCTGTGGGCAGGCTGAATTGATCAATCGATTCTGAAGTTTTATTACTTATATTGTTTCAGTTAATAACAGGACTACAGACGGTCCGGCAGAAAGTCAACGTGGCGGCTGAGGAGATACGCAACCTGCAGGCCAATATGGAGTCTTTCTCCTTGCAGTACCACGAGTGCCTTAAGAACAAAGGTTAGGCCATATTTAAACACTCATACTGCAACTTATGTGACCATTAATCGACTTCAAAGTAGCAGGTGCTCTTTGTATTTTTATGTGTGTTTCCATAATATTTTACTGGATGTACCGATTTCGATGATTCTTTATTCCAAAGCTTGTGCTTGTCGTGTGATCCCATTTAAATTGTTGTACACCCAGTAAAATGTGACGAGGTAACACATTTAATAATGTAATCTTTTTTTTGGAGTTTACTCCTTAAGAATCGATTTTCATATAAGGCCCTAAGTATGAAAAAAATATGAGGAGTAAAATCTATTGAACGAATGACCTCGTTACGTTTCTCGTAACGCCATCTTCCGATATCCGATAAATGGCGTTATTTGATTCGTTTATTTACCATTTGATATGGTATTAATCATTTTTTTAGACTATAAAGCCTTTTTCGTGCCTATTTAGAGAGTCGATCTGAAGGAGTAAACTCCAGTCGTGCGTCGGAGCTGACGCACTTTTTTTAAGTCTGTTAAAAGTGGTCGCACATTTATTATATAACACTATTGTAACTAAAACTGATATTTATATATTAGAAAAGAGAAGTTCAAGATGCGGTCTGGACGCTAAAGCAGCGATCTCTTCCGATAACCTAAGGCAGAAGATAGCTATTAAAATACCCGGTATATGCAACATTACTCGCATATCATGGTAGAGGAGACGTGGAACGTCGACCTTCACCGATCTGATAACTCGATGAGACATATTTTTTATCAAATATAATTTACTAGCTGTACCCGCGACTTCGTTTAACAAAAAAGTTAAAAAAAAGTTCGATAAAATGATCTTTGATATTCTTTGATTTCCTTTATTAGCATGAGCAGGCGGTCGAGCGATGCGGGGCAGAGGGGATGGACTCGCCCGCGCCCGCGCCGCCCGTAGGCATCTCAAGGAAAGAACGCTACTCGTAGCTCGCCGAGCATTAAATGTTTCGCTGCTAATTACTTCTAACGATGATATCCCAAAAACTATTTATCTGATTGATATAGTGTAAAGGGCAATTTTAATCTGCATTAAATGCCTAAGCTAAATATCATATTAATTTGGATAAGGATTAATACTGAACTAAAGAAAATATCTTTAAAAATAACCTAATGTTTTTAATTAAAAATTTGAACATAAAAGTGGTTATTGTAAGTTAACCCTAAGAGATAGAGATATGCTATCGCGGACTTTTTTGTAGCATTTTTATAGATTTTGAATTCGCTAGTACATTATACAACTATATCTTTGCTAGTTTACGCAGCGTTCGCGTGGAAAGCTCCCCGTTGGCGAGATTTTTTACGACTTCTTCAACATTTATCGCCGTATTTCTGCTAATTTACATTCAAACATAATAAATTATATACCTAAACCTTCCTCAAGAATCACTCTTTCTATTGTTGAAAACCGTATAAAAATCCGTTGCGTAGTTTTCGAGTTTATCGCGTTCAGACAGACAGACAGGAGGACAGAAAGACGCGGCCGGGGGACTTATTTTTATAATAAGTATAGATAAACAGATATGCCTATGATAACTTGCCTATCGAAAAGTGGTTATAGCAATTTTTTTTTTTAGTTTTTGCAGGCAAACCTATATGACTGGTTTTGTAATTACAATATCTTACCTATGATATCAATTTCGATTCGAACAGATCGATGTAGTATCGAATATAGATATACAGGGTGTTAGGGGAATGGTTAGCCATAGAGGTATGTTGGGTAAGGGGGGTCATTTGGAACCTATTTAGGCTAACTTACCTATATGCAAAGTGTTACGGATTTTTTTTTATGATTATTTTTTCATTTTTCGAAAAAAGTACCGAAAACTAGTGATTTGACCATCATATCTTTTTTGTTTTTTGATATATCAACACCATTTCTTTTTTGTTTTGATCATCAATACATTGCGCATGTAAAATAAATGTGATTTAATTTAGAAAACATCTACAAAAAAAAATATGGGCCAAAGAAATCTTGACAGAGACAAAAAGTAAATCAAACCTTCAAGTTTAGGTATAAATTTAAAAAAAATTAAAGCCTCCAGACAATTTAAAATAATTTAAAAAATTACTCTAGTTAACACTGTTTTAAATAATATTACTTTCATTCACCTACCTTACTTACTTTTTTTTTTAATGATGAAATAACGAAATGGTTACTACCTGAACCCGCACTCTACGCTGACAATTATAACAATAATTGTTATTACGCAGGGCGGTATGTCCCTGTACAGCACATGGTAAACTACCATCTTGACTTTGGCGACATGTTGGCGCAGCGGTCACAGCACTGGCTGATGCGCTGGCGGTCGCGCGTTCGATTCCCACTCACGGCAGATATTTGTATTGGTCATATAGATGTTTGTCGTGCTCTGGGAGTTTGTGCTTGTGTATTGTGTGTGTTTCCGGACCCCCGACACAGGAGAAAATCCTACTGGGGGCCGTCGAGGGTAAAGCGCTTATTTAAAAAAAAAATCGTGATTGCTCTCATCAGGCGAGGATTTTACATCCTTATTTGAAGATCATCCTTATTTACAGTAATGTAGATTGTGGAAATTCACGACCGCATTCACTGTATTTATAAAAATAAAATAAATTTGTTACTCGAATTTATGATTTGTTTTATTTTGATACCTACCGGAATTAATTTCACCCTATGAGAGACATTTGTGGTGCCCGTGGAAACTCATACCCCAAATTCCAAGATAAAAAGAGACAGCAGGTAGGTAGTTTACCATGTGCTGTACAGGGACATACCGCCCTGCGTAATAACAATTATTGTTATAATTGTCAGCGTAGAGCGCGGGTTCAGGTAGAAACCATTTCGTTATTTCATCATTTAAAAAAAAAGTAAGTAAGGTAGGTGAATGAAAGTAATATTATTTAAAACAGTGTTAACTAGACTAATTTTTTAAATTATTTTAAATTGTCTGGAGGCCTTAATTTTTTTTTATTTATACCTAAACTTGAAGGTTTGATCTACTTTTTGTCTCTGTCAAGATTTCTTTGGCCCATAATTTTTTTTGTAGATGTTTTCTAAATTAAATCACATTTATTTTACATGCGCAATGTATTGATGATCAAAACAAAAAAGAAATGGCGTTGATATATCAATAAACAAAAAAGATATGATGGTCAAATCACTAATTTTCGGTACTTTTTTCGAAAAATGAAAAAATAATCATAAAAAAAAATCCGTAACACTTTGCATATAGGTAAGTTAGCCTAAATAGGTTCCAAATGACCCCCCCTACCCAACATACCTCTATGGCTAACCATTCCCCTAACACCCTGTATATTGACCTACCTGTTCACATCTACTTGCCAGGTAGCCATGACCAAAAATAAGTAGGCAAGCCTACCTAGGCATATTCTTGTGTTAAAAACTATCAATTGAGATAAAACTCATTCAGTTATAATATGAGTGAAGGTGATGAAAAAAAATTAATTAAATTAAAAGTAGCTATGACCACTTTTCGATAGGCAAGTTATCATAGGTATATTTATTTATAAATTATATTTGATGAAACATGTATGTCTCATTGAGTTATCAGATCGGTGAAGGTCGCTCTTCCACGTCTCTTAGACCACCATAAATAAATAATGCATAAATGCCTCACACTCAACGCCCCACACTAAGATTTTACTCCTGTGTCGGCTGGCCGGGCAAACACCTTTATGTCCAATACAAATGTATTCCATATGCGACCCCTAGCGCAGCAGCCATACAACCCAGCGCTGTGACCGCTGCGCTAACGCTCCGTATATAATTATGAAATATTCGAAAAGTTTGTAGAGCAGAGACGTACCTAGAATTTTTTAAATGTGGGGCAATAATAATAGCAATAACTGAGGTAGGGCACAGCAGGAAATATCCTGCTCAAAATATGGAGCAGCCCGACTGGGGTAGTACCTCGACCTTACAGAAGACCACAGCTAAATAATACTGCTTTCAAGCAGTATTGTGTTCCTGTTGGTGAGTAAGGTGACCAGAGCTCCTGGGGGGGATTGGGGATACGGTCGGCAACGCTTCTGGTGTTGCAGGCGTCTATAGGCTACGGTAGTCACTTACCATCAGGTGAGCCGTACGCTTGTTTGTCGACTTAGTAACATTAAAAAAAAAAAAAATACACATTTGTAAAGTAAAAACTCAGTAGTCGTAGAAAGTTTGAAAATTCTTTAGTTACTGCAACTTTTAATTTACCTTTACACTACTTCTATAATAGCTTACGGAGGTTTTAACTAGTAAATTAATTAAATCTAAAACGTCCATTACTAGCTTCGGGTCAGGGTGGGGCAAATGCCCCATCTTGCCCACTGTGGCTGTGAACAGAGGTACATAGGTTCTGTCCCGTGCAGGTCACATTAACTACCTGCAACAGTCTGGCCCAATGACGGCAGAGCGTCGGGAACTAGAGGCGTGTCTTAGAGTGCAGATCGATGAAATGGAAAGGAAGCTTAATGCGCTGGTGAGTATTACTTAAGTTGGGAGTAATCTTTTAAGTCAATTTCGAAGCGTATATTTACAAACGATTGAACTGAAATTTTGTATACACGCTTAGTTGTGATGACAATGGACAGTTAGCTGTGTGACGTCATTCTAAATCCAACATGGCGGCACATCCAAGATATAGGACTAGTTATGTTTAATGCATGCGAACGATATTAGTATTAAATAAAAGCCCTAAATCCAGTATGGCGAACTTATAAAGATTAAGTTTAGTTAGTAAGCGTACTAAGTTTTTATTATTATTTATTTATAATATTAATAGTTTAAAGTTATAATATTTACCTATGTAGATAAACAAGTAAATTATCACAATGTTTATCCAGGCTAATCTTTGAAACTACTGCAGCGATTTTAATTAAGGTTTGCAAATAGATCTAACTTTGTCCTAGTTCTTATTGCAAATAAAAAAAAAAATTGCGGTTCGAATGTCGCAAGGTCAGCTAGTATAAATATAAATGAATCGAGAAATGTGCTGCTGAGCACAAAACTCGATATCAGAAATCATTAAAATAGGCCTAAAAGTATTCAATTGATAACATATCTATTAACTGGAACCTGATGTAAATGCTGTTTTCTGAAAATTATTTAATATACACTCGATAATAGGGGTTTTTTTTTTATTACTGGATACCATAAACAATTATGCCTTCATTAAAAAAAGTATTTATTGTCTTTGGGCTGTCAAATTTAAAGTAAAGCATAAAAATATATTTATTATGAAATAAATATTCCAGGTGGCTCAGATAAACCAGTCGCAGATGGAGCTGGTCGACCACATGAAGGAGAACATCACCAACCTTCGCCAGCTTCAGAGCCAAGTGTTAGACGAGGAGCTGATCAAGTTAGTTATGTTACCAGTCTTTCTACTTTGTGCGAGAGCGGGCTTCATGTGCTTAGCGATAAAGATCCAGTATAAAGAAAATACATCTACTCGTAATAGGTTGTTTAAGAAATCGCGTCCAGACAACGTTAATTAATTAATAAATTAAATAAATTAAGGAATTAAGTTAGTTCTGCATGAACCGTCCATTCATTGTAAACTAAAACCGTACTGACGCGCTCATTGGACGGTTGATTTTTCTTGTAATTTTTTACTATTCGCGCGATTTTCTTAAATTTTCATTTAGTAAAGACCTTCTACAAAGCATTACAAAACTTTTTTTTTATAAAAATGTTAAGTAAGTTTTTCACAATTTCCTCGTAGATGGAAGCGAGAACAGCAGTTGAGTGGCAACGGGGTGCCGATGCAGTCCAATCTGAACACGATCCAGGAGTGGTGCGAGATGCTGGCCGATCTCATCTGGAGCACGCGCCAACAAGTGGGCAACGTGGCTCGCATCAACGGCAAGACGCTGGCCGAACTGAGGCAGCCCCACCTCGCCGAGATGCTGGACGACATGAGCAAGCAGGTCGGTGCTCACTCATTACAATATGATACTAGTGGGCAACGTGGCTCGCATCAACGGCAAGACGCTGGCCGAGCTGAGGCAGCCCCACCTCGCCGAGATGCTGGACGACATGAGCAAGCAGGTCGGTGCTCACTCATTACAATATGATACTAGTGGGCAACGTGGCTCGCATCAACGGCAAGACGCTGGCCGAGCTGAGGCAGCCCCACCTCGCCGAGATGCTGGACGACATGAGCAAGCAGGTCGGTGCTCACTCATTACAATATGATACTAGTGGGCAACGTGGCTCGCATCAATGGCAAGACGCTGGCCGAGCTGAGGCAGCCCCACCTCGCCGAGATGCTGGACGACATGAGCAAGCAGGTCGGTGCTCACTCATTACAATATGATACTAGTGGGCAACGTGGCTCGCATCAACGGCAAGACGCTGGCCGAGCTGAGGCAGCCCCACCTCGCCGAGATGCTGGACGACATGAGCAAGCAGGTCGGTGCTCACTCATTACAATATGATACTAGTGGGCAACGTGGCTCGCATCAACGGCAAGACGCTGGCCGAGCTGAGGCAGCCCCACCTCGCCGAGATGCTGGACGACATGAGCAAGCAGGTCGGTGCTCACTCATTACAATATGATACTAGTGGGCAACGTGGCTCGCATCAACGGCAAGACGCTGGCCGAGCTGAGGCAGCCCCACCTCGCCGAGATGCTGGACGACATGAGCAAGCAGGTCGGTGCTCACTCATTACAATATGATACTAGTGGGCAACGTGGCTCGCATCAACGGCAAGACGCTGGCCGAGCTGAGGCAGCCCCACCTCGCCGAGATGCTGGACGACATGAGCAAGCAGGTCGGTGCTCACTCATTACAATATGATACTAGTGGGCAACGTGGCTCGCATCAACGGCAAGACGCTGGCCGAGCTGAGGCAGCCCCACCTCGCCGAGATGCTGGACGACATGAGCAAGCAGGTCGGTGCTCACTCATTACAATATGATACTAGTGGGCAACGTGGCTCGCATCAACGGCAAGACGCTGGCCGAGCTGAGGCAGCCCCACCTCGCCGAGATGCTGGACGACATGAGCAAGCAGGTCGGTGCTCACTCATTACAATATGATACTAGTGGGCAACGTGGCTCGCATCAACGGCAAGACGCTGGCCGAGCTGAGGCAGCCCCACCTCGCCGAGATGCTGGACGACATGAGCAAGCAGGTCGGTGCTACTGCCTAAGGTGTACGGCATATCCGGCTCAAAATTCTTTTTAATTTAAAATTAACATCCACAGGCTGTAAAATTGCCACGCCTTTTATTAAACATCTAAATTGTAATACCACGGGTGATTTATTACTCGAACTACAAATCGACAGTCCTGTGACTGACGGCCTAGTAAAGCAAGGACGTGGTCTGTGCTGAGGGTTTATTATTATTGTTTGTTTATATCCAGCCTAAATTATGGAGAAGTACCCCAACATTGCAGAAGGCCACAGCTAAATACTACTTCCTATCTGCATATTTAATCTGTGTTACCTCATAATTTTTTTACTGGGTGTACCGATTGTGATGAATCTTTTTAATAGGTGGTGCTTGTCGTGTAGTCTGATTAAAATTTGATTGAGATCTGACAAATATTTTTCGAGTTATTCTAATAATGCGTATTTACTTTAAAAAAAAATTGTCTACGTACGTTGTATTACGTAACGATGTAATTATAGTGGGTTTTTCTTTTGCAAGCAAACATAATCATGATTTTACTGGCGGTGAAGTCGAGAAAAAGCCATTATTCAATATTGAACATGGCTCTCATTTTTTTTTAAATGTGTTATGGGTCCATTACAAAACGATACTAGACTCATTATTGGGACCCCTGGTGGCCAGTTAGATGGTGGTTAAGATGTAATTTAGTAAATAACTAATTGGTTAACTAATTCCTTGTTCTAGGTAACAAGCTTGTTGTCGACGCTGGTGACATCTACGTTCGTGATTGAGAAGCAGCCGCCGCAAGTTATGAAAACTAATACTCGGTGAGCTAACATTTTACTGTACTTTTGAAGTAAAACTTCTTTACGCACGCTTGACTTAAGGAGTAAGCTGGTGAATGCGTGATGAGAGCGTTACGAAAAGTGTGGTCGGGCGAGGCGAGCGGAAGTTGAAGGGAGATGGATATATAAGTTAGTAGAGATAGAAAGAGAGAGAGAGAGTTATATTTCGTAAGTTTTACTTCAGTCTTTTGGTCTAAAGCAGACTCGTTTTTCATAAATTTACGTATAAATAATAATTGAGACCCAGACTCCAGACGCGACAACAAACCCACAACCACCATATTTAAATACCTTACCATGAATGCTATATACGAGTATCTATACATATTTTGACTGAATGCAGGTACCTGTTACATGTACATGTTGCAGGTTCACGGCTACGGTTCGTCTCCTGGTGGGCGGGCAGCTCAACGTGCACATGACTCCGCCCAGAGTGACGGTACGTTATTGCCTGGTTACTGTATTCAGAAAACTATTCGTTTTTGTAACAGAACATTAATGGTTCGTATACGTGTTCTATAGGCACTCAATGTTTAAGGTTTCGGCCCGCAGGTGGTGATCATCTCGGAGCAGCAGGCGCAGCTTCTGCTGAAGAGCGACTCGGCGAGCGGGCGCGGCAAGGCGCCGGCGGAGTGCGGCGACATCCTCAACAACAGCGGCTGCATGGAGTACCAGCCCACCAGCCGCCAGCTCAGCGTCAGCTTCCGGTACACCACCTCCACCACCTACTTACTTGATAAGTGATAACTTCTAATGGCAAGGCGCCGGCGGAGTGCGGCGACATCCTCAACAACAGCGGCTGCATGGAGTACCAGCCCACCAGCCGCCAGCTCAGCGTCAGCTTCCGGTACACCACCTCCACCACCTACTTACTTGATAAGTGATAACTTCTAATGGCAAGGCGCCGGCGGAGTGCGGCGACATCCTCAACAACAGCGGCTGCATGGAGTACCAGCCCACCAGCCGCCAGCTCAGCGTCAGCTTCCGGTACACCACCTCCACCACCTACTTACTTGATAAGTGATAACTTCTAATGGCAAGGCGCCGGCGGAGTGCGGCGACATCCTCAACAACAGCGGCTGCATGGAGTACCAGCCCACCAGCCGCCAGCTCAGCGTCAGCTTCCGGTACACCACCTCCACCACCTACTTACTTGATAAGTGATAACTTCTAATGGCAAGGCGCCGGCGGAGTGCGGCGACATCCTCAACAACAGCGGCTGCATGGAGTACCAGCCCACCAGCCGCCAGCTCAGCGTCAGCTTCCGGTACACCACCTCCACCACCTACTTACTTGATAAGTGATAACTTCTAATGGCAAGGCGCCGGCGGAGTGCGGCGACATCCTCAACAACAGCGGCTGCATGGAGTACCAGCCCACCAGCCGCCAGCTCAGCGTCAGCTTCCGGTACACCACCTCCACCACCTACTTACTTGATAAGTGATAACTTCTAATGGCAAGGCGCCGGCGGAGTGCGGCGACATCCTCAACAACAGCGGCTGCATGGAGTACCAGCCCACCAGCCGCCAGCTCAGCGTCAGCTTCCGGTACACCACCTCCACCACCTACTTACTTGATAAGTGATAACTTCTAATGGCAAGGCGCCGGCGGAGTGCGGCGACATCCTCAACAACAGCGGCTGCATGGAGTACCAGCCCACCAGCCGCCAGCTCAGCGTCAGCTTCCGGTACACCACCTCCACCACCTACTTACTTGATAAGTGATAACTTCTAATGGCAAGGCGCCGGCGGAGTGCGGCGACATCCTCAACAACAGCGGCTGCATGGAGTACCAGCCCACCAGCCGCCAGCTCAGCGTCAGCTTCCGGTACACCACCTCCACCACCTACTTACTTGATAAGTGATAACTTCTAATGGCAAGGCGCCGGCGGAGTGCGGCGACATCCTCAACAACAGCGGCTGCATGGAGTACCAGCCCACCAGCCGCCAGCTCAGCGTCAGCTTCCGGTACACCACCTCCACCACCTACTTACTTGATAAGTGATAACTTCTAATGGCAAGGCGCCGGCGGAGTGCGGCGACATCCTCAACAACAGCGGCTGCATGGAGTACCAGCCCACCAGCCGCCAGCTCAGCGTCAGCTTCCGGTACACCACCTACTTACTTGATAAGTGATAACTTCTAATGGCAAGGCGCCGGCGGAGTGCGGCGACATCCTCAACAACAGCGGCTGCATGGAGTACCAGCCCACCAGCCGCCAGCTCAGCGTCAGCTTCCGGTACACCACCTCCACCACCTACTTACTTGATAAGTGATAACTTCTAATGGCAAGGCGCCGGCGGAGTGCGGCGACATCCTCAACAACAGCGGCTGCATGGAGTACCAGCCCACCAGCCGCCAGCTCAGCGTCAGCTTCCGGTACACCACCTCCACCACCTACTTACTTGATAAGTGATAACTTCTAATGGCAAGGCGCCGGCGGAGTGCGGCGACATCCTCAACAACAGCGGCTGCATGGAGTACCAGCCCACCAGCCGCCAGCTCAGCGTCAGCTTCCGGTACACCACCTCCACCACCTACTTACTTGATAAGTGATAACTTCTAATGGCAAGGCGCCGGCGGAGTGCGGCGACATCCTCAACAACAGCGGCTGCATGGAGTACCAGCCCACCAGCCGCCAGCTCAGCGTCAGCTTCCGGTACACCACCTCCACCACCTACTTACTTGATAAGTGATAACTTCTAATGGCAAGGCGCCGGCGGAGTGCGGCGACATCCTCAACAACAGCGGCTGCATGGAGTACCAGCCCACCAGCCGCCAGCTCAGCGTCAGCTTCCGGTACACCACCTCCACCACCTACTTACTTGATAAGTGATAACTTCTAATGGCAAGGCGCCGACGGAGTGCGGCGACATCCTCAACAACAGCGGCTGCATGGAGTACCAGCCCACCAGCCGCCAGCTCAGCGTCAGCTTCCGGTACACCACCTCCACCACCTACTTACTTGATAAGTGATAACTTCTAATGGCAAGGCGCCGGCGGAGTGCGGCGACATCCTCAACAACAGCGGCTGCATGGAGTACCAGCCCACCAGCCGCCAGCTCAGCGTCAGCTTCCGGTACACCACCTCCACCACCTACTTACTTGATAAGTGATAACTTCTAATGGCAAGGCGCCGGCGGAGTGCGGCGACATCCTCAACAACAGCGGCTTTTAATAATGTCGCAGGCTGAATTATCAATCATACGACTAATTATAATATTTACTATTTAAAGAATGAATTAATAAAAAATAAACTAAATTTTTTTTTATGTTAAACGGTTTTATTGCAATAAAAATGATGTATTTAGGTTATTGACTAAAAGCTAAAAAATAATTCGGTAAGTCCTAGCTACCAGATCGCACCAATCTTCTCATCAATCTGGGGTATTGATCAGACAAATATAAAATCGTTGGGCGTATCCAGAGCGCGTATATTACAGAGTAAATGTTATGATAGAAATTTCACGTGCCCAATACCCTATATACCTACACAGTCTAATACACTGTATTCTACCAATCAGGCCCTTTCATTTGATTCCCATATTGAGGTATTTGTGGAAAATATGTAATCCACCATTTTGTGGCGGCAGCGATCTTGGATTTTTCATAGTCAGCCCTATTCTACCAATCGAGCCCTTTCATTCGATACCCATATTGAGGAATTTGTGGAAAATATGTAATCCGCCATTTTTTAGCGGCGGCCATCTTGGATTTTTCATAGTGAGCTCTATTCTACCAATCAAGCCCTTTCATTTGATACCCATTTAGAGGTATTTGTGGAAAATGTGTAATCGGCCATTGTATGGCGGCGGCCATCTTGGATTTTTCATAGTGAGCTGTATTCTACCAACCAAGCCCTTTCATTTGATACCAATATTGAGGTTGTTGTGAATTTATATGTGATCCGCCATTTTGTATTGGCGGCCATATTGGATTTACAACCATAAGAAATATATTATGTTGTATTGTCATCAAGACTAAGAGTGTGTACCAAATATCAGATCAATCTATCATCAGGAAGGGGGTAAAATTCCAATTACTAAATTTGACCCAAACAAATAAACAAAAAAATACCAAGCTGGTCAAGCTAAATAAAACCGTTTAAAAAAATGACTTAATTTAGCTGTTTACTGAGTAATTACTATAAATTTTTCAACAGAAATATGCAACTGAGAAAAATAAAACGCGCCGAGAAGAAAGGCACTGAGAGTGTCATGGACGAGAAATTAACCCTGCTCTTCCAATCTGAGTTCAATGTTGGTGGAGGAGAGTTGGTTTTCCAGGTGAGTCAGAAGAAAGAAAGATAAATATATAATTATATTCTTTATTGCACTTTAAAATACACATTATACATCATATTTGTAATAAATGTTGGCAAGGGCGAACATCTCTACCAGTCTGCCCATGGTGGTGAGTAAAAGATGTTACCGCGGGACACAGTAGTGTAAGAATGATAAAGCAACGAAAAGTTAATAATAATAATGATAGTAATAATAAGGCTATAAACTTATTCTGTAATATTTACATTCAAAATTAGAAATATAAAATACATATAAACTGAACTACATACATGCACATATACATACATAAAGTCCATTTTTTTGAATCCGTCCCTTTTGGTAAACAAACTCCTGTCAACACGTAATTCACGTTTTTTCCGCATTTATCACTCACTTTCACAACATATTAGCTTACGGACATTTGTAAAACTCCATTTACTATTTATTTCACTAATAGGTAGGGATCCCCAGTACATTTTTTTCACCTGATCAGTATCAAGCTTATTTTTTGGGAGTGGCTACATTTTGACGAGGCGAACAAAAAATTCCTCTTCGAAAACTCTCGATTGTGGTAGCTAACAGAGATAGTAGGGGGTAGAGCAGCAGTGAGCGTAGGACCGGGATAACGTACCACGCGATTTGTAGGACAATATTACTTTTAAATTATATAGATAATCACCTAACTAAAAGAAAAAAAAATCAGCGGTTAGTAATAATTTTTGATGACCTTACGAGGTCATCAAGTTGATGACCTCGTAAGGTCATCAAAAATTATTTTTTTTCTGATTTTTTTTTTTGCTTTTAGTTAGTTAATATCTATATAATTTAATAGTAATATTGTCCTACAAATTGCGTGGTACGTTATCCTGGTCCTAAGCTCACTGCTGCTCTACCCCCTACTATCTCTGTTAGCTACCACAATCGAGAGTTTTCAAAGAGGAATTTTTTGTTCGCCTCATCAAAATGTAGCCACTCCCAAAAAATTAGCTTGATACTGATCAGGTGAAAAAAATGTACTAGGGATCCCTACCTATAAAAACAAATATCCATTTATCATTTTAAACACATAAAATTTAGTAAAATACGAATATTGACAGTACAGATAATCAATATTTTTGAATATGACATATCAATATCTTTTTTTATAAGGCAAATAGGGATGTGGTCATTATATTTTTAGAGGTGAATGAGTATAAGGAATTAATAAAATGAGTGATAAAGTAGGCCGTATTCTTTACTTATATTTTAAATTTTCAGGAACTATAATTTGTTAATCACTACATAGTATAAAACAAAGTCGCTTTCTCTGTCCCTATGGCCCTTTGTACGCTTAAATCTTTAAAACTACGCAACGGATTTTGATGCGGTTTTTTTTAATAGCTAGAGTGATTCTTGAGAAAGGTTTATGTATATAATTTAGTATACTTTTATGTAAATTAGCAGAAATACGGCGATAAATGTTGAAGAAGTCGCAAAAAATCGCGCCAACTGGGAGCTTTCCACGCAAACGCCGCGTAAACTAGCAAAGATACAGTGAAGTAATGTACTACCGAATTCTAAATCTATAAAAATGCTACAAAAAAGCCCGCGATAGCATATCTCTATCTCTTACGGTTGACTTACAATAACCACTTTTATGTTCAAATTTATAATTAAAAACATTACGTTATTTTCCAAGCTATTTTCTTTAGTTCAGTATTAATCCTTATCCAAACAAATATTTTAGTTAGCTTAGGAATTTAATGCAGAATAAAATTGCCCTTTACACTATATCAATCAGATGAATAGGTTTTCAGATATCGTCGTTAGAAGTAATTTAAGAGGAAAGGATACCGGCTCTTTCTCCATACAAACGTATTCGACTGTTTTCTCCCTGGATAATGACACTAGATCAAATATTTTTGTAAAATAAAACTTTTACCTGCCATGACCATGCCCCTACGTTTTGTTTTTTTTCATATTCTTATTATATTAGGTAGTAGGAGTCTTCAAAAACTAGAAATATTGCCTAATTTTTTATACATTTTCAGACACTCATAAAAAAATAATAATTCATATTTACAAAAAAAAGAAAACGGAGCGGCATAGCTGAAGGCTTTGTTTATTTACGTTAAAAAAATAAAAAATAAATTGGCATGTTTCGGGGAGAAAACAGTCGAATACGAAATGATGTTTTGGTCAATAATTATCTACCTAAAGTGGTCTGAGCTTCAGTTGTCCCTTTCTTGCTGTTTGTGGGATAGGTCTGGGGGAGGGAAGGGTCAGAGCAGTACGTATACACGCCAGCGAAGTGATGCCTCATAGTCGATAATTATATAGATACACTAGTGATGTAATATTTTGTCGATATTTTCAAAAATTCGTGTAAACTAAATTAAATAATCTCTCTTTTCATAAACTACAATAAAACCTTATTTGGATGCGGTGTTCATTGTAACATTGTGCAAACCTGGGTTAAAGAAGGGTTTCTCTAACAAATAAAAATGATAATTATGGTAAATAAATTAAATAATTATGTTGTTTATGTTTTTGGTTTGACCATAATTTTGGCTAACGGTAGTCTTATTACTGAGGCAAACGAAGGATACCGTAGAAAGACTGACGGACAGACACTAGGAAAAGTAGGTTAACTAAATAAAGATACAAAATTTCCAAATAAGGATTTATTCAGTTCAAGTAGGTAAAGAGTTATTTAATTATTTCCTTTCCTTTCCCATATGGCAATCATAGTAAAATTTTTCTACTATTGGTTCTATTGAATTCCAGAAAGCATCGTTCTTTTTAACCGACTTTTAAAAAAGGTGGAGGTTCTCAATTCGACTGTATTTTTTTTATGTATGTTCTCAGAACTTTTGACTGGGTGGACCGATTTCGATCAATTTTGTTTTAATTGAAAGGTGTCATGTGGTCCCATTTAAATTTAATTGAGATCTAACAAGTACTTTTAGAGTTATATCTAATCTAATAATGCGTATTTACTTTTTCGTCGTTTACTTTATCTGTATACCAAATTTTATTTAAATCTGTTCAGTAGTTTTGGCGTGATTGCGCGACAGACAGACAGACAGACAGAGATACTTTCGCTTTTATAATATTAGTATGGATTATTATTATAATTATTTTATTGCGTACGTATGTGTGTATGTACCTATGTATGATTGTTATATATTCTTTTTTTGCTTATTTATATTTACATACCACCTGCCCATCTGAAAAGCAATATCCCTTTCATTAGCAGGTTGTCTGGAAGAGATTGCTTTTTAATCGACTTCAAAAAAGGAGGAGGTTACTCAATTCGACCGTACTTATATTTTTTTTTGTTTTTTTTTTTTAATGTATGTTCGGGGATAACTTCGTCGTTTATGAACCGATTTTGATAATTATTTTTTTTTGTTGGAAGGGAGATATCCCAACTTAGGTACCATGATAAGGAAACCAGGATCTGATGGTGGGATCCCAATCCCAGAGAAATCGAGGAGGACCCTCGAAAATCGTAGTGACTAGTGCGTTTGTTAATTTTTTTCGTCGGCTTACGTATTACTTGCCGATGTACTTAATTGAAGTCGGTTTTTTTTCGTTTGCGAACAAACACAATTATTAGCAATAAGATCGCCTGGTTGTACAATTTGTGACTATATAATTGCTGGTAATGTAAATTTTGTTCTTTATTTAAATGTGCAACAAAGTATATTATTATTATTATACTAAGACAAACATATTAATTACTATGTATGTATGGCTACAAATTACAATACATTTATCATGTACACTATATGTATGTATCTCAACACCCATTCTTACATACACCTCAACCATGTAATTACATACCTAATTCATAAATAAAATACCTAAGTATTTCAATAATTATTACTTACCAAAATACAGTTATGTAGATAACAATCCAATGAATTAACAAACAATAATTCAAAATAATAAGTACTAAGTAGTTTACGAAATCCAATAAAAGTAATCCGAGTTACAGAAGAACGAAGCAGAAATTTTTTATTAAATATGTAAATATAAATATCATATAACATACACACACTGTCGTCTGTTCCTATGGTAAGCAACTTAATGCTTGTGTTGCAGGTAACAGCGGACTCCTATAACTATGTATATGTATATATGAATATTTTTTATAAATATACATAGAAATAATACACATATAAATATGTATATAAATACAAATATTACACCCAGGCTCGGGCAGGAATCGAACCCGCAACCCGCGGAACAGAAAGCAGGGCACCACAAACTGCGCCAACGGGCTAATCAAATAAAACAAGCAAAATACAGAAAAATAGCATTCGCGAAGCGGCACACGCACACTTTCACCACGGCACTTACACATAGACAAAGCAGTGCGGGGTTGGCGGGTGTGCGGGGCGGCCTACAGTAAAAGTCAGTGGAGACAGGAACATTTTATTCAAATACCTATTCTTCAAAAGTCTCTTAGGTACCCTTTCCTCTTAACAGCGAAACATTTAAAGTTCGGCGCCTACTATGCCTGCACATGCACATCTTTATCTTTATACATAGTAATTAGTACCTATAAAATTAAGTTACTTCCCGCCGTCTGTATGCTTAGATCTTTAAAACTACGCAACGAATTTTGATGCAGTTTTTTAATAGATAGAGTGATTCAAGAGGAAGGTTTATATGTATAATACATGCATAATATGGTAGAAAAACACTGATAATTTTAGACTAGAGGTTTCTAACGTATCTTTTATTGTTGAAAGTATTTAGTATCTATCATCATTGCACCCGTGCGAAGCCGGGGCGGGTCGCTAGTAAACTATAAAACAATGTTACCGTAAAGCGATTTGCACAGACATGCGATTTGTTATGAACTTGTTATATATATTATTTTTTTTTTTTTGTTGAGCGCAAAATATGCTTACAAAATATTACAAATATCAATCTTTAATATTAAAGTGTTTATTGTAAAGGTTTTATTTTATATTATGAATATTTCTGAATATCGTTTTTACCCTGAACATTTTTTACTCTATCCCATATATATTAATAAAAAATTAGTATAGCACATAGCACTGGCAAAAACAATGTTATCAGTCCTTTTTAGATGTTAGAGCGAGTGCGCATAATGATATTGTGTGACACATTGTTTTTTATAATTGTATCACATTGCTGAACTTTAAAAAAAAATGAATAAAGATGGCTATAACAAAAAAGTTATTGACGAAATGGCAGCCCGCAAAAACATAATTTTTTTACGTTGCCATTGCGAATTAAATCCTATTGAACTCATTTGGGCACAAGTAAAAGGTTACATAGGAAAAAATAATAAAAGTTTTAAAATGGCAGAAGTCAAGGAGCTCTTAAAAGAAGGCTTAAATCAAATAAGCGCGGTGTCGTGGAGGAAAAGTATTGATCATAATTATCCTAAAAGAACGACGTCTCTGAAGAGTCCTGCGATTCATTAGAAAGTATGGACAGTGATTAGAAAATAAAGTACCTTATTGGTGTTTTTTTTTTGTATTCAAATATTTTCCTTTAGTATTTTCATGAATAAACCAGTGACAATATTTTATTTATTTATTCCAGTCAGTCCACTTTTTTTTATTCTGTACCTTTACTAATTATTAACAAAATTATTCAATATATTATCAGTTTTTGAAATAATTTCAGCAATATGGTATCGTTAAATATTTTATGTAAAATGAATTCTACTTATCTATGGCTTATTAATACTGTTCATTCATTTGTTCTTTGTGTCACATCACTAAACTATACATTACTCTAGCATTACTCTAATTGTCTATGGTCGTAAGTACGCCATATTTGTTTACCGATTGGGTCACTTATAAAAAAATAGAATATACATACATACATACACACATACATAAATAAATACATACATTATTAGTACAAAAATTATGAGAGGTTCATTACTACTAGATAGATACTAGATAGATAGGAAGATAGAAAAGAAAATGGTAAACTATGGCATAGCATAAACATATCCTGCTTAAAATCTTTATCAGCCCGACCGGGGAAGAGTCTCCACCTCACCGAAGATCACAGCTAAATATCACTGCTTTCAAGTAGTGTTGTGTTGCTGTGAGTAGGGTAGAGAGGACAGGGTTGGGGGTAGGGTCGGCAACGCGCTTGTGATGCTTCTGATGTTGTATAAACCGGATTTAGAGGTCTAGAGTCCCCCCCCCCTCCCCAGATATTTTAACACGCTTTTATTAGCTTGACCTGTATGTATGTATGCATGTATGTATGTAACAGAATCTTTGAACTTCATTTTCACCTACTTCTAGGAGTCTGATTAACTTGGAAATTTGCACAGGGGTAAAGGGCCGATGACAATACAATAATCTCATAACTTTATGTTAAAGCTAACACGCTTTTATTAGCATTTTCTACTTTTTAGTTCGATTGCTATTAAAGCGTGTTTTTTTTTGTTTTTTTAAACTATAATTTATTCCAAATAAAATGAACAATTTTTTTTTCACGAGTTTTTAATTTTATATTTTATATTTTGTAATTTATATTTAAGAACAATATAATCATGTTTGTACAATGTACTACACAGGTGAAGGCAAGACAGCAAAAAAAAAAAAACCGCTAGAGAAAAGTTGTTTACTATTATAGATAGAAAGAGATATCTATTGTTGGGGCCGCTCTTAGTGTTGGAGTCCGCTGGGCTATAGCCCTGAATGCTTTCCCCTAAATCCGCACCAACGTTGTGTTAAAGATACGCAGATAGATAAAATCAGCGTTTGTACTTATGTATAAGACAGGTAGCTAAGGGTAGTGTTGGTTTCCAGGTGTGGACCCTGTCGCTGCCCGTGGTAGTGATCGTTCACGGCAACCAGGAGCCGCACGGCTGGGCCACCGTCACGTGGGATAACGCCTTCAGCCCTCCAGGCAGGGTGCCCTTTGCGGTGCCCGATAAGGTTAGTGAATATCTAAATATCAAAAAAAAATACGATTCAGCCTGTAACATCCCACTGCTGGGGATAGGCTTCTTTCTCCTTTGTAGGAGAAGGATCGGAGTTTATTCCACTACGCTACTTCACTCCGGGTTTGTGGATATTACCTACCAACCGGTACTTGACAGCTTAATGTGCTCTCCAAGGCACGGTGGGGAGACCCACATTGTGATATTTCGTAACTTTTTCCGATACATACCCCCCTCCTCCCCCCCTCCTCACATGATAAATGGACGACCCCTTATGAAAAAAATCAGTAATTTCATTGTAATTTATAATATTTTAAATGTTAATTGATTGATTAGATATAACTGACGTATCCTACTTTAAAAGTATCACAAAAATGTGAGAAAAAAAGTTGTATTACGCAAGTTTGCACATATTTGTGTACGGACATACTCTCTATATATATCTATACTTATTATAAAAAGAAGTCCCCCGGCCGCGTCTTTCTGTCCTCCTGTCTGTCTGTCTGTCTGAACGCGATAAACTCGAAAACTACTGAACGGATTTTTACACGGTTTTCAACAATAGAAAGAGTGATTCTTGAGGAAGGTTTAGGTATATAATTTATTATGCTTTTATGTAAATTAGCAGAAATACGGCGATAAATGCTGAAGAGGTCGCAAAAAATCTCGCCAACGGGGGACCTTTCCTCGCGAACGCCGCGTAAACTAGCAAATATATAGTTAAGTAATGTACTAGCGAATTCAAAATCTATAAAAATGCTACAAAAAAGTCCGCGACAGCATATCTCTATCTCTTACGGTTGACTTACAATAACCACTTTTATGTTCAAACTAGCTTCTGCGCGCGACTTCGTCGGCGTGGACTCCGCTCCTATTGGTCTTAGCGTAATGATATATAGCCTATAGCCTTCCTCGATAAATGGGCTATCTAACACTGAAAGAATTTTTCAAATCGGACCAGTAGATCCTGAGATTAGCGCGTTCAAACAAACAAACAAACAAACTCTTCAGCTTTATTATATTAGTATAGATAGATTTGTAATTAAAAACATTACGTTATTTTCAAAGCTATTTTCTTTAGTTCAGTATTAATCCTTATCGAAATAAATATGTTGGTTAGCTTAAGAATTTAATGCAGATTAAAATTGCCCTTTACACTATATCAATCAGATAAATAGTTTTTGAGATATCGTCGTTAGAAGTAATTATTAAAAATAATTAATGCGCAACGAAGTGGGCACGGGTCGGCTAGTATACATATATATATATATATATAAATTTCGGTCGGCTAGTATACATATATATATATATATATATATATATATATATATATACAGGGTGTCCCGCGATAAAGTGCAACCCCGAAAGGGGGTGAAACTAGACCATAAATTATCGACAAAAAACATAGAAAAAACTTTTTTTAAAAAATATTTTATTTTTTATTGACGAATTAAGATTTTTATATCTTACCTAGACTCTATGTACAAAAAATGATGATTTCTTCCAAAGTAGTGGGTCGATTACTTTAAAATAAAATAAAATATTACGCCACGTACTTGGCGGTAAGGATAAAATAAAAATTAGCTGGCAAAAAAGTGGCATTATGTCTTTAACTATGCTTCTTGTGAAAAAAAATCCATTTTTTATGACTGTTTTTTTCAATGATCTCTAATTTTCTCAGAATTATGCCCCCAATACCAGGAAATTTTATGATTTATTATTATTTCTTACCATATTGCCATTCAAATAAAAAAAAATTTACGCCTGTATCCCAAAAAACACGTACAAAAATCATCATTTTTTGTACAAAGAGGCTACGTAAGCTATATAAAAATCTCAATTCGTCAGTAAAAAAAATTAAAAATTTTTTTTTAATTTTTTTAATTTTTTTCTGTTTTTTGTCGATAATTTATGGTCTAGTTTCACCCTCTTTCGGGGTTGCAGATTATCGCGGGACACCCTGTATATATATATAAAAATTTCGTGTCGCGATGTATCTTAGCGATAAACTCCAAAACTATTGAACCAATTTTTATCATGTTTTATAAGCATCTATAATTTGGTCCAAGTTGGGAGATAGGGTAGTTTTTATTTCAATTATTGATCTCAATATTTGTTATTGCAAATTAAATGTTTATTATACGACTTTAGACTTACCGACTTATTTATCGGTTAGTTCTACAAAATCCTAATAGATGGCGGTTTGGCATCTAAGTTGCACACATATCCGGTAGATGGCGCCGTATTTCTATAGATGAATAAAATGTAAATTCAAATGAGCCACAGCAACGCGTGGCTGGGTCAGCTAGATATATACATAAATATATTTTGTTTTATATATGTTATCTCAGAACTTTTATTTGAGATCTAACAAGTACTTTTGAGTTATATCTATACTAATATAATAAAGCTGAAGAGTTTGTTTGATTGTTTGTTTGTTTGTTTGTTTGAACGCGCTAATCTCAGGATCTACTGGTCCGATTTGAAAAATTCTTTCAGTGTTAGATAGCCCATTTATCGAGGAAGGCTATAGGCTATATATCATCACGCTAAGACCGATAGGAGCGGAGTCCACGCCGACGAAGTCGCGCGCAGAAGCTAGTCTAATACTATTATTACATCTAATAATGCGTATTTACACGACTATTTTTTCGTCTACTTACGTTGTATTACTTGTCGATGTGATTGAAGATGGTTGTTTTTTTTTCGTTTGCGAGCAAACACAGTTATACCAGGTACAGTAGGCGCTCATTAATCCGGCGTTCGCCAATCCGGCACTTAGCGACTCCTCTAACCAGCTTGATAATCCGGCATTTTACATAGCCGAACGCCGGATTACAGAGCGGTTGAAATGTTGGTGTAATTGAGCATACATAATATCATACACAACAATGAGATGAGACAACGTATTGTCATTATTGATTAACTAAACAATTTCGCCACTTTAAATAAAAAAGACCTATCCATATATGTATAGTCTTTTATTGTGGATCTATGATGTGTAGAATTTATTTTACCTTTTATGTATTAAAGCTTTTACTTCCCATACAAATCCGATAATCCGGCAGTTCCGATAATCCGGCATCGGCGAAAAAATATGGGTGCCGGTTTACCGAGCGCCTACTGTACTACTGTAATGGTATTAAATTTCAAGTCTGGTTGTCACAATCTTTATTCTATTTATTTTTTTTCAGGTATCTTGGGGACAATTGGCTGAGACTTTACGCATCAAATTTTGCTCGGCAACCGGAGGCGATCTTTCCGAAGATAATCTACGTTTTCTTGCCGAGAAGATATTCAGGTAACTTGCTAACTTGTTTCACGATTCAGCCTGTAATATCCCACTGCTGGGCATAGGCTTCTTCTCCATGTAGGAGAAGCTAGCTTGTTAAGCTTAGCTAACTTGTTTGCTATAAATAAATAAATAAACGCCTTACACTCAACGGCCCTTATAACAATTACTCCTGTGTCGCGGGCCTGGAACACAAAAAGTCATGAAGTAACACACACATTAAAAAAAAAGTGTGTATGTACTTGGCTAGCTAATTTCAGGATGTCGGTTTTTTCGTGACGGTGTGTACGCGCATCGTAAAAATTTACTCTCATAATTTTTCCATAACGCGCCAAAAGAAGTATAACTTCAAAAATACAGTCGAATTAAGAACCTCCTGGTTTGAAGTCGGTTAATAAATCTAATCTCTCCCACGCTATACCGTACACTTCGCAAGTGACCCCCTTACCCCCCAGGAGCAGCCTCCCCCTGAGCAACATGGAGCTGAACAGCATGACGGTGAGCTGGACGCAGTTCTGCAAGGACGCCCTGCCGGAGAGGAACTTCACCTTCTGGGAGTGGTTCTACATGGTGGTCAAGGTGACCCGGGACTACCTGAGGACTCTGTGGTGCGACCGGTCAGTTTTACTTGGATTATTACCAGTCAAATTGAAAACCTCCTCCTTTTGAAATTCGATTAATAGCAGTGACGTAGCCAGCTAACCTCGCGCCCGGGGCACAATACTTTTTTAGCGCCCCCCTCATTCGAGCACCATATAATATGTTTAGCTTTTGGCGCCCCTTTGTGAGTAGCGCCCGGGGGCATGATGACCCCCCCCCCCTTGCGGGACGACCCCCGACGCTTGCGCGATGACCCCTGCTACGCCACTGGTTAATAAAACACTGTGAGTTGATGAAAGTTTAAAAATGCTTAAAATACAATTGACAAGTAACGACGTGGATAATCGGCAAAATAGTCAATTAAGTACTGATTATTCGAGACCACTCAAAAAGTACTCGTCGGATCTCGATCAAATTTAAATAGAACCAAACGATAAACATACGCTTTCGATTTAAAAAAAGAATCTTCAAAATCGGTACAATCAGTTAAAAGTACATAAAATAATACGGACAAACTGAATAGAACCTCCTCCTTTTTTTGAAGTCGTTTAAAATATAAACCTATAAACGTCAGAAAAAAAATTCTCGATATATATATTTGTATTATATTTTCCGCAGTCTGATCATGGGTTTCATCCAGAAGAAACAAGCCGAAGAGATGCTGTCCAAGTGTCCCCCGGGAACTTTTCTTCTTAGATTTTCTGATTCTGAACTCGGTGGCATCACCATCGCTTGGGTCGGAGGTGAGTTTATTTTTAACTTGTTTAGAATCGAAGTCGATAAAACCAAAATTCGTCATTATCAAGAAACAAACACTTTTATGAAAGAATCAGATAGAATACATTACTGCTCAAAACGTGTAAGAGACGCGTTTAGCATGGCGCTTACGACCTTTTTCACGAGACCGTGATCACAGTTGATAGAACATATAGCAACGGCCTACCTTCCTACAACTTTTCAGAAGTTTCACTTCTGCTGTGTGTGAATTTCACACACACTTTTTACATGGGGTGAAAGGGGTAGGCCAGTGAGGGGTCTTAAAATATTACACAAAATACTTTGTTGTGGGCTGTCCATTTAGAACTCTCAACGTGAGGGCTAAAGCTAGCTGTTGCTTAACATCATTTGGGTACGGAACCCTAAAGAGAAAGGCTATTATTGAAAACTCTCAGCCCAAGCTCAGTCATTAATAAACACATTCCGCAGAGGGCAACGAAGTGTTCAGCCTGCAGCCCTTCACCTCCAGGGACCTGATGCTGCGCTCGCTGGCAGATCGTATCCTGGACCTGGCGCAGCTGCAGTTCCTCTACCCCAACGTGGCAAAGGATGACGTTTTCTCCAAGTACTACACCAAGCCCGGTCAGTGGAACTTATTTATTACTAGTCGTCGCCCAGCGGTCTAAATTCGACCATAATTAATTTAGTTTTCAACTAATATTGTAGCAGATATCATAGTTTTCAAGTAACTGCAACAAATTATTGGTCACAAAAAATGAAAAGGTGATTTTATTGCATTATTGTTAGCCAGGCATATGAATCAAAACAAGACAAATTTATGATGATAGACTGTGTAAGTCGTCCGGGTTGAACAGTAACGGTTAAGAAAAAAATATTAGTACGTTTTCGTCAAATTAACGCGGGTCCCATAAACGCTGGGGCTGGGCGTGGCTGTGGGCGTGGCAGTGGGAGTGGCAGTGGGAGTGGCAGTGGGAGTGGCTGTAGGTTTGGCTGTGGGTGTAGCTGCGCGTGTGGGTGTGGGTGTGGCTGTGCGTGTGGGTGTGGCTGTGGGCGTGTCTGGGTGTGGGTGTGGCTGTGGCTGTGCGTGTGGCTGTGGTGGTAACGGTTAAGAAAAAATTATTAGTATGTTTTCGTCAAATTAACGCGGGTCTCATAAACGCTGGCTGGGCGTGGCTGTGGGCGTGGCTGTGGGAATGGCTGTGGGTGTGGGTGTGGCTGTGGCTGTGCGTGTGGCTGTGGGTTTGGGTGTGGGTGTGGCTGTGCGTGTGGCTATGGGTGTGGCTGTGGGCGTGCCTGTGGGTGTGGCTGTGCGTGTGGCTGTGGACGTGGCTGTGGGCATGGCTGTAGGTTTGGCTGTTGGTGTGGCTGTGGGTTTGGCTGGTGGTATGGCTGTGGGTTTGGCCGTGGCTGTGGCTGTGCGTGTGGCTGTGGCTGTGGGTTTGGCTGTGGGTTTGGCCGTGGCTGTGGGTGTGCGTGTGGCTGTGGGTGTGTATGTGGCTGTGGGTGTGGCTGTGGCTGTGCGTGTGGGTGTGGCTTTGGCTGTGGGTGTGGCTGTGCGTGAGGGTGTGGCTGTGGCCGTGGTTGTGGGCGTGGGTGTGGCTGTGGGCGTGGCTGTGGGCGTGGCTGTGGCTGGCTGTGGCTGCGGGTGTGGTTGTGGCTGTGGCTGTGGGTGTGTGTGTGTGTGTGCGTGTGCGTGAGTGTGAGCCTGCAGTAGTAACGATACACGGTGGTCGCAGAGAACGAGATGCTCAAGAACGGCTACGTGAAGCCGGTGCTGGTGACGACGCTGCCGCCCTACATGTCCGCTCGTGTGTGTGTGTATGTGTGTGTGTGTGCGTGAGTGTGAGCCTGCAGTAGTAACGATGCACGGTGGTCGCAGAGAACGAGATGCTCAAGAACGGCTACGTGAAGCCGGTGCTGGTGACGACGCTGCCGCCCTACATGTGTGTGTGTGTGTGTGCGTGCGAGAGTGTGAGCCTGCAGTAGTAACGATGCACGGTGGTCGCAGAGAACGAGATGCTCAAGAACGGCTACGTGAAGCCGGTGCTGGTGACGACGCTGCCGCCCTACATGTGTGTGTGTGTGTGCGTGCGAGAGTGTGAGCCTGCAGTAGTAACGATACACGGTGGTCGCAGAGAACGAGATGCTCAAGAACGGCTACGTGAAGCCGGTGCTGGTGACGACGCTGCCGCCCTACATGTGTGTGTGTGTGTGCGTGCGAGAGTGTGAGCCTGCAGTAGTAACGATACACGGTGGTCGCAGAGAACGAGATGCTCAAGAACGGCTACGTGAAGCCGGTGCTGGTGACGACGCTGCCGCCCTACATGTGTGTGTGTGTGTGCGTGCGAGAGTGTGAGCCTGCAGTAGTAACGATACACGGTGGTCGCAGAGAACGAGATGCTCAAGAACGGCTACGTGAAGCCGGTGCTGGTGACGACGCTGCCGCCCTACATGTGTGTGTGTGTGTGTGTGCGTGCGAGAGTGTGAGCCTGCAGTAGTAACGATGCACGGTGGTCGCAGAGAACGAGATGCTCAAGAACGGCTACGTGAAGCCGGTGCTGGTGACGACGCTGCCGCCCTACATGTGTGTGTGTGTGTGCGTGCGAGAGTGTGAGCCTGCAGTAGTAACGATACACGGTGGTCGCAGAGAACGAGATGCTCAAGAACGGCTACGTGAAGCCGGTGCTGGTGACGACGCTGCCGCCCTACATGTGTGTGTGTGTGTGCGTGCGAGAGTGTGAGCCTGCAGTAGTAACGATACACGGTGGTCGCAGAGAACGAGATGCTCAAGAACGGCTACGTGAAGCCGGTGCTGGTGACGACGCTGCCGCCCTACATGTGTGTGTGTGTGTGCGTGCGAGAGTGTGAGCCTGCAGTAGTAACGATACACGGTGGTCGCAGAGAACGAGATGCTCAAGAACGGCTACGTGAAGCCGGTGCTGGTGACGACGCTGCCGCCCTACATGTGTGTGTGTGTGTGTGCGTGCGAGAGTGTGAGCCTGCAGTAGTAACGATGCACGGTGGTCGCAGAGAACGAGATGCTCAAGAACGGCTACGTGAAGCCGGTGCTGGTGACGACGCTGCCGCCCTACATGTGTGTGTGTGTGTGCGTGCGAGAGTGTGAGCCTGCAGTAGTAACGATACACGGTGGTCGCAGAGAACGAGATGCTCAAGAACGGCTACGTGAAGCCGGTGCTGGTGACGACGCTGCCGCCCTACATGTGTGTGTGTGTGTGCGTGCGAGAGTGTGAGCCTGCAGTAGTAACGATACACGGTGGTCGCAGAGAACGAGATGCTCAAGAACGGCTACGTGAAGCCGGTGCTGGTGACGACGCTGCCGCCCTACATGTGTGTGTGTGTGTGCGTGCGAGAGTGTGAGCCTGCAGTAGTAACGATACACGGTGGTCGCAGAGAACGAGATGCTCAAGAACGGCTACGTGAAGCCGGTGCTGGTGACGACGCTGCCGCCCTACATGTGTGTGTGTGTGTGCGTGCGAGAGTGTGAGCCTGCAGTAGTAACGATACACGGTGGTCGCAGAGAACGAGATGCTCAAGAACGGCTACGTGAAGCCGGTGCTGGTGACGACGCTGCCGCCCTACATGTGTGTGTGTGTGTGCGTGCGAGAGTGTGAGCCTGCAGTAGTAACGATACACGGTGGTCGCAGAGAACGAGATGCTCAAGAACGGCTACGTGAAGCCGGTGCTGGTGACGACGCTGCCGCCCTACATGTGTGTGTGTGTGTGCGCGCGAGAGTGTGAGCCTGCAGTAGTAACGATACACGGTGGTCGCAGAGAACGAGATGCTCAAGAACGGCTACGTGAAGCCGGTGCTGGTGACGACGCTGCCGCCCTACATGTGTGTGTGTGTGTGCGTGCGAGAGTGTGAGCCTGCAGTAGTAACGATGCACGGTGGTCGCAGAGAACGAGATGCTCAAGAACGGCTACGTGAAGCCGGTGCTGGTGACGACGCTGCCGCCCTACATGTCCGCGTCGCCCGCCTACGCTCACTCGCCCGATTCGCACCGGAACACGCCCAGCGTGCACAGCAGGTACCATACCATTTTCCCTTTCCTTAAATGCATGTACATACATATTATTATTCACTTCCCAAAAGGACCGGTGTATTACGTAACACCAAAAATTTTGTTTTATTGTTATTGACTGTACAATTCTGTATCGTACAGACAGACAAATATATAATCAGTAGAGATATTTCTTTGACTGTATAGTTTACTTAGTACAAACGTTACTGTTTCATTAGCTAAAGGTAGAACAGGCCATTTGGGACTGTTTCACCTCATTTAATATACTACAATATTAAGATTTATAATTGCGAATAGAAATATCCTACAAATAATTGGGTTTGCTGGCAAATGAAAAAAAAAAGAAAAAAAAAACAATTACACCGACAAGTAAATGTGCGTTATCAAAAATTCCTCAAAAAGTAGTCATCAGATCTCGACCAAATTTAAATGGGACCACAGACAAGCATCAGCTTTCGATTAAAACAAGAATCGGTCAGCCTATAGGACATGGGGCATCGATTTATGGGGTTTTGAGGGGTGAGGGGAGGAGGGGGTAGGTGGGTTAGCCTCTGGTACCACTCCCAATCCTAGAACTGGGAATAGATTTTTTGGGTTTGGGGGGGATTACCCTCTGGTACCACTCCCACCCCCAGCACTGGGCATCGATTTATGGGGATTGGGGGGAGGGGACAGGGGTAACATTCGAACCCCTAGCTCTGGGCATCGATTTATGGGGTTTTGGGGGGAGGGTGGGGTTATATAAAGGCAAAGCCTATTCAGTCGTAAATATTTTCAATTTCGAGCTTAGATAGATTAGCTTATCGGCATAATTGCGTTACAAAAAAAATAATAGTAAAAAAAACAACCCTAAGCTATCCAACTTCAAAATTAGACCGTTAATCAACATGGCGCGGAGGGAGGGTAGCCCTCGCCCTCCATGTGAAAGTGCGTGAACGAATCCGTAGAGAGCGGCTGAGCGCTCCGGGCTCTCTACAGAACACTCTAGGGGTAGGAAAGACCGAAACCACGTGGATAGTGGGGTGCTCCGATTCGGTTTTGGGTATTTTTCGGATTTCTATATCTATATTAGTGCAGTGCTGGGGGTGTGAGTGGTATCAGAGGATAACCCCCCCCCCCCTCCCCCAAAACCCCAAAAATCTATGCCCAGTTCTGGGGCTGGGAGTGGTATCAGAGGGTAACCCACCCACCCTCCTCCGCTCTCCCCCAAATCCCCATAAATCGATGCCCAGTGTCCTATCAAATATTACGCAAAAAGTACGAATTATATCTCGATCCTATTTAAATGCGACAACATGACAAGTATTAGCAATTCATTTATAAAAGATGCATCAAAATCGGTGCACCCAGTAAAAATTTAGGTAAGTCTTTAGATTAAGACCAGTCGATTTATGGGACTTTGGGGGGAGAGGGGGAGAGGGGGGAGGGGAGATACACCCTGGTACCACTCCCACCCAAAACCCCATAGTTATGGAGATTTCCATGGTTAATGTGCTAATGCTCCGTTCCGCAGCTTTCACATGTAAATGAATGTATGTTAAAATAACGTGTAAAAACATTGAAATAATGTGTGAAACTTTTACAGTGAAGTTGTGACGTGTGAAAATGTTAAATGTAAAAATTGCGCGTTTAAGCTGCGGAACTGAGCATGAGTAACCTTAAGAGAGAGAGGAAAGTGAGTAAAACTTTAACCATGGATATCTACATAACTTTGGGGTTTTACAGGGTGGACAACCACACCTGCCCCCCCCCCCGCTCTCCACCCTCCAAAACCCCATAAATCGACGGGTCTTAATCTAAAGACTAGCCAAAATTTATGAGGTATAATACAATGTGGGGTGACAAAAAACAGTCGAGTACATACGCGTTACCTTACTCACTCAGGAACACAACACTGCTTGAAAGCAGTATTATTCATGTGATCTTCTGTAAGGTCGAGGTACTACCGCAGTCGGGCTGCTCCATATTTTGAGCAGGAAATTTCCTGCTGTGCCCTACCTCAGTTAATAATATACTTTTGTCTATTAGATACCGTCATACGTCCGATAGCGTTAACGGCAACCAGTAAAACAGCCCAGACAGATTATGTTATATTAATATTTTTTGACGGCGCGCTGGCGCAACAGTCACAGCACTGGTTCGATCCCCGCACATGACAAACATTTGTATTGGCCATACAGATGTTTGCCGTGGTCTGGGTGTTTGTGCATTTCTTGTGCGTCTCCCCATCGTGCCTCGGAGAGCACGTTAAGCCGTCGGTCCCGGTTGTTATCATGTACACCTGATAGCGATCGTTACTCATAGTAGGGAATATATCCGCCAACCTAGGCCTATGCCCAGCTGTGGGATATTACAGGCTGAAGCGTAGCGTATTATTCTTAACCATCTAATTCCACTATATCCATGAGATATTTCCATTCGCAAATATTAATCTTAAAGTTGTACTTTATTAACAGAGGAGAAAGAGTTCCTAGCGGCCTATTGTACCTCCTACTGTTGAAAGTCTATTCGAAACTTATTTGCAAAATAAAATGTATCCACTTCCGTTAAAACCGGCCACTATCAGTGTTTTAGGCGCTTCAAACTTTTTTTTATATAATTAATTAACAATACATTAACATAGATATTATCTTGATTTTATATGTCTAAGTATTTCTTTTCTGACACTTTTTTTTTCTTTCTTTTGCAGTAATTGTTTTCTACCTCTTTCCTTCTAGGTACATGATAGAGTTCTGAAAACTAAAATGAAGGAGTGTTTTATATACATTTTTTTTTAAATTTTTATGTTTTGTATTATGTTTACAGTCACATCCATTTATTTTTAATTTTTTTTTTGTATTTTTTATTTGGTAATTAATTTCGTGCTTCCTTGATTGAATATAAAAAAAATCTCAGTAATTTTATATAATTATAATTTTAACGAGCAATATTTAAGTTAAGTTTCTTAATTTTAGTTACTTCTAGTATTAGTATATTTTAAGTAATTTTAATGATCTTCATTTTTTGAAAAAAAAACTTAGTTTTTGAAATAGTATTTTAGAATCTAAGAATTTATTGTCAGGGATACTAGGGATATTTAGGGAAATTGATAATAAATTCCATTGGCGTATCTGTACTGACAGTGGAATGTGTTTTAATTTTATTTAACGAAAGACCAATTTTAATTTGTCTACTAATCCTTTTTAAATGGTGCAATAGGATGCTGATTATTAATCCCATTGACCTAAAACTGTTCCAATCATACTGACCCTGGAAAAAGTATTTTTTTAAAGATAGTATTAGGCTATTTAGACAAAGTAGAAATACTAGAATTTAGGGTAAGGAGTAACTACGACATTATATATTTTTTAATTCGAACAAAATGTGAGATTTATACCCGGGTATATTTTTTTTGCCCCACATAAATTTTCCCTCACTTTTTTTAAAAACTGAAGTTCTATTTCTCGTAAAACGCAGAATTTTGACTATTTTATTTTTTTATAATGATTATTTCTGTAATAAAATATAAAAATATTACTTAATTGAACTTATTTTTATATGTTATTACTTATTACTAAGCTTTAAAATCACAGTTATTATAATCAGTCATACATAAATAGCTACACCATGATGAAAAAAGGGGTATAAAAGTGGGAAAACGTTAGAAAAAAGGGGGAAAGAAAATTAAATTGCTAAAATTGTAATTAGTTGTATTATTATTTTTAATAATTTGAGTATCTCAATTAAATTGTGTTTTTAATTGTTTCGTCATAGTCGTATAATGGTAAGGGGACATCTGTTAATTACATGAGCTCAAAATAGGGGGTAGGGGCCAATGAAATCTCACCAAATCTCATTTTAACCGAGGGGGATAATCGAAAATCTCACCTCAACTTCAAAAAATTTAAAATATTACACATTAAAAAAAATATTTTGAGTGTTCATTTTATGAGTTACTTAAAAATATTTTAAGCCTTAATCTCACGTAAGGGGGGGGGGGGTCCAAGCAAATCTCACTAAATCTCACCTAAGAAGGGGGGGGGGGGGGACAGGAGTTTAAACAGATCGAAAAATAGCTCACGTAATCAATTAATGCCCCCTAATGGATATGACATAATATATAGATATGTATATTGTTCTTAAATGTAACAATCGTGTTTTGTAAATTTAGTAAAAGTGAATTACGTATTTATTTTAAAAACTACAGTATTCTACGACCATGACGACTTATTTTAAAATTTCTGTCTTATTTTTTTTTGTTTGAGGCTTATAAATTATCACGACAAAAATAATTTTAATGTGATTTTCGTTGAAATCGTTTGAATCGTAGTTTTACATTTATAGGTTATAGCTTACGACTCTTAATCTTTTTTTTTTGTATTCTGATGGTAAACGTCATTTTGGATTTTATTTTTGTTATTGCTAGATATACATATGTTTCTAGTTTAAATTAATATCATTGACTAATTAAAATATTTCTTTTTAATAGTTGCGGCACAAATATTCTACAACTTTAATCGACTCGGCGCGAAAATAAAAATAAAATTGTAAGCCTTGTACGGACTTTGTGCTCTAGTGTACAATGCTGGCCACGTGTACACGTGTACGTTATGTACGCTGTACACTTGAACACGAAGTCCTTAGATGGCTTCGCTTGGCTTTTTGAGGCTTAATGTTAATTCGGTAATTTGTAATTTTGTCTGTTGATGTTAAAAATATAATAATTGTTTGTGGTTTAAAATTAGGTACGTGTAGGTTGTCCTTTATTTAAAAAAAAACTCGCTTCAAGTCGGTTCCTATATTCATAAATCGAATCGTTGAAAAGAAAGTTGAAAGGCCTGAAAAGCAAACGAATGGTTTTTGGATATAGAGACCGCCTTAACTCGTGTACTTACTTGCGAATGTCATTGTCGTCTTTATTTTATTATTATATATAATATTATACGTATACTAAAATGACGCTTTTTTTATAAATTTTAATAATTTTAAAACGCATTAATTTTATCATCATAGATGGAATTAAAGTGAGGAATTTTATTGAAGTCAATATTAGGCATATTAAAGTGTCAATTATTTTTTTACGATGAAACAACTTTTTCGGATTTATTAAAACAACGGGCATTTAAAACACTTAATCCGATAAAAAGTTGTTTTATTGTATGATTAAAAATGAATGATTGAAATTCGCGTAAACATAAGAAATCATTTTTTTTCAATCAGTATTGTGTGAATTGGGTTGTTTGTTTCATATGAAATCTATAAATTGTAAGATTCAAGTCATATCATAAGACATGGCTTTAGGTATTTGGAAAGTAATTAAAAATGTCAATTTATCGATTTTAAGTCATAAGGAACTGTTATTTTTACATTTATCAAAAATATCAGGGTTTACAACGAATTTAAAATTTCATACTGTCATATATGAAAAAAATATTGTTACGTGTTAGGGTTCGAACGATTTGGAGAGAAAGACCTTCTGACTCTTTTAGAGACTCTATTCACTAGCACTAGGTCCGACACAAGCACTAGGTACAACACTACGCACTAAGTACAAACACTAATCACTAGGTACACACAGTAAGCACTAACAATGTCCGAGGTCGTAGCCAATGTCGTAGGTTTCCGCTGGTATCACTTCTTGATCACTAGTATTCACTTCGAAGTCGCTTCGTCGTTAGCTCAAACTGAACTGACTCCGCTCGGCCTCAATCGGCCTTTTTATACCGGGCCGAGCCTACACCCAGACAGTTCTAGAACGTTCGTGCGTGTACTCGATCCTGAGTTCATTCACCTATATGTCCTCTAGCGCCATCTAGTATTGAGTGGATGTTTCACATTGTCTTTGTAACAAAGTGGTTTGTACAGCACACAACGTGGTTCCTTCGCTCCCCGCTAGATGGCGCAAGCTCCTTTTTTTTGTGTACTCGTAACAATATAATAAAAAAAAAGATTTTTTTCGGTTTATTACACAATATACACAGATACACAATAACAATAATAGGAAATAAATATTGACGTCCAAATATATAAAAAAAAACATAAATATATACAGTTAATATAACGAATTTTGAAACTTAAATGACCAATTAAAAAATAGGAAAATGTACGAAAATATCATTTAAAATAAAATGTACACAATTATTTAGGAAATTAGAACTTTTCTTGAAAACTATAAATATAAAAATATATATTCAAATATTACTATTTAATTTAAACATGGTTTTTCTATACTTCAAAAAACTTATCATTTTGTTTAAGAACCGTTCGATTTGGAGCAAGACTTACTGAAGCAAAACCAATGATTTTTCGAATATAGAAAGTCTGTCATTACATTTTTCTTTTAGTACACGGCAAATGTATACTACTTAGATCTTAGAAACAAATTTTAAATCTATATATTATTATATTATATATAAGGTGTTCCACTGCTGCGTCTTAATACTGACGTACAATAAGTGCACGGCTATAATTTATAATAGAAAGACGTTTTATGCAGAAAGTGAAATTTACCTAAGTAGCAGTTATGTATGGAGTTTTTATTTGCAATACAAAATGAATGAATCAAAATGATTTTATAAGAAAAAAGATTTTTTTTACTTTGCCACTTTTGACAAAAATGAGCGTATATGAACAAAGTATGAAGGTTATATTACTTTTCGTAATTTTACTGATTCTAGGGTCCACAATGCATTTTTAAACTATTGAATTACGGTAAAACTTTATTTATATTGTTAAATTTATTGTCTAAATAATAAAATATATTTTCTTAGGAAAACATTTAAAAAAATGTTATATTATTGGCTGATTTTAACATAATAGGTTAAGTAAATATCTTTTTTCTCTTAATGAAGGTAAAAATTTAGATTAAGTATAGTATTTTTTTTTACCTAATATTATATATTTTTTTTAATGTTTGCAATTTGACAAACGTCAAACATGCGTCAAACAAACTCAAGGATCGGCTTTGACAGTTTTGGTAATCTACTAATTAAGTCGTACACTAACTTTGTTATTCTGTCACTATGGCTTACATTTAATTAATAGAATACCGAAAATATCAAAATCACTTATATGTACTGTTAAATAGTAAGGCCGCGGGCACGAAACTTGCGACAGCCGAGCGACGGCGACAGCGGCAGGCAGTAATCATTTGGAAGATTTTGCCTCACGCGTAGTTTCGATCGTTTCCGCCCACTGTGCGTCGCCCCGCTGTCGCCATCGCTCGGCCGTCGCAAGTTTCGTGCCCGCGGCCTTACAGCTGATAGGTGTCTCCCATATTTTAAATTTTAATAAGGCTTTGCCATATTATCTTTTTATTAATCCATGGAATATATATGACGAAATATTACAAAAGTTTATTGAAAAATTTGTAAAAAGGTTTAATCAATTAACATCATTGTGAATTTTGTGATAATTATGTTGACATATCAACTTTGTAAAAAACGCTAAAAAGAATCACTCGAATTTTTTATCTGATTCGTTGAAAAAAAAAAGTATTAAATAAACTCGTATTAAGTTTACTTTTATCTTTATATAGTAGTTTTTGTCGTTAAAAAACTTTAATATTTAAGATTGTAATAGAAATTACGAAAAAAAAAGTATATAAAAAAAAAAAGAAATGAAATGTAAGCAGGAACGGAAGCATAATATTGTATGGTAAATCTGGACAACAGGTTTTGGATGTGACTAGTAAACTCTTTAGGATAAGGTAGAATAAGTAAAAAAAAAAGTTGAAAAGGCTCAAAAAGCGCAATCTTTGATCGAATCATGAAATGTCATAATAATAAAAATAAAAAAAAACAATTTTGAACTCGAAAATTTTAAACTTACAAAATTCATTTAGAATCTCTAAGCTATATACAAGAAATAAGTCAAATAGGAGCAGTAACTTAGGCAGAAGACAGGTTTACAACTGAATTTTTACATATATGTTTGACTGATTTTCTTTATATAATCTATATATTGTCTATGTAGTTTATATGGTTTAAATTGACATCCCTCGCTATATCTATCAAATTAGCTGATGTTATATTTCATTAATGAAACGATTTTATTGTTGTAAAGTTATTTTAACTTAATAATTTTCATTTAAAATGTATAATATACTAGCTGGCCCGGTGAACTTCCTATCACCTACGTGTATTTGTGAAAAATATTATATGTGATTAAATATTTGACAACCAATTGACAACGTTTTTGACAAAAGACATTAAATTTCCCCGCTAGGAACATTTTGTATTGTAAAATTAAATCGTCGTTTTTAGTATTTTCCGATACATATTATTTATGTTTCTCACCGTTTAAACCTTCCCTGAACTTCCACAAACATTTCAAGATGAAAATTAGCTAAATTGGCCCAGCCATTCTCGAGTTTTAGCGAGACTAACGAACAGCAATTGATTTTTATATAAATAGATAGATAAAAATTATGAAAGCTATCTTATGTATATGACTATCATAGTTTTGTAAGAATTTGTTCTAAATATTAATAAAGCGCAATTAAGTGCAAAATTATAAAAGAAACTTAAATGTTTTTGTCTCATTCATTAAAATTACACGGTTTGTAAAATTGCGTGTATTCAAAATTTATTTTAAACATATTTAATGTTGTCAAACAATCGGCTTAGATTAGCTAAATGTGATTAGCTTTGATACTTTTAACCGTCATGAAGATATTGAGCAAGTGATAGATTAGTATTAGTAGATTTTCACAATTGGCAAACCACTAATCCAGTGATGTCATTTTAAGGTTATTTGCATTACGATGCATACACGATTTTTTTATCTCTACTAGTAGTTTATAAAACATTTATCATTGTTATAAAGTTTTATTATTAGTAAGTCCTAATATTTCTTTTATAATGTCTTTTATTGATAACAAAACTAGAAAGTTAACTAATTACGTAATTACTTGATTAAAGGCGTACAATTTAACGAATGTTACGGAATAAAAATGCTATAATGTTCTAAAATTTACTGTAAAAAGTTTTTTGTTTTGGTTATGACATTTCATGATGGTCGATAATATCAGATTTATTTTGAATTATTATGCTATACATGACAATGTATGTTCGTTGTATGTTTCTGCGTGTTTATACTACAAATATATGTGAGATACGATATATCTTTTTATTTATTACAAAAAAAACTGGATTTTTTTATTTTTTCTGGTGTATCGAATTATTTTTCAGTTAGAAAAATCCATTTTTTTTAAAATAGCCCTCGCGAAAATGCAACACAGACGGGTCGTATTCTAATATTTTGATAGTTTTATTTTTTAACTAAAAAAAAATGATTGTCTATTATAATTTTTTGACTTTTATTGTCTGTGGTGACATTTATGCGAGTTTTAGTTTTTTTTCTATCTGTTATACTTTTACGACCGTCTGCAATGTTAACTAATGTGTTGCATTTTCTCTTCCTTTCCCGATAACGCTGCTGGCTGCCGACGACACACACAAAAAAAAAAACAAATACACAAAAAAAAATTACAATATGACACATTCCATTATAATTTTGGCAAAAATAAATCACGCCACAATCTCTTTGACTATGAAAAATTAATATTCAATTTGATGAAATCTTTGATATCATTTTTACAAATAATTAAATGTCAATATTTTATGAAAATTAAAAATATCTTACACGAACAAAAACTTCTTACCCATAAACCTAAATATACCTAATTAAAAATTAACCTACAACTAATGTTCATCACCAAATTACAATTTTTCCACTACCTACAATCCATAATGCAATCACATACAAATTTTATAATAACAACATAAAAACACACAAAAACAACAAAACAACGTGAAACAACACAAAACAACAGCTACTTCAGTGCCTCGACACCAGCTCAGACAGAGAGTAGCTTCATGGACAGCGAGCTTTTCGAGCAGATTCGGGCCTTCGAGCCAGACGGCTTCGATGACTTCGACTTCTACGGAGGGAACGCTGCCATGAAGTAAGGTAAGGATATAAAACCATGGATAAGGTCCGTTGATATCATTGTATAAACGTCTTAGACCCAACAACCCCCTATTTACTGCTGTCCGAAAACACAAGCACAAACGCCTAAACCAGGGGTCGGCAACCTTTTGAGTCAGGAGAGCCAAAAATTTCATTTAATCAAATTTCAAAGTTTTTAAAGAGCCACAATTTTTTTGTTGCCAATAATAAATAGTACTCGCATAAATAATTTTATGATAAAAAAAACCTAATCTTTTATTAATAAGAAAAAATTTCTATTTATTTATATATTTGTAGTGTTTTCACAACAAATTAGATAATATTCATACATATTTATATGGAATTATTAGATAATTACCTATTATTTAAGTAAAAAAATTAAAACAATTAAGCATTTACTCACAACCCTTACTTGTACTTCAATAACAAACATTTGAGCAAACAAATTCAATGGGATCATTGGCTTTGCATGGTTTTAGAAAGTTTCGATAAATTTGGCTCATAACTTGTTGTTTTAGGTTTCAAACATGACTCTAAGGACAATGCCTATTTTCTATGAAGCCGTGCCCGGGTACGTGCTTTGACGTGTTCAGACAATTCATATATTTAAGTATCCTTTATTAATCGAAAATAGATTTTTTAATAATATTCTAAAAGTGATTAAAGCCGCAATTTATACTTTAATTAAAAAAGATATTTTATTTGTATTCCGGGTTTGTGCTGTCAAAACATGTTAAATACAAATACCAAGTCGGAAATGCAACCATAGAAATAAACGCTTTTTTTAATTAAATTATAAACCCGACACGACCAGAAAATTGACATATTAAAGTTTTCTTTATTAATTAAAACTAGATTTTTAATAATAGTCTAAAAGTGATCAAAGCCGTGGTTTATAGTTTAATTTAAAAAAAGCGTTTGTTTGTATGGTTGCTATGACGACTTGCTATTTATATTTAAACTATTTTGACATGACAAATGCGGAATACAACTAAAATATTTTTTAAAATTAAATTATAAACTGCGGCTTTGATCACTTTTAGAATATTATTAAAAATCTAGTTTCAATTAATAAACGATACTTAAATATATGAATTGTCTAAACTAGTCAAAGCACGTACCGGGCACAAATGGGCATTGTCCTTTTCATTTGTTAGTTGACTTCTTTTGTTGACTTTACTTTAAATTATATTCCCGCAAGAGAAAGCTTGCCTGCACGAATATGTCGATCCGAAGATAGTCAGCGCTCTAAATGCCAACTTCTTCACCTCACTGTAGCAGTCTGGAAGACGATTCCATTCGTCGAATATAAGAGCTTCAACTCGTGGCATTTCGTTCAGAGCTGTCCACTATTGTTGCGTTACGTACATACATTTCTGGAACTTCAACTCATCTAACTTGCTTTTCAACTCTGTAAATTTTCCACTCCCCAAAGCTTTACTTTTTAAATTGATCAATCGCATTTCTGTAGATCCAGTATCAATTCCAAACGGCTCAATCTACATTCGTTACCTACTATTTGTGTTGAGAGGGTTTTTTATAAATGCTAGAGAGGTTTTGTTGGTTTTGAATTGCTTAAATCTGTCAGCAAATGCATCTTTAATTTTTTTTTATAAATGTGCTGAAGTAATTCATGTTAACAGTTGCAACTGGTTTTATCGCGATATTGCTTTAAAAATTGAAAATGAAGTAATTTACCGTTCTGAATATCTTCTGCAAAAATAATTAATTTTTCTTCAAAACAAATCAATTCTTCTACCAAAACATAGGCTGGGTTTCCCATTTCGTTCCAATTTTAGATTTAGTTCATTTAATTTCGCTGTGTTATCCACCATGTACAAATTTTGCAACCATTTGTCACTCTTTAATTCAGCGTGATTAATGCCTTTTTAACCGACTTCCAAAAAATGAGGAGGTTCACAATTCGATTGTATTTTTTTGTTTGTTACTTCAGAACTTTTGACTGGGTGGACCGATTTCGATATTTTTTTCTTTGATCGAAAGGTGGTGTGTGTCATTTGGTCCAATTTAATTATCATGTACACCTGATAGCAATCGTTACTCATAGTAGGGAATATATCCGCCAACCCGCATTGGAGCAGCGTGGTGGATTAAGCTCTGAACCTTCTCCTACATGGAGAAAAAGTCCTATGCCCAGCAGTGGGATATTACAGGCTGAAGCGTAAATTCATAACCTCAGCTATTTCGGCCGGAAATGTTTGGGTACAAAGCGCTTTTTGGTGTATTATGCAGTGCAACTTCAGAATTTCGTGGTTTATTTTGCTCTAAAGAATCGTTGTGGCCCCTTTATTTTTTCCTGTCATACTTCTGGCTCCATCAGTTGCTATTGAAACGATTTTATTTAAATTGATCCCATTGTCTTCAAGACATTTTTGGACATCATTCGCTGTATCTTCCCCTCTAGTTTGTCCTGAGAGCAGTAGCAATCCTAGAAGTTCTTCTTTTGGACCTTGGGGAGACATGTATCTGACAAAACGAGCAACTTGTGCCGTGTCTTTTATGTCGCATGACTCATCAATAGCAAGTGATAAGGCAGAAGAAAGTTATATCTTCCACCTGCAAATGTGTAATAGCCGTGGTAACCCTGCTTACGACCGTGATGATGTGTGTCACGGGGGAGGAGGTCAAAAAAGCCAGTATAAGTCGCTGAGAGATAGAATCGGACGTGCCTAATCCTCTTTAATAGATTCAGAACGATTTTTTTTAAATAAAATCAATAATATTTGCGTATGGAACTAAAGAGCCGCAGCTTCACATCCAAAGAGCCGCATGTGGCTCGCGAGCCGCGGGTTGCCGACCCCTGGCCTAAACGAAGGCAATTATTTGTATTGCCCATTCAAATGTTTGCAAAAAATGGGATCGAACCCGCGACCGTCATTGCAAACAGCCAGTGCTGTGACCGCGTCGCCTTATATTAATAAGAAATAATTTGGCCACTGCGATTTAATCGACTACTAGCGCCATCTAGTCATAGACGTGGTAAACCTCGAACAAAAATCTTAAACAAAAAAACTTAAATTATTGAAGTGAAACTTCTTTAGAATCGTTGTGATTTCAAACCGGATGCAACGGAAAAACGACAGGCAAGGCCGCGCTGCAAGCCGCTAATTTTAAATTAGTTTTTTTTTTTTAAATTAGTTTGCCTATTAAGAAGTTTCACTTCTATCGTGTGTGAATCGCACACACACCTTTTTTGTAAGTTGCAGCGTTAACAATTAGTTTTTTTTTTTTGCTAAAACAGTTTCATTTCTGACAATGTGTACTTTGTACGCACGCATTTTTTTTGTTTGCATTGAATAGGCTCCGAAACTACTGAGCGGATATAAAAATTATTTCACTGATGGGAAGCTACACTACCCCCGGGTGACATAGGCTATATTATATATTTTTTTTAAATTAGGGATCCTTACTAAAACTCCAATAATGTAACCCAAGGTGTAAAAAATACCTGAAATATTCTTTGCATCGCGTTCGCTGCGAAAACTGTTGATGATAGAATAAAATAATGTACTACGACTGCAGAATACATCAATATTTACAAGAAGTGTCGCGACAGCATATGTCTAACTAATAGTTAACTAATAATATATAAAGCTGAAGAGTTTGTTTGTTTGAACGCGGTAATCTCTGGAACCACTGGGCCGATTTGAAAAATTCTTTCAGTGTTAGATAGCCCATTTATCGTGGAAGGCTATAGGCTATGTATCATCACGCTAAGACCAATAGGAGCGGAGTCCACGCCGACGAAGTCGCGCGCAGAAGCTAGTGCCACAATAAGTGTTGTTTTATTTTAAAATTTTAATTGAAAAGCCGCCGCTAGAAACGGCTCTTTATTTGCATCTTGGTATTAATCCTTATCAAAATAAATTACTTCACATTCAAGACTGCTTCAATACCTTTATATAACTTTTTGAATTATCAAATTCGGACATTCCATTCGAAAGATATAGTTTAAAAATATAAGTATTACAAAAAAGTAATGTGTGTGTATTCATAAAAGAAAGTAGTGTTAGTTACACTATTTATAACTCAAGAACGGCGGAACACATTTGGCTGAAAATTGGTGGGGAGGTAGCTTAGAACCAGGAGACGGACATAGGATACTTTTTATCCCGTTAAACTACTGTTCTTTTTTTTTTCGGAATAATGTACTATACATTTCTATAGTAATGTCATATTTTATTGACAGGTAGTGAAGTGCCCTGTGCATAACAAACAACCTCAGACTATGAAACAGTTCTTGAAATACGATAAATCGATCATAATTATGATAAAAATAATTTGACGTAAGGGGGGGGGGGGGGGGGTAAGAGGGTTAATAATATATGGCAAAACAACGTTTGCGGGGTCAGGTAGTTATATAATTATATCGAAATAAAATATAGCCTGTATTTTTATTTTTTTATTTTTTTGTACCTATTTTTTTTCTTTTACTTGATCTTTATTTTTTAAAACTACGATATCTCCTAAGATATTCATTGAAATCGAATGATGTAAAGGGCAATTTTGTTTTAAATTAAATACTTGTGATGACTAACGTATTTATTTGGATAAGGATTAATATCATGTTTATAAAAACACCTTCGCAAATAATGCACTATATATTTTAGAACAAATTCGTTTAGCATAAAAAAGTTTATAGTGAGCCAACCTTAAAAGATAGACAATAATATGCTGTCGCGGACTTTTTTTAGAACTTTTAAAGGGGAACAATTCTGTCATACATGACTTGCGAAACTAACCGTTTACGCAGCGCACGCAGCGGAAGCTCTCAAAAGGGAAAAAACCGATTTTGAAACATTCTTCATTGGTGCTTCGCTCCTTTTTAACCGACTTCCAAAAAAGGAGGAGGTTCTCAATTCGACACGTATGTTTTTTTTTTTTTTTTATGTATGTTAGCTCAGAACTTTTGACTGGGTGGACCGATTTCGATGAGTTTTGTTTTAACTGAAAGGTTTTGCGTGTCATGTGGTCCCATTTAAATTTAATTGAGATCTGACAAGTACTTTTAGAGATATATCTAATAATGCGTATTTAATTGACAACTTTTTCGTCGACCTACGTTGTAATAATCCGCATAACTTTTTACTGGGTTTATCGATTTTGATAATTCTTACTTTATTCGAAACCTTATACTTGTAATGTAATCTTATTTAAATTTGATCGAGATCTAATGTCTTCTTTTATAAGTAATCTTTGATAACGCGTATTTACTTGACTGTTTTTTGTATTATATCTCATAACTTTTTACTGAGTGCACCGAGTTTGATGTTTCTTTTATAAATCAAAAGCTAATACTTATCATGTGGTCTTATTTAAATTTGATCGAGATATATGTTTTAAGATATCCTCATAGATGGCGTTGGCGGGGGCCAACGCCATCTATGAGGATATCTTAAAACTACTTCAGTATAGAATATGTACAATCAATCGATCCAAGGATGCAACGTAGTGCGCTGTATTATCCGCTAGGCGCTAGGGTAGCTTTCTTTATAAATAATTTTGATGTCACTGATCACTACTTTTTGAATTAATTTAGTTACGTGACTACTTTTTCGTGTACTTACGTTGTATTACTTGTCGATGTAATTGAAGTCGGTTTTTTTTCGTTTGCGAGCAAACACAATTATTGTCTTAGCGTGATGATATGTAACCTATAGCCTACCTCGATAAATGGGATATCTATATCGGAAAGAATTTTTCAAATCGGACTTGTAGTTCTTGAGATTAGTTCAAGCAAGCAAACAAACTCTTCAGTTTTATAATGTTAGTATAGATAATACCTATAGTAAACAATTACCATAGCTTATAGACGCCTGCAATACCAGAATTATTGCAAGCGCGTTGCTGACTACCCTCTCTCTCTAAGAAGTTTTAATTTTTAATTTTTCTACTATTTCAGGTCCAGGAGGTATTCTTACCAGTAGATATAAGAGTAAGTCCAGTCAATTGTTGTAAGGTAAATTTTTCATTGTGTGTGCCATAGAATCGTTTATTTTACAAATGTACTTACTTTGTCATGACAAAATTATAATTTACATATTGACGAAATTCGATAAAATGTTTTGACATCATACAGTTTGACTTACAAACGTTGAGTACAAAAGAACAACAGAATTTTATAAAATTTGATATTTAGCATCAATTATAAAATTATAAATTTAATCTACCTGACTACAAACGTACAAAAAGTAGTGAACTACAGGATAGATAACATTTTAAATTTAATTTTATTTCATAATATAACTAATACAAATTGAGCATCAAAATTTATTGAACCTTTCCTATAGGTACCATCTTAGTGGCGTAACTCTTAAGTAAATTATTTCACGTTTAATCGATAAAAAAGTAAGAGGTTTCTCAGTTCTTTTGTATTTGTAAGTTCTATAATTAACTCAACTTTTGTTTGCCAAACTGCATTTAAATGAAATAACTTACTTTTTATAATTTTGATTTTGTACAGTTTTTTATAATTTTTTATGATAAAATGAAAATTGATATCTATTTTGTAATTAAAATTTCATTTTCTATTTTATGTTTGAAATGTAACAAAAGATCGGTTAAACCATATTTATTCTGCCAAATGGATTAAATAGAATATTCAGAAATCATTTTTTTGCCATTCTATATGAAAATGGCAAATAATGTAGAATTATATACGGTTAAAAGCACCAACAGTAGAGATTTATAAACCCATAATTGATTACAAAACTATCTGACCAAAATAAACGAGATACTAAAATGTTAAAGTAAGGAAAAATGTGATTTTTTTAAATAAACAATAACAAGAAAGTAGTATAATTATATTAGCATTAATATAAAATAATGTACTACAATATTGTTTTTGTATAAAGAAACACTGCATTTTATAATTTCTTATATATTTTTTATTTCGACGCATGAATCATAAAAAAAAATATTCAATTATACCTAATATTATATTATAAAATTTCTAATAATCAATAACTTAAATGTTCAAATAAATAATTCATTTATTACTGGCAAGTTATATTTCAAATTTTATTGCAGTCTAAAATAATACACCTACGCATAATTTTTTTTTATTTCCTAATTTAGTATCAAAACTTTAAGAGTACCTATTATTTTGTCTTCTATTGAACTACTTACATCTTTCATGTGAAGACAATCGTGTTCAGTTTGATGGCAATACTTTTTGATATAATTGAGAAAAGCTAATGAAATTATCTATTTCATCAATCTATTAACAATCTTACCATAGTTGAAGAAAGGATTATTTATTTCGAAAGACTTGTTTATAAAAATTTTTACTGGTAGTACGCAAAACAACTCGCTTTCTAAGTATAGCAACCGAATATTTATTGTAATGCGTGTTGGTCCGCAAAATCTTACGAAGATTGTAATCTCGACCGCACCAATTACACCATCACATCTTCTTAGTCCTGAATAACATTGATACTTGTAAATAATTATTATTTTGTCTATGGTAGGATGTGTGCAAATTTAAATATATTATTAGTTTTTCTCAATAATTTTTTCCCTATTGTTTCTCAAATACAATTGAATCTCAAAGGCGCTTTCGCGTTTCGTTTTAACTTCAAATTTGTCAGTTAAATATGGTTTGACAATCTTTATGCCATAAAACTAGGTCATTATTATCCAAAAACGGTTAGTTTTTCACGTCCCGTTCGAAGCTCAACGGTTTTTGAGTAAAAACGGATCGTTAGTGGATATAGGACGGTTAACACTATTGTAAGCAATATCGTTGTACCTTTAGCATTTTAATTGAATGCTAACATGTTTATGTAGTTTTTAGTTATGAATTTTATTTTAAAACTAGCTTCTGCGCGCGACTTCGTCGGCGTGGACTCCGCTCCTATTGGTCTTAGCGTGATGATATATAGCCTATAGCCTTCCTCGATAAATGGGCTATCTAACACTGAAAGAATTTTTCAAATCGGACCAGTAGATCCTGAGATTACCACGTTCAAACAAACAAACAAACAAACAAACAAACAATCAAACAAACAAACTCTTCAGCTTTATTATATTAGTATAGATATACGTATATTATAAGATTTTGTATGTAACAGTGAAGCTTCTAACATATAATACTTACGTGGAAAATTTAGCGGTTGCATAATGTTTACAATTGTCAGTTTATTATAAAACTTTGGAAATTTAGAAGCTTTGCTTAAAAATACTTTATAAAAAAAAGTGTGTGTGTCAGCTCCGACGCACGACTGGAGTTTACTCCTTCAGATCGACTGTCTAAATAGGTACAAAAAGACTCCCTAGTCTAAGAAAAACATTTATACCATATAAATAAACGAAATAAATAACGCCATCTATTAGAAAACGTCGTAATGTAGTCTATCGGAACCCAGGGGGTGGGGTTCCGATAGATGGCGCACAAAAACGTAACGAGGTCATTCGTTCAGTAGATTTTACTCCCCATATATTTTTCATACCGGGGGCCTTATATGAAAATCTATTCTTAAGGAGTAAACTCCAAAAATGTACATAGCTACAGTTGATAAACATTTTTATTGATAATTAATTTCAAAGAAAATTTACCAATTTATGTTATGTTCAGGTGCCATAGATATATAAAAATATAGTATATTAAAAATGCAAATATATGCCATAATGATTTCTTGCGACATCTCAATTAAATAGTGCTGACAAACTGTCCATATAACTAATGTTTGATTTCCATTTATAAGGATATAACTTTGACATAGCTTTATTTCCAGTTAACAAAATCAGAAATAAATTGATTATTCACGCCAGTGCCTATATACAAGAAACGGTTCGTAATAAGTAACGAATAGTTATCCAAATATAGAATAGGTTTTAATCGATAGTAACTCGAATACGGATAGTCGTTTATAGGAACTCCTTTTTTCTTCTAACCAATCTCTTGATTGCACACCTTTAAAAATTACTATTATTAAGAGGCTTAAGTTAGTTCTAAGTACTGGCTTTAGCGTTTCATATTTCGTTAAAATATTTTATAATATGCTACGAAACGAATCCAGTGCTTTCAGTTTTCTTTGGTTTGCATGTATAATTGAAAAAAGCATATAATTTTTTAAGCTTCCCGCCGTCAATATCGCGATTAAAAAAACTGGCAATCACAACAGCTTAATTATAATAACTTTATAAAAAAAATTAAATAGTTAAAAAAATTAATAGCTCTTTTGCCAGCCTCCATATTTGTATTTTTTATTTATAAAAAGAAAAATGTTTTTCTACAAAAAAAAAAATGTGATAAACGTGGCCTTACTTATGTCCGATGAAATTTAAAATTTTATGTTTTTTTGGGATTTTACTCTTATGATTATTGTGAACTCGAAATTTTTAGAGATTATTTTATTTTGGAAAATATTTTTCATTTATTAGTGAATACAAATTTTTTAATTTAATTTTAACGCTACTTAAAATGAAATACAAATGAGTTACACTGGTATAAATTAATTGTTGGAAAATAAGAACCTAAAATTTATACCACTCGTCATGTTTATTATCATTTAAAATATTTTCCAAATTATGTCTAGTTTTTAATATTTGGATTTAAAAATTTAGTTTAATCTTCTTTATAATAAGTAAATTTTAAGAAAACATGTAGTTTCAAATGATGCACAATGAAAATAAAAAGTTTTTAGCACAGAATAAATGTAAAATGAAAAAAAAATGTATCAAAATTACAAAATGTTTCGCTCGTCACATTTGTAGAAATTTTATTCTTGTTACTTTTTTTTGTTTATTTTATTTTTATTGTTTTTGTAAAGAGCATAGATACAATTTTGTCATCATTTTTGTAATTAATAGTACAATGTAAAGGGTTATTGATCACTATTAAGAGCCTAAGTGGGTAATGATATTGACTGCAGTACGACTATTTAGAAGTTGCCTATTATTATGATTACAAATTTTTTAAATGTTTATTTTACATAAATGTCACAAAAAACGCTCTATTAATAACAAGGCTACGTTTTAATGTCTTACATCATACGTTTGGAACTGTTAATTCATAGATAAGTAAGAAATTTTTCACAAAATATGAAATTTAAAAAATTATAAAAATAAAAAAGTAATGACACTTGATTTTATAATTATTTACTTTCGTATATTTAACCAATTTTCCACCGCAACTGAATTTAATATTGTATTATTTAAGAATTTTAAGAAAGGCAACTTTTAAAAAATCGGACCACACTAATTTTGAGTTCTATTTGCATTTATATTTTTTAATCTTTTAGCACAAGATGGCGAAAAAAAGCAATAATTTAAGTCTTAAAGATTTTTAACTGTCTGTTTAATATTTTGAATTGTGCTTCATGTATATGGAATGTTACAGTTTTACATCGTGTTTTATAATATGGAATAATAATATGTACGAAAATTAATGATTACGTCTGTCTGTAAGCTTCGTTTCGTTGTCTTATCGATGTGTACTGATAATAAATATTGATTGTTGAATATTTTCTTTTATTTTCTCCTGCCTATACAGTAGTCGGAGAAGGGTGTACGAACGAGTACTACGAGGTAAGATGATCTTCGCAATGGCAGGGAAACTATCAACTTTTGTCTAAGTGTATTTTAAAAGATTTTATTTAACTTGTAATTTTCGAATCCTGAAAATGATGTGATAAATGATACTTGTCTAGTTAAATTACTTAACACCTATAATTTGCGTTTGTGTAAACTGTAGATTTATAATCCTAGCACAATTTTCCTCAAACAAAACAAAGATTTATTAAAGTGAAACTTTTATTACATCGTCTCAAACTTTTTCCTCTGCGTTCTGCATGTCGTTTCGACTTGTAATCTATTGAATCTAGATGGCGCTTTTGGTAATTTTTACAAGCGCGGAAGATAATGCGTACCGTTAATCTTTAGCAGTTCCAAAAATTAAATATAGATGTCGCTCAACCAAAGCTCAAGCAAGAAAGTCTAGGATGAAGGATACTGCAAGAAAGTAGTCTTTATTGAAGTTATAGGTACTTCTTTTGGCGCGTTAGGGAAAAATGATGAGAGTAAATTTTTTACAATGCGTGTATGGACACGAAGTAGTTCAAGCATGCATGAATAGATGCCGCTAGTTTTGTAGACAAGAAAGTAGTCTTTATCATTTCTAAGAGATGGCGTTGTGGACTAAAACAAGAAAGTAGTCTTTATCATTTCTAAGAGACTTCTTACGTGCGTACATAAGTACACACACACTTTTTTATTTTTAAGAGATGGCGTTCCTTGAAAAAAAGTTTCACTTTTACCGTGGTTTCATAAAACCACACAGAGGTTTTATTTTTAAATTATCACCAGCCTACGAACATTTAGGTTCATAGGGATAATAACTCTAATACTGATTTAACTAGAAAAACTCGGAAAATGTGCTGAAAAATAATAAATGGTAAATTCAAAACTGTATTGAATACTTAGAGTAATTGATTACAGACAAAGGAGTTACTACGACTTGACAAATATTGATACTTTGTACAAAAATTATTCCCGTAGTCGGCAAACAAGCGTACGGCTCAGCTGGTGGTAAGACCGTAGCCTATAGACGCCTGCAACACCAGAAGCATCGCAAGCGCGTTGCCGACCCTATAAGCCTATAACTAATCCTCCCAGGACCAAAGAGTATAACTTGACTTATACCACTTATCACAAGAGGCACAGAATTATAGGTGACTAGCTGTACCCGCGGTTTCACAGGCGTTAATTGGAGAAAACAAAATAGGCTACATCTAAGACCTTCCTTCGTAAATGAGCTGTCCAACACAAAATAATTTTTCAATTTCAACCAGTGCATCTTGATATTAGTGCGTTTTAACCAACAAACAAACAAACAAACTTTTTAGCTTTGTAATATAGAACGCTTCAGCCTGTAGTATCCCACTGTTGGGCATAGGCCTCTTTCCCCATGTAGAAGGATCAGAGAACACCCAGACCACGGCAAACATCTCTATGGCCAATACAAATGTTGTCGTGTGCGGGGCCGCCACCGCCCGCGCAACAGCCACAAACCTACTCTAATCCACTACATTTAATTACATAATAACGGTTAAAGCATAAAATTAAGCTTAATAAAAAAATTTTTAATCTAACAAAACATTACAATAAGCAAACTTTTAAACATGACAATCAATTTAATTCTATAAGTGAACTCTATTTTAACTCCTGGAGAATTTAATTCCTTTAAAGAAGACGACAATATCAAAATAAAACCATCTTGAGATTATAATTTATTTAATTGTAAGTATTAAGACATATTTGTACTACATAATTATATATTAACGATTAAATTAAAAAAAAATTAAAAAATGTTCAAATTGTTAGCGAATTGACACTGGCTGTACTAGTGTGAGGAGCCGAACTTTTATTTTGCTGTGTCATAAATTGTCATCAAAACGGATGTATAAAATTGCAATATATGTGACGTCACAGTACGTAATAAACTCCCCCCCCCCTCCGTCTTATAAATGTGACCAGCTGTGACAAGGACGGGGAGGGTCTAAATCATGAAATTCATGTGACTTAATTTATAGATGGTCCCTACAGCACGTAATCTTTTGGTTTTCTTCATTTGGTAATGCAATTTCATATTCCTTTAACTTCAGTACCGTTAACAACTTTAGTATTTTGTAATTTTTGCGTATGTGATCTACCTCTGTTGTGCTCTGCGATGTTATTCAGATTATTCGGGACTTTTACTTGACACACATTACAGAAATATGAAATTGGACCAAGTTTTACTGTTTTATCACTATTTTCAGCCGTTTCATCAATTTTACTAACATTGTCAGCTGGATCAACTGCTCCTTTGTCAAATTTTTTGTTGTCTTTAAGCATGTGTGATGTGTCTTTATTATGCTCTGTGGTACTATTCAGATTATTTGGAATTTTTTCGACTCTTTCTGAGTGTTCACTGTCTTCAAACGAGTCTTCAAACGATTCATCACTTTTACTAAAATTATCAGACGAATTAAATTCTCTATCGCTACTTGGTTCTCTTTGTGAAAAATGCTTAGGGAGCTCTAACTCCAATTTATCAATGAATGTATTTAAACTTGCTTTCGAATTTTTACAATCAAAACCAAGTGGGTCATCAGTTTCCGAAGTGGTACTGTTAGCAGCGTTAACTTCATTGTTATCAGTAGTATTATCCGAGCCAACACTATCACTATCAACCAGAGCTGTAGCTTCTGTAGCATCACTATCAATTGAGCCAGTAATGTCGTCACTTTGTTCATCAATTTTATCTGTTTCACTAAAATTAACTTTATCTGTGTGCTCCTCTGATTTAATATGCAAATAATTATTTTTATGTAAGATGTATACTTTGCATTCCGCACAATAATGTTTACGATTATTTATTTTAGTAATACTGTGAGCTTTAAAAAGTTTATCATACTTTTTGATATGGTCTGAACTCGTAAAATGATTTTTAATCTCTTCTAAAACACTTGAAACAGTCACTTTGCAAATTTCACAAAATAAATTTTCTTCATCAAAGTATTGCATTAAATTATGATAATTTGAAATTGAATTAAATGTGTGTTTCATTGTTTTATTGTGTTGTTTTGATGTATTCTTGCTTATCCATACATTGCAAGTATAACAAAATAATTTTGGACGTGTGTCGACGGATGAGTTGATACTACTGTTATTAGTTTCTTCATTTTTGTCTAGTTCCCTAACTTTTTCAGCTGGATCAACTTCTCTTACTTCTATTTGTTTGTTTACTTTAAGCATATGTGATCTGCTTCTGTTATGCTCTACGATGCTATTCAAATGTCTCGGGACTTCTAGTTGACACACATTACAGAAATATAAATTTGGAACTAATTTTACTGTTTTTTCAGTGTTTTCAGACATTTCATCTATTTCACTAACATTGTCAGCTGGATCAACTTCCCTTACTTCTATTTGTTTGTTTTCTTTAAGCATATGTGATTTACCTCTGTTATGCTCTGCGATGCTATTCAAATTATTTGTAACTTTAACTTGACATACATTACAGAAATATGGGTCAAGTTCTACTGTTTCATCATTATTTTCAGCAGTTTCATCAATTTTACTAACATTGTCAGCTGGGTCAACTGCGCTTTCTTCAATTGGTTTTTTGTCTTTAAGCATATGTGATCTACTATTGTTATGCTCTAAGATGCTTTTCAAATGTCTCGGGACTTCTACTTGACACAAATTACAGAAATATAAATTTGGATTTAATTTTACTGTTTTTTCAGTGTTTTCAGCCGTTTCATCTGTGGCGACGGAGGAGCTGGTACTCGGCACAAGATTGTTACCAGTTTCTTTATTTACTGGAGCTGTGTTCTTATTTGTTTCTGTTGAACTTTTACTTTCATCGCTCATTAAAACGTCGCTGTATTCCTTAGAACTATCAGATTTCTCATCTTTATTACAATGATCATTATCTTGAGCAGTTTTCTCGCATTTATATATTATCTGATTTTCAAAGTTTGTTGAATGCTTCTTACTATTTACATGCAAGTCATATTCAGTAAAATAGTCATTACATAGTATGCAGTGGTGCAGGGTGCTGTTTATCTGAAACCAAAATTAGAATAAGCTATGTCTAAACTAATATTATTACAATGAAAATCTAATCTAATACAGAATTAAAAATTGTGAAAATTGCACAGACAGTAGTAATCTATATATTAACTAGCTGACCCGGCGAACTTCGTACCGCCTGAAAGTCGATTCTGTATTTTTTTTAATACTTATTCTTATCGGAACCCCTCCATTAACACTTAACTCTATGGTATGGTATTAAAGTTCAAATTGACTTTTAATTATTATTACGAATCATTTGTATGGGAATATAGAAAAGTGTTGTTTTTAGACTTTTTCAGGGAATTTTTTAAATTTTTCTCTCTGTAACAACCACCCTCGTACTTCAAGGAACATTATAAAAAAAGAATTAGCGAAATCGGTTCAGCCGCTCTCAAGATTTGCGCTTAGCAACACATTCAGCGATTCATTTTTATACATATACTAGCTGACCTGGCGAACTTCGTACCGCCTTTTTTTTTTCTTAAATATAATAATTACATACACCAAAATAAAATATAGCCTATCTTTCAAGTTGGATCAAACTGCACACGGTGTGCAAATTTGATTAAAATCGGTTAAGTGGTTTAGGAGTCCATTGAGGACAAACATTGTGACACGAGATTTATATATATTAAGATATATAGAGATATGTGAAGCGAAAACTTTATACCCCTTTTTACGAAAATTGCGCTGACGGAGGAGTATGAAATTTCGCACACTTAAAGTTTATTAGAGAAGGAGTGCAGAATGCTTTTTTTTAATTACGCATAAAAATATATTAAATGAATTTAAAAAAAAAACATTACACACTACCATCTGTTTGACACACATACACACATATACCTATACTCTTTTGTTTATTATCATAGAAGTATCGTCTTTGACAACACAATATTAATAGTGTTCAAACTTATTAATTTAAATTAAATATGGTTGAATTTCGACCACTGGGCAACCACTAGTTTTTGAAGTGAAACTTCTTTAGGCGCAGCGTCATGACGTGTAGTACTTAGATGGGTGACCGGGTGTTTTTCTTTTTTCAACTAGTTTTTTTTTTGTATTTTAAATTCTATATTTTATATTAGTTTATTTTTTTTAATTAGTGTTTATTCCCAAACCCTTGTTTTAATTAGTTTGCCAAAAAAGTTTCACTTCTGACATGTGTACTTTGTACGCAGGCAATTTTTTTTCTTGGGTTTGGCAGTCTGCAAGACAGGGCGCCATCTGTCGGGTTAGATAGTTAATAAACGTAAGCCATACCTTACGAACGCAGTTATTGTCTAGCGATTTTTGATGCAATTTTTGATCATGAAGGTCGCTGTCCACATGTAATTTACGATTTTCTCTCACAAACATTCGATCACAGATCATACAATGCTCGAATGTAGCCCCAGTTTCTACAATAGCGTGGTAACACTGTTCGTTCACTTTCAATTTACTGATACTAGAACTATTGACTATTTGGAACAACATTTCGCCATCTTTTAATTCACACAATGGCCTTAAGTTATCGCTCTGCTCATCTGAATTTAAAATTCTTTTAGGATTTTCATCACTTTTCGTTTCTTTCGCCCTTTCTGTTTTTGTGCTTTCCTTTCTCGAGTTTATTGTTACATTTTCTTCAGAATTTTTACTTTCCTTATCGACTTTCGTTTTAACATCTATTTTTGTATTATCTACTGTTTCATTATCATCATTTGTGTAATAATTTAGGAAATCGTTTAAGAATCTTTCTAACAAAACGGAATTTCTGTGTCCTATTGTCTGTTTGTGCGACGTTTCATCCTCACTGTGGATAACGATCGAGCATTCGGTACAGAAATGTTTGGAAGGAATTTTTTCGTTATTTTCATTGATATCGTCCTTATAAAGGTATAACTGTAGTCTTTTTAACGCAGTATCTGCTACTTTTCTGTTGAATTTGTGTCGGAAACCGTTTTTGTGTTCGTTAAAATACACTTTCGGCACATTTATGTCACAGATATGGCAGGCAACGTACTCGATAACAGCGTCTTTTTCATCTGGAAACAAACAAGACTTGAAAGAAACTGAATTGAAAAAATAAGAATTTGAATATAAAATTCGAATAACTTAAAAAGTATTGACACAATAACCAATTAATTTGAGACAGGACGGGAAGCCAACTCTCCCATGCGAGGAATATTTTCAAATCGGTTCATAAATCAAGGAGTTCTGAGGAGAAATTTAAGCATTTAGTCTAGTAGTGTAGTTATTGTTATATCGTCGTAGCCTGAGGATGCCTCCAACAATAGGAGCATCGCAAGCCAATTGTCGATCCTGCCGCCGACCCTTCTCGAGAGCGCTAACTAAGATGTCGCTACATCAGTAATAAATAAGGTATACCTTATTTATTACTGATGTAGCGACATCTATCTCGCGACACACAAACTAGAGAAAACTCACGTATCCTACTTCGCGGTATTGAAGTTATCCGAGCGATTGAACATAATTATATACAAGAACCTGACAACAACCGTCGGGGCAGTAGCCCACCAGACATAACACCCCCAAACACGAACCAAAGCCGGATCAGCCCTTACGAAGCCTCTATAATCTCACACTGACGGACCGAATCGTGGTTTCGTATAGAAGAGACCTTGTTACGACATAGAAGCGACGTTGATGCGATAGCTAAGCGATAATCTTACGATATAGAAGCGACGGTGTTCTTACGTTATAGACACAATATTATTACGATATATAAGCGACGTTAATAATAAACCCAAGCGACTAAATGAGCATCACGTTTGTGGCTTCCCTGGCTTTCTATATTTAAATAAATTGGTTCTTAGTAGCTCGAAAAATAGAGGGCTTTGAATTCGTCTACATATTATGTTCCTTTATTAAACCTATATTAATGATACTTTTGGAATAAATGAATCAACGCTTCACACATGTCCGGGGATCGGACCCGCGACCGTCAGCGCAACAGCCAGTGCTGTGACCGCTGCTCCAACGCATCATCAAAATAGTTTATATATCAAGTTTATTCTCATATTATCCCCCTTCTCCGAGAAATAAATAAAAAGAATATGATAGCTATTCGAACTTACCTTCTTTTGTGTCATCAGATTTATTTACTAATTCATAACATTCATTTCTAGTTGAATCCAAATTGCTCTCACTCCGTAGCGGCACAGCCCCACCGTCACCGTGTTTGTGTGGTATTGGTAGCAAGTTTGAATCCACAGCTTCCAGCGATACATCACTTGTCTTAGTCATTCTGTAATCTACAATAATAAATATATTTAATTACGTGACCTGACTAAGCTCAAGAGTTTACTTATTTACGTCAGGACATTGTAAAAGAAAATTAAAAAAAAATCGAAATATTTACGAAAAAAAAATTATGGCAGTGAGAAGTTCGCCGGCTCATTGCTGACAAAAACAATTGAACTAAAAAAAAAAATTGTGTGCGTGCAAAGTACACAATACATGTCAGAACTTCAGAAGTAAGTAAAACTTTTTTGGCAATAGTTCAATAAAAAACTAATTAAAAAAAACTTATTCAAAAAAAAAAAAAAAATCTGGTTTTATGAAACCACGGTAAAAGTGAAACTTTTTCACATTATAGACATTTAACTAAAAAAATTTAGAATAATATTCCATTATGGGTATAAAAATCGCTTTATCAATCTTACCGCGCGCCGACCGTTACGTGACATGCAACACACAGACGAAAAAGTTGAGACGATGTAATAAAAGTTTCACTTTAAAAACGAATTTAAGATACAAAAAATAAATAAATAATAAATAAATAAATATCTACACAATACACACACGTTTGTCTGTTCGCGCTATGAGGCTATCCGCGAGAGAACGAAAGTAACCGACAAAGCCCACAGAATTAGCAAGTTGAAGATGGGAAGTGGGCTGGTCACTTGTGTCGCAGGACCGATGGCCGTTGGAGCAGACGTGTCCTGGAGTGGAGACCGCGTCTTGGCAAACGCAGTGTGGGACGTCCTCCGGCCCGTTGGACCGACGATCTACGTAAGATTGCCGGCGTAGGCTGGGTGAGGAATGGGGGGAAACCGGGATGTCTGGCGCGAACTTGGGGAGGCCTATGTCCAGCAGTGGACTACGATAGGCTGATGTGATACAGCCGACTGGTCAAGCTAAAATTTTTTTTTTTCGATAAACATACTTAGAAATAATACTAAATAATAAAATTACTTCAGTTTCTTTAAGTAAAATTAATAAAGAAGTCATGAAATCAGCTTATGACTGGTGTGACGCCTTATTATTTCTGGAGCTGCATAAAACTTAATGAAGACTGTCTTTTCTTTTCGACTTCCGATCCAAGCTAGTTTAGTTCGCTATTGTGTTAACGTGTTGGTATATTACGTTATTATTAATGACAATGGCAGATTTGAAATTTTACTGGACATTGGATCAAATTCAGCAACAGTTTTATTACCAAATAAATACTATAAGAAAAAATGAGACACGTTCAATTGAACCAGAAGCGATTAGTAAACACAAAAGAAAGAACCATAAAGCAATTGAACAGAAGTCAGGAATGCAAACATATTGTCACTGAGCTTAGAAAAATCTAAATATAAAAATATCCTGATGAACTATGAAGATAAAAATTTACTAGAAAATGAAGATACCTAATCAATAAGAAATGGGAAACACATTGCAACTTGACGAATTATCATAATAATTTTATTAACATATCTCATTATTGATTCCCAAGGAGGGTTGATGTCAGGCAGGCGGCCGGTCGTAAAAAATAATATTATGCCAAATCACTTACAACATGAGTCTGAGGAAGAGAAGAACATGTTGTGCCGACCCTATATAAATAGGATAAGGGCAGGGAGATGATGATGATACTTAGAAATAATACATATATAAATATATAAATAAATATGTATATTACACCCAGACTCGGGGTGGGAATCGAACCCACAACCCCCCCAGCAGAAAGCAGGGTTATTACAAACTGCGCCAACGGGCCAGTCAAACAAAAAAAATAATAATTCAAAACAAAAAAACAAGAAGGCGGTGCACACAAACAAAAAACAGTCATGGGGTGTTCCCAGGCAGTCACCCATCCAAGTACTGACCGTCTCTGACGCTGCCGCGTCACCGGTCACTCAAATTTTATCCCCCATCCTTTAAGCCTACCGAACCCCTTGCGCCTAAAGAAGTTTCACTTCAAAAACAAGAACTAAGTAAATAAAATAAGTGTGATATGTATAACACAAAATATAATAAAATTATATTTGACATAGTTATCATTCTATACAAATAAATAAAATTGGAGTGTCTGTTTGTAATATTAAAATAACCGCTTTTTACTATATGCTTATGGATGTACATATACACAAAATAACATTTTTTACAATTTTTGTCTGTATGTGATCTGTTTGTTCCGGCTAATCTCTGAAACGGCAGGACCGATTTTGACAAGACTTTCACTGGAAGATAGCTGATGTAGTAAGGAGTAACTTAGGCTAAGTCGCGAAGTCGCGGGCACACCTAGTTAATTATATAAAACGACTAGTTCTTTGACAAAGTTTGCAGTGACATCACTTTCATCTCCACGGTTGTGTTGCCACCTTAAGTCTGGGAGTAAAATATAATTATTTACTTTATGTACATTTATTCAAAACAAATTAACATTCCATTCGACTCCTATCTACAATACGGGCATTAGGTCGCTTTGAACACAGATGACTGTGTGTTAGAACAAATCTATTAACTATTTTAAATTGCTTTATGTAACATGTAAGCTGATTAAGTATCATAGACGGTTATAAGTATAATTCTGTTTTCTCACAAACGAAATAAAACCAACTTGAATTACATCGACAAGTAATACAACTTTGGTAGACGAAAAAATAGTCAAGTAAATAAATACGCGCTATCAAAGATTACTCAAAAAGTATTCATCATATCTTGATGAAATTTAAAAAAAAAAACAAAATGGCAAGCATCAGCTTTCGATTAAAACAAGAATCCTCAAAACCGGTACACCCAGTAAAAAGTTGAATACAATGTAGGTAGACAAAAAAAAGTCAATTAAATATACATTATTAGATATAACTCTAAAAGTACTTGTCAGATCTCAATTAAATTTAAATGGGACCACATGACACGCAACACCTTTTGATTTAAAAAAAAAAAACATCAAAATCGGTCAACCCAGTCAAAAGTTCTGAGGTAAAACATACATAATAAAAAATAGAAGAAAAATTCAAGAAATACTGTCTAATTGAGAATCTCCTCCTTTTTTTTGGAAGTTGGTTAAAAAGTACAATTTATTATGTACATATATTTTCATTTGCAAGTCCAGAAGTGGTGTGTGATACATAGGAAGAACACTAACCCGTAGGTATAGTAAAAATAAAATTATATAGTATGTATAGAAATAAATAATTACATATTATATAAATTCATATGTGTGAATTTCTGTGTGCATCTATGAGCGTGAGTGTGTGTATGTGTATACATATAAAAAAAACATTAACATATTGTAACAAAAAAATTCCATTAGTGTTCGCTTTACTAGACAGTTACTGGACTATTGATTAGTACATTTAATTGGATAAGCAAAGTTATAATGCATGATGTGTAATATGGTATGGTATGGATGGCCCGTGGATGTTAATTTTAAATTTAGAAAAAAGTATAGAAATGATCATTACGAAAATATTACATCATAATTATGTTATTGCTAATTTGATATACAATTTGTAGTTGTTCTTTAAATTATTTTCATACAAAAAACTATAAACACGATAGTAGTACATTTTAATTGATTAAAAAATAACTTATTATTAATATGCATTAACGGTAGGTACCTTTATAGTAATACATTAACGGTACCTTTTATTATCAAAATTTTAATAGCATTCACTATTTCGATGTAACAGATGATAAAAAAGACACTAATCGATTTTCAAAGTTCTTTCGCATGGAGGATGCTATGTTATCACTTAGTGACATATGAATATAACTGAATATATAGCCAGGTATATTTTAAAGCGAACTTGGAAGGGAACGTAACAGTCAAACTTGTGGAGCAAAGGCGGACGAAGCCGCGGCTGAAAACTAGTCAATCACAAGAGGAGTTTTGATATTTCATGCAATTTAAATACAAATAGTAGGTAGATACAGTGTAGGATCTATGAAGGGAAGAAATTTTTACATTTGTAAAATACGTTACCTAGTGTGAATAATATTATAAAATAGTCATATAGAATCGTAATAAGGAAATTCAGATTTGTTTTTTTAAAAAGTGGGTACTTTAACCGTCAATATAAATGAAAGTTCCACTACTAAAAAGTTTGTATAACTTTAGTTTGGTACACGTAATATTTAGAATTTTTTAATCTTCTTCTCAGAAATTATATGATAGATACTAGAATACAATTAGATACTGTGATAACTGCGTGTTTTTACCTTGAAGCCGAAATCAAAAAACAAACTTTAATCTTTTAAAACTTTAGTTAGGGACACAAACTGATTTTGCAAATATTTATTATTGAATTTTTATAAGTAAAGTAACTAGTTCTTCACGTACCTATGTAACCTTAATCCTTAATAGAAGTATAATTTATGTAATTTTCTTGATTAAAGAAAAACGTAATTATATTTCACATTTGAACTCGCATTTGAAATTTGAATTAATGGTTCCCAATTCAACCAATCACAGCGCGGTCTGAACCACAGATTAGTATATAGTATATACGTACCTAGCCACGAGGATAGGAACACAATCTTCATATATCAAAAAGTGTCCGTTAATTATATTCACATTCACATACTTTCTCATAAAATTAAATGTTAATAAATCAGTAAGCGTACTATTCACAGTTTAGGAAATAAAATCACTCTATGTGCAAGTTTCCTTATAATAATTCTTTAAGGTTATATTTACTACACTATTTTGTACAACGTAAGTTCTTGAAATTTTTAATAATTAACTACTATAGTCGACAATGATATTAAATTTTTTAACTCGACATACTTCAATTCATCAACACAACCTGTGCCTACACTAGCAGGGTTTTTGAACTGTTATTTATATAGTGCTGAAGGTTGGACACTTTTTCAAGCTTCCTCCCATATGAGATATTTCTCCTTTCCTCAACACTCCATAGACAACACGAGAAGCAGAGTATATTATTATTATATTGTTGGCTCCACACATGGCTATTTGTGTTTGCTGTTCAGTATTTGTTGTCTTTAACAAAATATTTGAAACTAGTACGGGCAAATAGATGATACGACCATCTACACATGGAGCCAATCAGTTTTGTTGACAGTTCGCGCGCTTGTATGAGCCGACCATGTGTGGCCAGTATATTTGTGTGTTTAACTGTTTGCTTATTTTTTTCCTTTGATGTGCCTTGAAAAACCGACAGAAGTTCGGTAAGCCGTATTTGTTATTGGCCATATTTGCCAAATAGGCAAATACGGCAATAATTTTGGCAAATACACTCTCCACACATGGATGTTATTTGTCAAATATGGCAAATACGCAAAGACAAATAGCCAAGTGTAGAGGCAGGGTAAGGTAAATATAATAGGTACATTACTTTTATACTTTATTGACAAGATTTAGCTCCGGGTTCAAGGTTTACTATATATAGGTAAGAAGGGTACCAACTTTGAGGTTGATGAAAAAAATCAGTCTTATAGATTAACTCTTATCTCTATTATCTCTATTATCTCTTATAAATAACTCTTCCTTTTTTGCCGTCGGTTAAAATTTGAAATAAGAGTGAGGAGTGGCTATCTTAAAGCCAAATTTTTTAATACTTACATATTTTGAAGTGAAACTTTTTTAGGCGCATGAGAGGTAATTTTTTTACGGATCAAACGCGTCACGGCGTCACGAATTTTAAACGTCCATAGCACGTTGAATACACTAGTTCAGTAGTTCTCGATCGATCACCGGAGTTAAGTAACGTCGGACGTGGTCAGTACTTGGATGGGTGACCACCTGGGAACACCGCGTGACGTTGGCTTTTTTTTTTCAAATCCGTTTTTTCAAATAGTTTTTTTGAAGTGAAACTTCTTTAGAATCGTTGTGATTTCAAACCGGATACAACGGAGAAACGACAGGGAAGGGCGCGCCACGCTGCACGCCGCTATTTTTAAATTAGTTTTTTTTTTTAAATTAGGTTGCCAAAGAAGTTTCACTTCTATCGTGTGTGAATCGCACACACACCTTTTTTTAAAATTAGTTTGCCAAAGAAGTTTCACTTAGGACATGTGTACTTTGTACGCACGCAATTTTTTATTTTTTGGAGTTTACTTCTTAAGAATCGATTTTCATGTAAGGCCCCCGGTGTGAAAAAAATATGAGGCGACCATGAAGTATAGATAGGAAGGAGTCCGAACGGTATACGCTTTTCGATGGAATTCATGGTATAAAATAATGTGACCCTTGAATTCCCATCGTGCCTCGGAGAGCATGTTAAGCGGTCAGTCTCGGTTTTTATCATGTACACCTGATAGCGATCGTTACTCATAGTGGAGAATATATCCGCCAACCCGCATTGGAGCAGCGTGGTGGATTAAGATCTGATCCTTATCCTGCATGGGGAAAGAGGCCTACATAAATATATTTTTATTTGCCGAAAAATAGATTTAGTTGATAAAATAAACATGTAAGTCTTGTATACTATCAATAGAACAGGGAGGTGATAAATTAATTAGATCCTTGCTTTTCCAGCCAGCTTCTTAAAAATTACGCTTTTCAATATAGGTACACCATTTCATCATAAAATTTAATACAACTTTAATGACAAGATGGTCACTCCCAAGGTTTCCATTAAGTACTCTCCAGTTATAATTAATAGCTACATCGACATCGGACGATATTAGTGCTACATCTGGAGATGATTTGTAGAAAACACCATTTACTGATTTCACTCTTGTTGCATCTCCATTGAGTTGAGTGAAACTAAACCTTGTTATATCATTTTATTCTTGACTAGATGGCCTGGTGAACTTCGTATCACCTACGTATATTTGTGAAAATATATACACAAAACACTTTCTGAACGCACCTATAAATATTTGACAACCGATTGACAACGTTTTTGACAAAAGACGTTAAACTTCCCCGCTAGGAACATTTTGTATTGGAAAATTAAATCGTTTTTTATCAAAATCAAAATCAAAAATATTTATTTCGTCATAAGGTGGTATTGTACACACACTTAACGAAAGTCAAAATAAATAAATAAATAAATCATTTACAAAAAAAAACTACACAATGCAATAGAAAGTTAAGGCAGCAAACAATCAAACAATAAAATAAAAAATAAAATGTATATCTTAACATTAGGTACATTACAAACTTACGTAATGTGCCCAGTGTTTGCAACCTTAACTTAGTCAAAATATTAAATTACTAATGTCTCGGTAGACATTACCTATCTACTTTATCCTCGGCTTTATTAAATATTACAATAAGTAACGTCCCTATTAGTGTAGGCCGAGAGAAAAAAAGCCGGCGGAAAAAAAACTCTCGGTAGTATTTTCCGTTACATATTATTTATGTTTCTCACCGTTCAAACCTTCCCTGAACTTCCACAAACATTTCAAGATCAAAATTAGCTAAATCGGTCAAGCCATTCTCGAGTTTTAGCGAGACTAACGAACAGCAATTGATTTTTATATATATCACGATTCAGCCTGTAATATCACACTGTTGGGCATAGGCCAAGAGGCCTATGCCCCTGGGGAAGACCCCATGTAGGAGAAGGATCGGAGCTTAATCCACCACGCTGCTCCAATGCGGGTTGGCGGATATATTCCCTACTATGAGTAACGATCGCTATCCGGTGTACATGATAACAACCGGGACCGACGGCTTAACGTGCTCTCCGAGGCACGGTGGGGAGACCCACAAGGACTGCACAAACACCCAGACCACGGCAAACATCTGTATGGCCAATACAAAAAATGTTATCGTGTGCGGGGATCAAACCCGCAACCGCTCGTGCAACAGCCAATCGCAATCCAGTGCCATGACCGCTGCGCCAACGCGGCATCACAGCACATAGTCCTACATATTATATAATAGTAGGCCTCCACAAGTTCGCGCCAAAAATGGCGTGAACTCATGTGTCTTGCCCATAGTAATATATTATCATATACTTATAGCAGGAAATTTCCTTCTCAAAACGAATTAATTTTGTTTTCAAATTTTGTGAATTCCATTGCAAAATAGTAATGTTACAGTTCTTTATCCATTATTTTTTTTTTACAATTGTTCACCGATTCTCGTACCAGAGATTAAATAAAATAGAAGCAAACTGTCTTTGTTAAACTTGTTAAGCTCTTGTATTGACGCCGCGTTAGCACAGCGGTCACAGCACTGGTTTGTGGTTGTTGCGAGGGCGGTTGCAGGTTCGATCCCCGCACACGACAACATTTGTATTGGCGATACAGATGTTTGCCGTGGTCTGGGTGTTTGTGCAGTCCTTGTGGGTCTCCCCACCGTGCCTCGGTAAGCATGTTAAGCCGTCGGTCCTGGTTGTTATCATGTAGGTACCTACATTGCACGCAATTTTTTAAAAATTTTCATTGTTTTATTTTGTTTGTTTTATAAAACAATTTTAAGATGTAACCTGTAGTTATGTTATTGAATCTGTATCTACTAATATTATAAAGCTGAAAAGTTTGTTTGTTAAACACCCTTATCTCAGGAACTATAGCTTCGAATTGAAAAATTATTTTTGTGTGGGATAGCCCATTTACTAAGGAAGGCTATAGGCTATTTTTTACTCAAATTAACGCGTATGAAATCTTCTATCTGCTGTATATTTGTTAAGTGGTAGTGTGTAAGACAGCTTACACACAGACAAGTTATATGTGTAAACTATTTTAACTAGACAAGTATCATTTATAACATCATTTTCAGGATTCGAAAATTGCAAATTAAATAAAAGCTTTTAAAATACACTTAGACACAAGTTGATAGTTTCGCTGCCATTGCGAAGATCATCTTACCTCGTAGTACTCGTTCGTACACCCTTCTCCGACTACTGTATAGGCAGGAGAAAATAAAAGAAAATATTCAACAATCAATATTTATTATCACTACACATCGATAAGACAACGAAACGAAGCTTACAGACAGACGTAATCATTAATTTCCGTCACTTCTTCACTTCAGTCTATCGCTGTCCACTGTTGGACATACCTACATATAGTAGGCCTCCACAAGTTCGCGCCAAAAATGGCGTGAACTCGTGTGTTGCCCATAGTCATATATTATCATATTATATATCATATATTCATAGCAGGAAATTTTCTGCTCAAAAATGGATCAGCCCGACTGGGGTAGTACCTCGACCTTACAGATGACCACAGCTAAATAATACTGCTTTCAAGCAGTGTTGTGTTCCTGTTGGTGAGTAAGATGACCAGAGCTCCTGGGGGGGAATTGGAGATAGGGTCGGCAACGCGCTTGCGATGCTTCTGGTGTTGCAGACGTCTATAGGCTACGGTATTTGCTTACCATCAGGTGAGCCGTACGTTTGTTTGCCGACTTAGTTATATATATTTATAATTGTGTTTGCTCGCAAACGAAAAAAAAGCGACTTCAATTACATCGACAAGTAATACAACGTAATAAGACGAAAAAATAGTCAAGTAAATACGCGCTATTAAAGATTACTTAAAAAGTTGTAATCAGTTTTCGATTTAATTTAAACAAGACTACAAGACAAGTATTAGCTTTCGACTAAAGTAAGAATCATCGAAATCGGTACACCGAGTAAAAAGTTATGCGGTATAATATAACGTAGGTCGACGAAAAAGTAGTCACGTAAATACGCATTATTAGATCTAACTCTAAAAGTACTTGTCAGATCTCAATTAAATTAAAATGAGACCACATGACACGCAACACCTTTCAATTAAAACAAAATTGATCGAAATCGGTCCACCCAGTCAAAAGTTCTGAGCTAACATACATAAAAAAAAAAAACATACGTGTCGAATTGAGAACCTCCTCCTTTTTTGGAAGTCGCTTAAAAAAGAGTCACCACGCTGGGCAGGCGGGTTGGTGACCGCAGGACTGGCTTTGTCGCACCGAAGACGCTGCTGTCCGTCTTCGGCCTGTGTATTTCAAAGTCAGCAGTTGAATGGTTATCCCACAATTGGTCGGCTTTATAAGTTCCAAGGTGTTAGTGAAACAACAGTTTCTGTGCTAAAAGCTTTTTATTTTCATTGTGCATCATTTGAAATTACATAAATGTTTTCTTAAATTTTACTTATTAGGTATAAAGAAGATATAACTAAATTTCTAAATCCAAACATTAAAACTAGACATAATTTGGAAAATATTTAGAATGCTAATGAACTTGGCAAGAGGTATAAATAAATAACCAGCGTTAAAATTAAATAAAAATTAGTATTTACTAATAAATGAAAAAAAAAAAAATTCCAAAAAATAAAATATTTCAAAAAATTTCAATTCACAATAATCATGAGTAAAATCCTAATAAACATTACATTTTAAATTTCATCGTACATAGGTAAGGCATAGTAATTACTAATTAGTAAGGCCACGTCTATCACAAATATTTTTTGTAGAAAAACATTTTTTTTTATTTGTAAATAAAAAATACAATTTTGGACCTGGCAAAAGAGCTACAAATTTTTTTGTAATAAATTAGATCGAGATCTGATTATAACTATTTGAGTACCTAATCTTTAATAGCGCGTATTTACTTGACTATTTTTTCGTCTTATTACGTTGTATTACTTGTCGATGTAATTGAAGTCGGTTTTTTTTTCGTTTGCGAGCAACGATTAAACTAAAGTAAGAACGACGACGAACAACGATTCGATTAAAGTAAGAATCATCAAAATCGGTACACCGAGTAAAAAGTTATGCGGTATAATATAACGTAGGTCGACGAAAAAGTAGTCAAGAAAATACGCATTATTAGATATAACTCTAAAAGTACTTGTACACGCAACACCTTTCAATTAAAACAAAATTGATCGAAATCGGTCCACCCAGTCAAAAGTTCTGAGCAAACATACATAAAAAAAATACAGTCGAATTGAGATCCTCCTCCTTTTTTGGAAGTCGGTTTTTAATAGATGGAGTGATTCAAAGGGAAGGTTTATTTGTATAATACATGCATAATATAGTAGAGGAACACTGATAATTTTAGAGGTTACTATTGTGATGTCGTAAATAAACACATTGTTGCGCTTACATTGCAAACTCTGGCTGAACCCTACGAGATAGATCAAAATAATGTACTACAGCAGGGGTCGTCAACTGGTGGACCGCGGTCCGCATCCGGACCGCAAACCCATTTTGTAAGGACCGCAAGAACAGGAATTTACACTACAGAGCACATAATTTAATAAAAATATACCGCACGCAACTTCAAACTTCAGACAGATAGTCTGCAATAAAAAAAATCATTTTGCTCATTAATGTGTAAAAAAATACGTTTCTTATTTTGTTTGTTTATTAAATATATATTTTTTTAAATGATCTGCGGACCGCGACGGTCATTTCATTTCTTCAAACGGACCTCGAGACTATTGGGTGACCCCTGTACTACAGTATTGTACACCTTAAAAAATTAAATTAAAAATTTAAGTAAACCCCCGACACAGTAACGTGAGTTTCCTTTAAAAAGTAAAAAATAATGAAAGAAACTCAATCTTAAAGTACCTAAGTATGTATGAGTATTAATAATTAAAATATAATTGTGTTTGCTCGCAAACGAAAAAAAAACCGACTTCAATTACATCGACAAGTAATACAACGTAATAAGACGAAAAAATAGTCAAGTAAATACGCGCTATTAAAGATTACTCAAAAAGTTGTAATCAGTTTTCGATCTAATTTAAACAAGACTACAAGACAAGTATTAGCTTTCGATTAAAGTAAGAATCATCGAAATCGGTACACCGAGTAAAAAGTTATGCGGTATAATATAACGTAGGTCGACGAAAAAGTAGTCACGTAAATACGCATTATTAGATATAACTCTAAAAGTACTTGTCAGATCTCAATTAAATTAAAATGGGACCACATGACACGCAACACCTTTCAATTAAAACAAAATTGATCGAAATCGGTCCACCCAGTCAAAAGTTCTGAGCTAACATACATAAAAAAAAAAAAAAAAACATACGTGTCGAATTGAGAACCTCCTCCTTTTTTGGAAGTCGGTTAAAAATACATCGCGTTTCGTCATGACAAAGTAAGTACATTTATAAAATAAACGATTCTTTGGCACACAAATGAAAAATTTACCTTACAACAATTGACTGGACTTACTCTTATATCTACTGGTAAGAATACCTCCTGGACCTGAAATAATAGAAAATTAAAAATTAAACCAAACAAAAATGTGTGTGTGTAATTCGCACACGGCAGAAGTGAAACTTCTGAAAGTCGTAAGAAGGTAGGCCGTTGCGATTTGTTCTATGGACGATGATCACGGTCTCGTGAAAAAGGTCGTAAGCGCCATGCAAAACGCGTTTTGAGCAGTAGCATATTCTGTCTCATTCTCTTCTATACATTAACGTGTTTCTTTCTCTATCGTGACGCATTTTCGTTTCATCGTGTTTTAAATCACAAAGATTCTAAAATTCAAGAAGAAAATAATGATCTAATATTTTTATTTTCTACTGTTAGTTAATACTGTCCCATGATAAGTTTAAACCTTGTTCAAATTGTCAATCGTTATTTGGTTCATCCGCACTGTTAGATATGACCTGGGATGAATTTATAGAAACGAGTGGAAGCGTATTAAAACTTCAGGTCCTTTTAATATCCAACATACTTTGCTGCGGTACACAGCGTTTTATGTAATACTAATTATTTACCTTGCTTCTAAAGATGCGTTGTCCTGGCCTGGCCAGCTAACACCAACCTAGATTAGCACAAAAACACATATGGCCACATGCAGTTTTAATGATAATTAGGATGGTGAGCTTATCTGATCAGCCAACGCGACGAACTGGCCGTTGCAGGATGTCCTCGGCGGCGTTGTGCACAATTTACACACATACACTTGCAATGTTAACTTATATTTACATTAATTCTTATCTAATATCAATTATGAACACACAACGCGATACAAAAGGCGAAAACAACTTATAATCAATATTAATACATATCGAGATCGCCGGCGCCCACGCGCGATACCTACGAGAGCGAACCAACCACAGCCGTCAACTGTCAAAAACTCAACAGGAAGTAGTATTGCCATACGCAACATAGATTATATAGAACAGTTGGGTGTTGACAGTTAATTACAAACTATTTGGTTCATAACATCTACCCGCCTCGGCCAGGACTTTCCTGGCCGCTAACTAACTGGTAGTCATGACAATGTTGCTACCGCTCTACTTTAAATAATTATTTGTGCCCTTGAAGTTGGTGCCGCGATCAGAACGAATCAAGGACGGTAGTCCTCGTCGTGACACAAACCTATTCACGTAGCGACAAAAGCCTCTGTCGAAAGAGCTGAAACGAGTTCTAAATGGACCACCTTGGTGGACAGACAGACGAAGACGCTAGTTCAAGGACACTCCCGAAGTGGTCTGCGCAGAACCATTGAATACCGTGCGCAGCTTGCCACTAGATGGCTTTATTACCGCATGATGCGGGACGAAAAAATGCTCCATCGAGCGCCAGTCAATTTTTGACACAGACATGTGTCCCAATTCCTCATACTCCCGCATGAAGTCGATGTACTTCTCCCTGAGTAGAGGGTCCCTGCTCATGCGACGCTCCATTGCCAAAATACGCTTCTCTGCAGTAGGCCGTGATAGACCTAGAGGCGGCCGTACGGCGAGAAATTGCAATCTTGTCATGATCCGGCCAGAACGGAGGTAAGTGGTGTTGTTCTAGTAGAACGTTCACACTCCTCATGTTCCGGATCAGAGCGGGGCGCTTGTGGTGGCTCTTCCACCTCCCAGAATCTCTGCACAGCGTCAGAGAGGGCGGAGCCTACCATCAAGGCCGTTCCAGGGTCGGCAGGGGGGGAAGTCCTCAAGACTGGACCCATCATAGCGAACCCAAATATGGTCCGAAGGGCCACTAAGCCACCTGGCTGTAAAACACGATCCTTGCCGAGTAAAATCTTACCTAGTACGTCGGCACCAAGCAACAAGTCGACCGTGCCAGGTAGGTCGAACTTAGGGTCAGCCAAGTTCAGATACGCGGTTAACTTTACCGCGTCCGCAGACAATCTGACTTGCGGGTGGCTGCCCAAGATATTCTCCATCACTATGGCCGATGAACCCAACATCGGCTGTGGAGAGTTGGAGGGGGAAAATTCAAACCAAACGCTACCCTCAACTGTGAACACAGGGGCGTTGCCTACACCCCTTATTACATCTGAATGCCTTTTAAGATTAAGGCCAGTTTGCCCCACCAACCAAGACGAAGCTATGCACCCTTGCGAGCCTGTGTCTACTATAGCTCGGACTACAACCGAGGCGCCCGTCCGTCCCCAGACCCTAACACATGCCGTGGGCAAGAGAACGGTCTCTAAGGGGGGAGGTGCATAGCGGGGGCAGACGCCAACGTCCTAACGTTGGCGTGGCGGCGATCGAACGCCGCTTTCCCCTGTCGGTGCGTCAAAATGAGGTAGAGGTCTAAACCCTACCTCTTCTCGGTGGCGACTGCCACGGGCCATCGCTGGCGGTTCGTAGCGCTGGGAGCGTCCATACCGAAGATTCCGCGGCTGTAAGCGGGGACGCTCGGCCAGAGGGGGGGGACGGCAAACGTGCCGGACGTGCATCACAGTAGTCGTGGTAGACCACCGGAGGTGACCGTGATTGGCCACGCGAGCGAAGTGGGGGCGAGCCGCACACAGAGGTGCGGGATTGAACCCGAGGTCCGCTATCATACCCGCCCGTGGGGCTGCGCATCGACCCCTGTCGGTGCTCAGTGGCAGCACACTGCGCGGCGGGGGGAGGTGAACCTGACTCCGAAGTGCGGAGCTGTTCCCGACGTTCACTCACATACCCGCCCGAGGGCGACCCCGGGTGGTCGCAGCGGGCATTCGCGTTGGCACAGAGCACCCTCAGGTGCTGGCCTCCACAGTTGGGACACGGGTGCGTGTCAGGGCAGTCGCGGTTAAGGTGGTTCCCCAGGCAAGAGAAGCACCAGCGTCGAGCCTTAACAATCCGCCTACGAGCGGCCACGTGCAGCGCTGCGAAATCCGGGCACTTCGCAGTTCGGTGCCCCTGGGACCCACAATAGCGGCAGTCCGGGCGCGGAATCTGAGCGACAGCAAAGCGAGGGGGCGCTCTTCTCGCTGGCGCAGTTTGGGCGGTGCGCCGCTGGTTCGAAGATCCAGAACTCGACGACGTCACTGGAGTATCGGCGACCATAACGTCGCCAACGCGACACTCTTCCTCGAGGAAGGTCAGGAGCTGTTCGAAGGTAGGGAGAGAGGCCTCATCCCTAGTGTGCCCCTGTTCGAAGCGTGCTCTCAAGGAGACCGGCAACTTCTTGAGCACGATGCGCACCAACAAGTACGACCACTGGTCGACCGGCAGGCCTAAGCGGCTAAGAGCATTAGTGGCCAAAACGAGGGGGTTGAGCAGCTTGGTCCTCAACTGGGCGGTATTGCTCACGGCAGGGATGTCCATAATCTGGTCAATATGAGCATCGGCCAAGCAGCGCTGGTTCTGGTAGCGCTTGGCGAGTAATGACCGCGCAACTGGATAGCTTCCGTCACCTATCGGAAGGTGCTGCACCAGTCCCCTGGCCTCTCCATCCAGCACTGAGAGCAGGTAGGCCAGCTTTTGTGAAGGGCTCAAATCATCCCTCGAATCTACGAGGCTTTCGAACAAGCCTATGAAGCCCATCCAGGCATCGAATCGACCATCGAAGCGTGGGAGGTCGAGGTTAGGCAATCGGGTTAAAAGACCCACAGGGGTCTTCATGGTAGGCCTATCAGGCGGTGCTCCGGCGCGCGAGGCTGAAACTACCCGCGCGCGTTGAGCGATGGCATCAGCGAGGTCCAAAATCTGGATATAATCCGCGTGGGCTTGCTCCCTTTTCCCCTTTGGAAACGACTCCATTGGCACGTCGTCCTGATGTAGAAGGAAGCGCTGGTACAAGGTCTCCACCTGTTGGAGACGAGCCGGGGATTTCTCATACCTGTCTAGCAAGGCCTCGGTGCGATCCTCTCTATCCACCAAAGCGGCCGCTGAGCTGAACCATCTCAATTGAAGTGTAAGTCCAGAACACGATTCACGAACCATAGCGACAGCGGTCGAAGCCATCTTCAAGAGCACAATTACAACAACGAGAAAATGAGATTAATTTCCCACGAAACTACAGTTAATACTGAGTTAAAATCAAATATCAAATCTTAAATAACTTAAATAATAATATAAGAAAAAATTAAAACTAAGTTTTTAAATCTAATATTCCGTTAACTAAATTTATACAACGAACACAAATTTACTCAAAATCAATAAATTTAGTTACAAATACACATTTGAACAGCTATTTCAAATCTTATATTAACAACAAGGCATCTATAACAAATTAACCTTTAATAAGTATAAGCAAATATATATAGAACAAAAAAAAAATCAAACGTTCAATGAACAAACAAAATGTGTATTTATTACTAATCAGTTGTTGAACAAAATACAAACAAACAACTACTATTCAAGAAGCTACAAAATGTGTAGGTTTATGCAAACGAGAACAACATAAATTATTAACTTGAAATATGTTATCTTTTTTATTTAAATACAATATGAACTGTTTATTTTAATCTTTAACCAACAACATTCAAGAAAAGCAAATAATATGTAGATTTATGTAAAGGAAAAACAACAATAACTTTTAACTTTCAAAATATTTTTCCCTTTACTTTTAAGTGACAAAATGTTTAAATGCAAGAATACGACAAAACCTAAACATTTTATTTTTATTTACTTTTAACTACAAATGTTTAAATGTAAGGCAAATGTTTTAATACAACAAGAATCCACACAGGTAACTTTAATTCTAAACAAATTTTTAAGTCCTATGTTCAATTACAAAAAATAGTTATGAAACATAACCTAGTTATGATTTATTTAAAAGTATTCTAAATACTAATACTATACCTTTGAACAAATTTATTAAACTTGAACACAATTATAAAGTTTAACAACTAGTTCCACAAACATTTATTTTAACAAATAAATATGGATACCTATTTAAACTTTTAAAAACAATCTTAACCTGTGTTGTTTACTTTTATTAAATTATTTAAACAAAACATTTACTATAAATGAAAATTTTTTTTTTTTTTTTTTTTTAATGCAAAATTATTATTTCCGACGTATAACTTGACAAAACTTGGCAATTATCCAAGATCATTAACTTAAAGAACAAACAATTATTTCAGTGACAAAACAAAATGGCTACCTAAGCTAGTCTAACTACGTGGATTTACGATCATGTTACAACAAATTATGAACCACGCTCTGCTACCAGAAATTATGTTAGATATGACCTGGGATGAATTTATAGAAACGAGTGGAAGCGTATTAAAACTTCAGGTCCTTTTAATATCCAACATACTTTGCTGCGGTACACAGCGTTTTATGTAATACTAATTATTTACCTTGCTTCTAAAGATGCGTTGTCCTGGCCTGGCCAGCTAACACCAACCTAGATTAGCACAAAAACACATATGGCCACATGCAGTTTTAATGATAATTAGGATGGTGAGCTTATCTGATCAGCCAACGCGACGAACTGGCCGTTGCAGGATGTCCTCGGCGGCGTTGTGCACAATTTACACACATACACTTGCAATGTTAACTTATATTTACATTAATTCTTATCTAATATCAATTATGAACACACAACGCGATACAAAAGGCGAAAACAACTTATAATCAATATTAATACATATCGAGATCGCCGGCGCCCACGCGCGATACCTACGAGAGCGAACCAACCACAGCCGTCAACTGTCAAAAACTCAACAGGAAGTAGTATTGCCATACGCAACATAGATTATATAGAACAGTTGGGTGTTGACAGTTAATTACAAACTATTTGGTTCATAACACGCACGAATCAAATACATTTGCTAAGCTTGTGGTAGATGACTTAACACGGTACAGTTTTTTCAAATATTAATTCACTAATTTATTAATTAAAAGTATTTTTGTCAACCTCAGTTTATCGAGGTAGGGCACAGCAAGTTAAAACTTCCTCAAAATCTGTAACACTCCGTCTGGGAAAGTACCTCAACCTTACAGAAGATCGCAGCTAAATAGTCAATAATTCGCATCATCAAATAAGTCGCGGGCACTGCTAGTATTATATAAATATTACATTTTATATAGCTTAAAAGTATGTAGCATGTACGGTGTCATTGAATACTACTCTTCTATATACCAACAACGCCGCGTTGGCGCAACGGTCAGAGCACTGGATTGTGGCTGTAGCGCCAGCGGTTGCGAGTTCCATTCCCGCACATGACAAACATTTGCATTGGCCATACAGATGTTTGCCGTGGTCTGGGTGTTTGTGCAGTCCTTGTGGGTCTCCCCACCGTGCCTCGGAGAGCACGTTAAGCCGTCGGTCTCGGTTGTTATCATGTACACCTGATAGCGATCGTTACCCATAGTATGAAATATATCCCGCATTGGAGCAGCATGGTGGATTAAGCTCTGATCCTTCTCCTACATGGGGAAAGAGGCCTATGCCCAGTTGTGGGAAATTACAGGCAGAAGCGTATATACCTACACCTGTAAATATAGAATAAATATAATAAAGCTGAAGAGTTTGTTTGTTTGTTTGTTTGAACGCGCTAATCTCAGGATCTACTGGTCCGATTTGAAAAATTCTTTCAGTGTTAGATAGCCCATTTATCGAGGAAGGCTATAGGCTATATATCATCACGCTAAGACCAATAGGAGCGGAGTCCACGCCGACGAAGTCGCGCGCAGGAGCTAGTATAGAATATAGAATAGGGATACATTAAACCCCATTATCTATACTAATATAATAAAGCTGAAGAGTTTGTTTGTTTGTTTGTTTGTTTGTTTGTTTGTTTGTTTGTTTGTTTGTTTGTTTGAACGCGCTAATCTCAGGATCTACTGGACCGATTTGAAAAATTCTTTCAGTGTTAGATAGCCCATTTATCGAGGAAGGCTATAGGCTATATATCATCACGCTAAGACCAATAGGAGCGGAGTCCACGCAGACGAAGTCGCGCGCAGAATAATAAATAATTCTCGTCTATACTAATATAATAAAGCTGAAGAGTTTGTTTGTTTGATTGTTTGTTTGTTTGTTTGTTTGTTTGTTTGAACGCGCTAATCTCAGGATCTACTGGTCCGATTTGAAAAATTCTTTCAGTGTTAGATAGCCCATTTATTGAGGAAGGCTATAGGCTATATATCATCACGCTAAGACCAACAGGAGCGGAGTCCACGCCGACGAAGTCGCGCGCAGAATCTAGTGCATTATAAAAAGGCTTCCTTAAAAACCCATAACGTTCTTTGGAAGAGATTGCTTCTTTGCGGTAAGGCTGCCTTATTGTATATTTCATGTCAACTATTTATTAAGCACACGTTTCTAATATTAATTATTGTTAATGTGGTGTGCAATAAAATACAGTAATAACAAGACAACAACACGTCAGCGGAGCAGTCACAGCACTGGCTGTTTGCACTGACGGTCGCGGGTGCAATCCCATTTATTGCAAACATTTGAATGGGCAATACAAATAATTGCCTTCGTTTAGGCGTTTGTGCTTGTGTGTTTTCGGACCCCCGACACAGCAGTAAATAGGGGGCTGTTGGGTCTAAGACGTTTATACAATGATATGAATGGACCTTATCCATGATTGTGATTTTATATCCTTACCTTACTTCATGGCAGCGTTCCCTCCGTAGAAGTTGAAGTCATCGAAGCCGTCTGGCTCGAAGGCCCGAATCTGCTCGAAAAGCTCGCTGTCCATGAAGCTACTCTCTGTCTGAGCTGGTGTCGAGGCACTGAAGTAGCTGTTGTTTTGTGTTGTTTCACGTTGTTTTTTGTTGTTTTTGTGTTTTTATGTTGTTATTATAAATTTTGTATGTGATTGCATTATGGATTGTAGTGGAAAAATTGTAATTTGGTGATGAACATTAGTTGTAGTTTGGTTAATTTTTAATTAGATATATTTAGGTTTATTGGTAAGAAGTTTTTGTTCGTATAAGATATTTTTAATTTTCATAAAATATTGACATGTAAAAATGATATCAAAGATTTCATCAAATTGAATATTAAATTTTTCATAGTCGAAGTATTGTAGCGTGATTTGTTTTTTGCCAAAATTATAATGGAATGTGTCATATTGTAATTTTTTTTGTGTATTTTTTTTTGTGTGTTTGTTTTTTGTGTGTTTGTGTCGTCGGCAGCCAGCAGCGTTATCGGAAAAGGAAGAGAAAATGCAACACATTAGTCAACATTGTAGACGGTCGTAAAAAGATTACAGACACAATAATTGTGTTTGCTCGCAAACGAAAAAAAACCGACTTCAATTACATCGACAAGTAATACAACGTAATAAGACGAAAAAATAGTCAAGTAAATACGCGCTATTAAAGATTACTCAAAAAGTTGTAATCAGTTTTCGATCTAATTTAAACAAGACTACAAGACAAGTATTAGCTTTCGATTAAAGTAAGAATCATCGAAATCGGTACACCGAGTAAAAAGTTATGCGGTATAATATAACGTAGGTCGACGAAAAAGTAGTCACGTAAATACGCATTATTAGATATAACTCTAAAAGTACTTGTCAGATCTCAATTAAATTAAAATGGGACCACATGACACGCAACACCTTTCAATTAAAACAAAATTGATCGAAATCGGTCCACCCAGTCAAAAGTTCTGAGCTAACATACATTAAAAAAAAAAAAAAACATACGTGTCGAATTGAGAACCTCCTCCTTTTTTGGAAGTCGGTTAAAAAAAAACTAAAACTCGCATAAATGTCACCACAGACAATAAAAGTAAAAAATTATAATAGACAATATTTTTTATTTTTTAGTTAAAAAAATAAAACTACATATATCAAAATATTAGAATACGACCCGTCTGTGTTGCATTTTCGCGAGGGCTATTTTAAAAAAAAATTGATTTTTCTAACTGAAAAATAATTCAATAAACCAGAAAAATAAAAAAATCCAGTTTTTTTGTAATAAATAAAAAGATATATCGTATCTCACATGTATTTGTAATATAAACACACAGAAACATACAACGAACATACATTGTCATATTATATAGCATTATAAACTGTAGGTACTTATTATATAATTGTGTTTGCTCGCAAACGAAAAAAAAACGACTTCAAAAACATCGACAAGTAATACAACGTGTAGCTACGCTAGCGCCTAGCGGATAATACAGCGCACTACGTTGCATCCTTGGATTGATTCTAAACTGAAGTAGTTTTAACATAGTCCCATAGATAGCGTTGCGTAGCGAGGCGCTCGTAAATACGTATCATCAATGATTACTCAATTACTCAAAAAGTACTAATTATATCTCGATCAAATTTAAATAAAACCACATGATAAGTATTAGCTTTTGATTTATAAAAGAAATATCAAACTCGGTGCACTCAGTAAAAAGTTATGAGATATAATACAAAAAACAGTCAAGTAAATACGCGTTATCAAAGATTACTTATAAAAGAAGACATTAGATCTCGATCAAATTTAAATAAGATTACATTACAAGCATAAGGTTTCGAATAAAGTAAGAATTATCAAAATCGATAAACCCAGTAAAAAGTTATGCGGATTATTACAACGTAGGTCGACGAAAAAGTTGTCAATTAAATACGCATTATTAGATATATCTCTAAAAGTACTTGTCAGATCTCAATTAAATTTAAATGGGACCACATGACACGCAAAACCTTTCAGTTAAAACAAAACTCATCGAAATCGGTCCACCCAGTCAAAAGTTCTGAGCTAACATACATAAAAAAAAATAACATACGTGTCGAATTGAGAACCTCCTCCTTTTTTGGAAGTCGGTTAAAAAATAAGTCCCCCGGCCGCGTCTTTCTGTCCTCCTGTCTGTCTGAACGCAATAAACTCGAAAACTACTGAACGGATTTTTACATGGTTTTCAACAATAGAAAGAGTGATTCTTGAGGCAGGTTTAGGTATATAATTTATTATGCTTTTATGTAAATTAGCAGAAACACGGCGATAAATGTTGAAGAGGTCGCAAAAAATCTCGCAAACGGGGACCTTTCCTCGCGAACGCCGCGAAAACTAGCAAAGATATAGTTAAGTAATGTACTAGAGAATTCAAAATCTATAAAAATGCTACAAAAAAGTCCGCGACAGCATATCTTTATCTCTTACGGTTGACTTACAATAACCACTTTTATGTTCAAATTTGTAATTAAAAACATTACGTTATTTTCAAAGCTATTATCTTTAGTTCAGTATTAATCCTTATCCAAATAAATATGTTAGTTAGCTTAAAAATTTAATGCAGATTATAATTGCCCTATACACTATATCAATCAGATGAATAGTTTTTGAGATATCGTCGTTAGAAGTAATTATTAAAAACAATTAATGCGCAACGAAGTGGGCACGGGTCGGCTAGTTCAAAATAAATCTGATATTATCGACCTCATGAAATGTTATAAACAAAAGAAAAAGCTTTTTAAAGTTTAGAACATTGTCATTTTTATTCCGTAACAGACTTGCTTAATATCTTCATCACGGTTAAAAGTATCAAAGCTAATCAGATTTAGCTAAACCAAGCCGATTGTTTGACAACATTAAATATGTTCCTTAAAATAAATTTTAAATACACACAATTTTACAAACTGTGTAATTTTGATGAAAGAGACAAATACATTAAAAAAATGTATGATAATTATCGAATGATACAATAATAATAATATCAAACTGGAATAATAATAACAGTCATCGCGTAGACTAGGTTACATTTACCTAGACACTGTATACTGTATAGTGTATAGCCATCATACATAGACTACCAGGCACCAGCGACCCGCCCCGGCTTCGCACGGGTGCAATGCTAATACTAAATACTATCAACAACAAAATATACTTATTCTATTCGGTTATTTTTGAATTTAAATAATAGTCCTTAAACTATGATTTTCGATAATTAAAAATACTTGCTCTAATACTAAATTGCCTTAACCTAAATTCAAACCAAGATCTTAATAGAAGAAATACATTAATAAATTATGGTTTTAATCTAATCCTACCAAATAATCAATTATCCAACCTACTGTACTTATTTTAAGTGCGGTTTACAAATTAACCTTACCGACTAAAGTATGAACATACAATTTCGAGAAAATTGTCGCGGGGAAAAGCACGTTTTGTCTTAAAAAAGAATTCACTTTAGTATTTTTAAATACTATCATACAACTTCGCATATAATTTTTGAAGTGAAACTTCTTTAGACGCATGAGGGGTAAAATTTGAGCGACCGCTAACGCGACAACGCGTAATTGGTCAGTACCTATCTATTTGGATGAGTGACCGCCTGGGAACACCACGAGACGTTGGCCTTTTGTTTTTTTTTTCCATATATATTATATAGGTATAAAAAATAGGGGTTCCCATTTTAAAAAATGAGGTTGAACTTGAGAATGACTTTAAAAATGATTTTCAAGGTCAAATCAAAGGTCACCGTTGGATTCCTCTTTGAAAGTTACCTAGGGTATGTATGACCTTTGTTTTTGTTTTAACACTAAGCTAGCGAGATTTTTAAGTTCATACTTTGACCTCTATTTGACCTTCAGAGGTTAAGTTAACCTCATATTTAAACACATAATTAGGACGTCAAATTTTTTTGTTCTTTTCGATGCCGGTATAAAAAATAGGGTTAACAGTTTTAAAAAATGAGGTTGACCTTAAAATAACCTTGAAAATGAAGTTGAAGGTCAAATTAGAGGTCACTGTTGAATTTCTCGTTAAAAGTAACCTAGGGCATAACCTTTGTTTTACGACTAACCCGTGCGGTTTTTCGAATTTTTCGGTTTTTCCATACTGTTTCCTCATCCTGTATATGTATGTATAATTGTATATGCATTTAAGGAAAGAGAAAATTGAAATGAAATAATAAGAACACGAAATAATAATAGTATAGAACGGTTAGCTACCTGCTGTGCACGCTGGGCGTGTTCCGGTGCGAGTCGGGCGAGTGCGCGTAGGCGGGCGACGCGGACATGTAGGGCGGCAGCGTCGTCACCAGCACCGGCTTCACGTAGCCGTTCTTGAGCATCTCGTTCTCTGCGACCACCGTGTATCGTTACTACTGCAGGCTCACACTCTCGCACGCACACACACACACACACACACACGCACACACACATACATGTAGGGCGGCAGCGTCGTCACCAGCACCGGCTTCACGTAGCCGTTCTTGAGCATCTCGTTCTCTGCGACCACCGTGTATCGTTACTACTGCAGGCTCACACTCTCGCACGCACACACACACACACACACACACGCACACACACACACATGTAGGGCGGCAGCGTCGTCACCAGCACCGGCTTCACGTAGCCGTTCTTGAGCATCTCGTTCTCTGCGACCACCGTGTATCGTTACTACTGCAGGCTCACACTCACGCGCACACACACACACACACACACACACACACACACACACACACACACACACACACACACACACACACACACCAACGGACATGTAGGGCGGCAGCGTCGTCACCAGCACCACTGATGAACGCACGCACGCACAGACAATTTCAATCTCTGTGCGCACATCATTTTATACTATTAGAAATACTACATGTTCTTACATACACACACACGCACACAAAAGAAAAGTTCGAAAAATCGTTTTGAATATAGAAAAAATCGGCCAAGTGCGAGTCGGACTCGCGCACGAAGGGTTCCGTACCATTGTCTAGGTAAACAACAGTAGGTACCTAAGTACATTGATTTTAATATCGGGCAAAAAGTGACAAAAAAGTCACTTTTGTTGTATGAGCCCCCTAAATATTTTTTATTTATTACCTATTAAAGTAAATATACAACTAAGTATTTTGTGAATATTTCAAGTACCTACCTGTTACCATTTATTGATATCGAGCAAAAATAGGCAATAAATTGCGTTTGTTGTATGGGAGCCCTCCTTAAATATTAATTTTATTTTGTTTTTAGTGTTTGTTGCAATAAAAATACATAATTTGTGAAAATTTCAACTGTCTAGCTATCGCCGTTCTTGAGATACAGCCTGGTGATAGACGGACGGACGGACAGCGAAGTCTTAGTAATAGGGTCCCGTTTTTCCCTTTGGGTACGGAACCCTAAAAGAGCATAAGTATTATTTGTAACAAAATTTTAAAGACTTTTATTTATATATTTTTTTATATGTTTTCAACCCCGACGACTTACACAGTCACGCGGCGCGACGCGGCGCTCAAATTAAGAGCCATAACAGCCACAGTTTATCATCATAAAATTATCTTGTCTTGAATCATATGCCTGGCTAACAATAATGCAATATAATCACCTTTTCATTTTTTGTGACCATTAATTTGTTGCAGTTACTTGAAAACGATGATATCTGCTACAATATTAGTTGAAAACAAATTTAAATTAATTATGGTCGAATTTAGACCGCTGGGCGACCACTAGTAATAAATAAGTTCGACTGACCGGGCTTGGTGTAGTACTTGGAGAAAACGTCATCTTTTGCCACGTTGGGGTAGAGGAACTGCAGCTGCGCCAGGTCCAGGATACGATCTGCCAGCGAGCGCAGCATCAGGTCCCTGGAGGTGAAGGGCTGCAGGCTGAACACTTCGTTGCCCTCTGCGGAATATGGGTTTATTGGTGACTGAGCTTGGGCTGAGAGTTTTCAATAATAGCCTTTCTCTTTAGGGTTCCGTACCCAAATGATGTTAAGCAACAGATACCTTTGGCCCTCACGTGGACAGCCCATAACATAACAAGGTATTTTGTGTTATATTTTAAGACCCCTCACTGTCCTAGCCCTCACCCCATGTAAAAATTGTGTGTTTACAATTCACACACAGCAGAAGTGAAACTTCTGAAAAGTTGTAGGAAGATAGGCCATTGCTATAATATGTTCTATCAACTGTGATCACGGTCTCGTGAAAAAGGTCGTAAGCGCCATGCTAAACGCGTCTCTTACACGTTTTGAGCAGTAATGTATTCTATCTGATTCTCTCATAATAGTGTTTGTTTCTTATCTCAACGATTCTAAAGAAGTTTCACATCAAAAATACTCACCTCCAACCCAAGCTATGGTAATGGCACCGAGTTCAGAATCAGAAAATCTAAGAAGAAAAGTTCCCGGGGGACACTTGGACAACATCTCTTCAGCTTGTTTCTTCTGGATGAAACCCATAATCAGACTGCGGAAGATATCATACAAATTTATATACATCGTCGATAATCCTATACATAGCCTGGTCACTCTGGCCATAAATACTGTTACAATTAAAAATAAACAAAATATTACATTTCAATTATTGGAATCTGTCATTTTTATATAATTTTTCATTGTGTTTTTTTTTTCATTTTTGAGCCAATATATTGTAAAATATTTTGTTATATTAAAATGGAGTGGAGTGGTAAAGAGAACCGAAACGCGGTGATTTCATCACACAAAGTAGAGTAGTGGAGCCAAATTGGGGTGCATGTCGGTCACCTCCTCGTGGTGCGCCCTGGGCAACGGGACGGGCAGCAGTATCGCAGTCGCGGTACTGCTGCTCGTCGCGGCTAACGACTGACTCGCGGGGTGCGCTCCGGGTACTGCTCGACCCGTGAGCGCACTAGAGGGACGGGGTGGGTGGGTTCGCTTGCCCGCCCTGTAGCGCGAAAGCGCGGTTTGCCGGCCGGGCTGTGCTGGCTCCCTGGAGCTTTGCTCGGTTGCTGGTGCAATCCGGCAGACGTGATGTGTGAGGGCCGGGCTGTGCTGGCTCCCTGGAGCTTTTAGCTCGGTTGATGGTGCAGTCCGGCGGACCCGTGGGGTAGTTGCCGGGTCGTGCTGGGGTCCCTGGAGCTTTGGTCGGTTGTTCGGTGCGATTCGGCGTTGGAGGTCGGGCGGGCCTGACCCCAACGCCGTGATGCCAGGCGTTGGAGGTCAGGCCTGCCTGGCTTGGAGGGTGGACGCTCCTAGACATGTGTCCCCATTCTGCAGACGGTAGACTGGTCCGGTTGAGCGTCCCTTAAGTGGGATGGATCCCACGCGTCGTCAGGAGGGGTGTCCTTGTGGGTGTCGCCCCTCTAGGTGCCGGGGCTCGGATGTTTACATTCAGGCCAGCTGCCGGGGCGGGATGGAGACTGCTAACGCGACCCCATCTCGCCCCACTCAGGCGAAGGGTTGCTCACACGTGGATGGTTTTTGGTCAGTAGGAGTCTGACATAACCCTCAGGTGCCCCCGCGCCGGAGGGTATCCATAATGCATTTTCCCCACGTAAAAAAAAGGTATGGCGCCAAATAAAATTTTGAAAACTTAGGATTAGTCAAATATTTGTGTGTATCGGGCTATTATTAGGTACAATGAAACCTCTGTTTGTAACAGAAAAAGATCTGGCCATCCACGTAGTGCTCGAAGAGAAAAAGGCTATCAAATCAGTAAAGGAAAAAACTTGAAGAAATCCTGTCCGAAAGCAAAAGATTTTATCTCGGGAGAAAGATCCAGGCACCTAGAACCATGTCGCGTATTTTAAAAGATAACTTAGGACTTGAAGACTATAAGAGACGTACTGGCAACTTATCATTTCTTAACTGATAATCTCTTATATATATAAAAATGAATCGCTGAATGTGTTGCTAAGCGCAAATCTCGAGAGATGCTGAACCGATTTCGCTAATTCTTTTTTATAATATTCCTTGATGTACGAGGATGGTTGTTACGGAGAGAAAAAATTAAAAAAATCCCTGAAAAAGTCTAAAAACAACACTTTTCTATAATCCCATACAAAAGATTCGTAATAATACTTAAGCCAATTTGAACTTTAATACCATACCATAAAGTTTAAGTGTTAGAGGAGGGGTTCCGGGAAGGATAAGTATTTTAAAGAATCGACTGTTAGGCGGTACGAAGTTCGCCGGATCAGCTAGTTAAAAATAGAATAGGGTAGTAAAATTAAAATACTTAAGCGGCACGCAAAGGGAGGTCACACAAAAATTTTGTTTACCTACGGATGAGAAATTGTTTACAATCGAGCAATATTTTAACAAACAAAATGACCGTATTTATGCTTAAAGCTCTGAGGAACCTTCCCAATCAAGAGAGTACAACGAGGTCTTTATCCGACTTCAGTGATTGTTTTGGCGGGTGTTAGCTATGAAGGAGTGACTGAGCCATATTTTTGAGAAAAAGTCATTAAAACATCGGCACAAATGTATCAAGATACAATTCTTAAGAAGGTAGTTAAGCCCCTTAACAACACCATGTTCAATAACCAAGAATGGTCCTTTCTGCAAGAATCGGCGTCAGGTCATAAAGTTCGATCCACTCAATCTTGGTTAGAAACCAACGTTCCGGACTTCATCAGAGCTGAAGACTGGCCGTCGTCTAGTCCCGATCTTAATCCCCTGGACTATGATTTATGGTCAGTTTTAGAGAGTATTTCTTGGCACAATTCGACTGTCTTTATTTACGTTAAAAATCCAAGTAAAACTGACCGGTCGCACCACAGAGTCCTCAGGTAGTCCCGGGTCACCTTGACCACCATGTAGAACCACTCCCAGAAGGTGAAGTTCCTCTCCGGCAGGGCGTCCTTGCAGAACTGCGTCCAGCTCACCGTCATGCTGTTCAGCTCCATGTTGCTCAGGGGGAGGCTGCTCCTGGGGGGTGAGGGGGTCACTTGCGAAGTGTACGGTATAGCGTGGGATAGATTAGATTTATTAACCGACTTCAAAACAGTAGGTTCTTAATTAATTTTGTATTTGTGTGTTACTTCATGACTTTTTAGTGGTGATTAATCGACAGCTAGTGCTTGTGTGTTCTTCCATTTAAGGCTCCGTCGCATGACAAAAGTAGGCATTTAACGTCTACCCCGTCCCCCTTGGACACACGTCGCGCGAACTCGTTGCTGTTGAACTCAGTCCGTGACCTGAAAGCGTCAGTGGCTGTAAAGCGAACTAATTTGATTTGACTTTAAAATAGAAATGCATTTATTATGATCATTTTTTAAAGTAGTGATAAATTTGTAATACTTTCGTAAATAAATGAAATAAGTAAATGATTTCAGGGTTATTTATTATAAAGACTGTTGGACATAAATAGAATAAGCTATATAAAATAAAACAAATTACATATTAAATCTATACAAATAAATAAAATTGAAGTGTCTGTTTGTAATATTGTAATACCCGCTTTTAACTAAATTACATATTATATAATATACATGGTGCAAATACCAAAATAACATTTTTTATAATTTGTCTGTCTGTCTGTTCCGGCTAATCTCTGAAACGGCTGGATCGTTTTTGACAGGACTTTCATTGGCAGATAGTTGCTGATGTAATAAGGAGTAACGTAGGCTACTTTTATTTTAGATTTTTTATTATTATTTTATAACTGCGAACTGAACAGTAATTATTTTGTTAAATTCCACGCGGACGAAGTCGCGGGCATAGGTAGTTTAAAATAATTATTATTCAATAAAACGTATCTCAATAAATTCCACAATACAATTACAATATTTAAAAAAACTAGTTGGAAAAAAAAGCGATCACCCATCCAAGTACTGACCGTCGTGACGCTGCCGCGTTACCGGTCGCTCAAATTTTATCTTAAGTAACTTATATCTCCCTCAACTTCCGTTCTCCTCGACCGATCACACTTTTCGTAACGCTCTCGTCACGCATTAACCTGCTTACTACCCAATTTAAGCGCGCCTAAAGAAGTTTCACTTCAAAAAAACTAGTTGAAAAAAAAAGCGTCACGCATCCAAGTACTGACCGTCGTGACGGTCCCGCGTTACCGGTCGCTCAAATTTTACCCCTCATGCGCCTAAAAAAGTTTCACTTCAAAAAAACTAGTTGAAAAAAAAGCGGTCACCCATCTCAGTACTGACCGTCATGAAATTTTATTTGGCTTTAAAATAGAAATGCATTTATAATGATCATTTTTTATAGTAGTGATAAAATAATAATACTTTCGTAAATAAATAAAATAAGTAAAGGATTTCAGGGTTATTTAGTATAAATACTGTTGGACATAAATGGAATAAGAGCTATTAAATGAAACAAATTACATATTAAATTTAAAATAATAATTATTAAATAAAATTTATCTGTATAGGTACAGTAGGCAGTATTAGCTCTCCGATGTTGATGAATTTTAAAATTGCTAATTTGCTACATCGCCATAGGCGTAAAAATGTAACAGACACACTTATACTTTTGAATTTTGTACCTAATTGTATTAACTCGAAATAAAAATATAATTTAAATTATTCATTTTGAGCTGTGTAACATACGAATGTAAAGTTTGTCATGAAGCGCTGCTTAGTACTAGTGGTCTAAGATCCGAATCTAAATCGATCTTCACCGAGCTGATAATATAATGAAACATACTTTGTAATAAATTTAGTATATATATTAGATAATATTATATTAAAAATGGGTTACCTCTATTTTGAAAACTCTATTTTGTTGTTATGTATTATTATTATAATCTATATAATAAAAAAGAATGTTGCTAAGCGCATAACTCGAGAATGGCTCGACCGATTCGGCTAATTTATTTTTGTATGTTCCTTAAAAATTCCACAGTAGGTTTTTATATTTAATAATTCTTATTTTAATATTAATTAAATATAATATATTATAACAAAGAAAAAAAATGGCAACGTCACGTGGTGTTCCCAAGTGGTCACCCATCCAAGTACCTGATGCTGCCGCGTTACCGGTCGCTCAAATGTACCTCATGTGATGAAATGCGCCTTAAGAAGTTTCACTTCAAAAAAACTAGTTGAAAAAAAAGCGGTCACCCATCCAAGTACTGACCGTCGTGACGCTGCCGCGTTTCTGGTCAGTTAAATTTTATCTTTACTAACATATCTCACTCTCAACTTCCGTTCGGCTCAACCGATCACACTTTTCTTAACACTCTCGTAACGCACCTGCTTACTCCCCAAGTTAAGCGCGCCTATAGAAGTTAAACTTCAAAAAAACTATTTGAAAAAAAAGCGGTGACCCATCCAAGAACTGACCGTCGTGACGCTGCCGCGTTTCCGGTCGATCAAATTTTATCTTAACCAAAATATCTCCCTCTCAATTTCCGTTCGCCTCGACCAATCACACTTTTCGTAACGCTCTCGTCACGCCTGCTTACTCTCCAAGTTAAGTGCGCCTAAAGAAGTTTCACTTTAAAAAAAACTAGTTGAAAAAGAAAGCGGTCACCCATCCAAGTACTGACGCTACAATGAGCGTAACGCTACAAATAGCGTAACTACAAATATCGTAACGCTACAATGAGCGTAACGATATAAATAGCGTAACGCTACAATGAGCGTAACGCTACAATGTGTCATCCTTTTTCATGCAAGTCGCTGCGCCGCGCGCCCTTCCCTGTCGTTTTTCCGTTGCATCTGGTTTGAAATCACAACGATTCTAAAGAAGTTTCACTTCAAAAATCTAATTGAAAAAAAAAGAGGTCACCCATCCAAGTACTCGTCGTGACACTGACGCGTTACCGGTCGCTCAGATTTTACCCCTCATGCGCCTAAAGAAGTTTCACTTCAAAAATGTTAATTTGGTGTAATATGTACCGTGTATTTATACATACATATGAATTTAGTTAAAAGACGTAATATTACAAACAGACACTCCATTTTTATTAATTTTTATATAGATAAATAGTGTTTACAAAAACTTAAACAGCAACAAAATAATTATATTAAACTAGCGGACCCGGCAGACGTTGTCCTGCCCGGAAAACAGCTACCAAATTTGATTGCTTACATACCGATAGCAGCGCCACCTATCGGGTCAAATTGAGATAAAAAATTCCCTATCTCTCGAGTTGGACCAAATTACAGATGCTTACGAAATGTGATAAAAATTGGTTCAGTACTTTCGGAGTTACATAGCGATAGCAGCGCCACCTACCGGGTCCAATTGAGATAAAAACTACCCTATCTCTCAAGTTAGACCAAATTACAGAAGCTTACAAAATTTGATACAAATTGGTTCAGTAGTTTCGGAGTTACATACCTATAGCAGCGCCACCTACCGGGTCTAATTGAGAAAAAAGTACCCTATCTCCCAAGTTGGACCAAATTACAGATGCTTACAAATTTTGATACAAATTGGTTCAGTAGTTTCCGAGTTACATACCGATAGCAGCGCCACCTACCAAATTTTACCCCTCATGCGCCTAAAGAAGTTTCACTTCAAAAATGTTAATTTGGTGTAATATGTACCGTGTATATATACATACATATGAATTTAGTTAAAAGACGTAATATTACAAACAGACACTCCATTTTTATTAATTTTTATATAGATAAATAGTGTTTACAAAAACTTAAACAGCAACAAAATAATTATATTAAACTAGCGGACCCGGCAGACGTTGTCCTGTCCGGAAAACAGCTACCAAAGATTGCTTACATACCGATAGCAGCGCCACCTATCGGGTCAAATTAAGATAAAAAATTCCCTATCTCTCGAGTTGGACCAAATTACAGATGCTTACGAAATGTGATAAAAATTGGTTCAGTACTTTCGGAGTTACATAGCGATAGCAGCGCCACCTACCGGATCCAATTGAGATAAAAACTACCCTATCTCTCAAGTTAGACCAAATTACAGAAGCTTACAAAATTTGATACAAATTGGTTCAGTAGTTTCGGAGTTACATACCTATAGCAGCGCCACCTACCGGGTCTAATTGAGAAAAAAGTACCCTATCTCCCAAGTTGGACCAAATTACAGATGCTTACAAATTTTGATACAAATTGGTTCAGTAGTTTCGGAGTTACATACCGATAGCAGCGCCACCTACCAAATTTTACCCCTCATGCGCCTAAAGAAGTTTCACTTCAAAAATGTTATTTTGGTATATATACAATGTATGTATATTATACATACCTACATAATATGAATTTAGTTAAAAACCGTAATATTACAAACAGACACTCCAATTTTATTTTATGTAGATAAATAGGTATTTTTTACAAAAACAGCAACAAAATATATTAATTTAAATTTATAAATAGCGAATTCAAATTTCAGTAGGTACGAATATTGAATGCATACTAATATTTAAAAAATACGGAATACGAAATGTTGCGCGGGAAAAATCGAAAAATTTTTCACACGTCCAGCGTCTATGACGTCCGACAGGACACTGCACAGTGCCGCTAGAGCAAAAAAGCGGTCGAAAATCACTTGAATAATCGATTAAAAAAAAATTATGGAATTAAACAAAAAAACACTTGATCAAATTATTCCAGTTATATATGAACTTTATTTTGGTAATTTATTTATAATATCAAATCAGTTATTTTAAGAATAAAACCCAATCATAGTAAATAAAATGACCCGAAAAGAGGTAACTTTGTGAATTTATTCTATCGAGCCAAATTTATCAAATCATGTTTCCGACAAAAGCCTGAACTAGAATATACCCTCAACAATATCAATTAAATTTATTAGATAAAAATTTCACTGTTTACTATTTCAAAACTGAATTCATAGAAACGTGTTTTGCAGGAATACATCAATTACCTCACCTTAAATATGATTACGATCTGACAAGTATTTTTCGAGTTATCTCTAATAACGCGTATTTACTTGACTATGTTTTTCGTCTACCTACTGTATACGTTGTATTAGTTGTCGCTATAATAATTGGCGTCTGTTTTTTTGATTGCAAGCAAATGTTAATATTTTATACAACTAGATCGGCAAACAAGCGTACGATTTATCTGATGAGCGATTACCGTAGCTTATAGTTACCTAATAATTCACATTGATTTTCTGTCAGTTTTACATTTCCTTTCGAAAATTGTTTAATTTTATATCTCTGATTGGTATTCGTGATAAAAGTGTAAAAACTTATTTTGATAAGTTGATAACATATATTGACGCGTTGGAGCAGCGGTCACAGTGCCGGCTTATAGCTGTTGCGCTTGTATTTGCCATGTAACAGATGTTTGCTGTGGTCTGGGTGTTTATGCTTGTGTATTGTTCAACTGTGGTAGGGCACAGCAGGAAATTTCCTGCTCAAGAAATGGAGAAGCCCGACTGGAGTAGTACCTTGACCTTACAGAAGATCACAGCTAAATAATACTGCTTTTAAGCAGTGTTGTGTTCCTGTTGGTGAGTAAAGTGTCCAGAGCTCCTGGGGGGGGGGGGGGATTGGGGGTAGGGCGTAGGTCGGCAACGCGCTTGCGACACTTCTGGTGTTGCAGGCGTCTATAGGCTACGGTAATTGTTTACCATCAGGTGAGCCGTACGCTTGTTTGCTGACTTAGTGATATAAAAAAAAAAAGTTGTGTTTCAGGACCCCCGACACAGGAGTGAACCTTATCAGGGGCCGTTGAGTGTGAGGCCTTTATTTGTTTATTTATAGCAAACAAGTTAGCAAGTTACCTGAATATCTTCTCGGCAAGGAACCGTAGATTATCTTCGGAAAGATCGCCTCCGGTTGCCAAGCTGAATTTGATGCGCAAAGTCTCAGCTAATTGTCCCCAAGATACCTGAAATAAATAATTAAAATAAGATTTTTGAAATTTAATACCATTAATACGTGGTATAATAAAAGTGTGTTTACTTGCAAACTAGAGATGCCACGAATAGTAATTTGGCCAATTACCGAATACCGAATGTTCGGCGAGGTTCTTGGCCGAAGCGCCGAACATTAGGCAGCCGCATATTTGGCCACACTTGGTACTTTCCGCGCGAGTCTAAACTTACATCGCTGGAAGTATTAGATGCCTACGTACATAATTATATATAATTATGTCACACAACTATGTGCAAACTTACGTAAAACAATTTTTTTTCTCACATTTTTGTGATACTTTTAGACTTTTTCACAACGGGGGAAGGATGTAACGGAAAAAAATACGAAATATCGCAATGTGGGTCTCCCCACCATGCCTCGGAGAGCACGTTAAGCTGTTAGTCCCGGTTGTTGATATCCGCGAACCCGGAGTGAAGTAGCGTGGAGGAATAAACTCCGATCCTTCTCCTACAAAGGAGAAAGAAGCCTATGCGCAGCATTGGGATGTTACAGGTTAAATTGTATTTTTTTAAATATTTAGATATTCACTCACCTTATCGGGCACCGCAAAGGGCACCCTGCCTGGAGGGCTGAACGCGTTATCCCACGTGACGGTGGCCCAGCCGTGCGGCTCCTGAGTGCCGTGAACGATCACTACCACGGGCAGTGACAGGGTCCACACCTGGAAACCAATACTTCCCTTAGCTACCTGTCTGTAACATGTAACAAACGCTGCTTTTATCTATCTACATATCTTTAACACAACGCTGGTGTGGATTTAGGGAAGGGCATCCTGGGCTATAGCCCAGCGGACTCCAAAAATAAGAGCAGCCCCCCACAAAAAATATCTTTATCTGTCTAACTATATAGTAAACAACATTTTCTCTAACATTTTTGGAGTTTACTCCTTAAGAATCGATTTTTGTATAAGGCCCCCGGTATGAAAAAAATATATGAGAAATAAAATCTATTGAACGAATGACCTCGTTACGTTTTTGTGCGCAACCTATTCTGCGCACCTTTCACTTTTCGGTTGTTGTCGTAACACCATAGATGGCGTTATTCACAATAAATGTAAATAGAATAAAAATATATTCAGGTATTTTCATTAATTTGTTTATTTACCATTTGATATGGTATTATTTTTTTTTCTTAGACTAGTAAGCCTTTTTTGTGCCTATTTAAACAGTCGATCTTAAGGAGTCAACTCCAGTCGTGCGTCGGAGCTGACACACACGGTATTTTTGTTTCGCTGTTTTACCTTCACCTGTAGTACTTTGTACAAACATGATTATATTGTTCTTATATATATTATTCAAACAAAAAAAAATATTGTATTGATTGCTAGCTATTTTAAAACTTAATCCAAATGTATTTAATATATTTATCAACATGTATGCCATCAAATCCTCTTGAATTATGGAACAAATATAAACATTATACCTATGGCAGAATATATTTTAATTGGTATGCGTCATCATACAAGAAATCCTGATTTGTTGATTACATTGGAAATGTACAACGAAGCTTTGATAATAATTGAAGATATGACTGTGCCGAACGATTGCAAATAAAGTATTAGTACAATTGGGTATGAACGCACCAAATCGTGAGATGCATGATTTTTTGATCGTGAATTGCAACGTGAGCAGGAATTCAATTCTAATGATTTGCGTTTATTTGTACAATCGAATATAACAAAATTGAATATTCAGCAAAAACATGTATATGACACAATCATGCAAGCCGTTTCCAATAATGGAGGTGGATTATATTTCTTGGATGCACCTGGTGGTACAGGCAAAACGTTCGTTCATTATCATCATTTCAGCCTGTCGCAGTCCACTGCTGGACATAGGCCTCCACAAGTTCACGCCAATAATGGCGTGAACTCATGTGTTTTACCCATAGTCACCACGCTGGGCAGGCGGGTTGATTTTAGCGATGTCTTTGGGAATTGCTGCTACATTATTCTAAGGTGGTCGGAACGCACACTCTGAATTGCCATTGAATGTACAGGTGATTGAAACTCAATCTTGCGATATTTCGATAAATTCTGCTATGGCAAAAGTTCTGCGATTAACGTCAATTATTTTATGGGACGAGTGTACAATGGCGAATAAAAAATCACTAGCAGCATTTAATTGAACAATGCAAGATTCACGTGGTAATCAACAGCTTTTTGGTGGTGCTTTGATATTACTGTCGGGGGATTTTCGTCAAACATTGCCTGTAATTTCTCGATCAACTCCTGCTGATGATAAATGCCTGTTTGAAGACATCAGTTCTTTGGAGATATGTACAAAATTTGGCACTGAACATTAATATACGTATTAACCTGCAAAGTGATCCAGCTGCCAATAAGTTTTCAAAACAATTGTTAGAAATTAGTGACAGCAAAATATAAATCGACAGTAGCACCGGATTGATCGCTGTACCGAACATTTTTTGTACAATTGCGTAATCGATAGATGAATTGATTGAATGTGTTTTTCCGAATATTCTTCAGAATTACAGAAATCATGATAGGTTGAGAGAACGCGCCTTTTTATCACCGAAGAACATTCATATCAATGACATTAATTTTCAAATTCAAATGAAACTGCCAGGTATAGTCACGACCAATATTATCCAATTGAATTTTTAAATTCATTGGAACCGGCTGGTATGCCACCGCATTGCTTGAATCTGAAAGTTGGTTCTTTGATTATATTATTGCGAAATATTAATCCACCAAAACTGTGTAATGGCACCAGATTGGCAGTGAAAAAGCTATTGCCAAATTTGATTGAAGCTACGATCTTAACAGCTAAATCAAAAGATGTTTGTTTGATACCGCGTATCCCTATGATTCAAACTGATATGGCATTTGAGTTCAAACGATTACAATATCCTATGCGTTTATCATTTGCGATGTCCATCAACAAGGCCCAAGGGCAAACACTTCACGTTTGTGGTGTGAATTTGGAGGAATCATGTTTTTCACATGGCCAACTTTGTTGCCTGTTCCAGAATCGGTTCCCCAGCCGTTTGTTTATTCATGCTCAAAATGGAAAAACAAAAAATTTTGTTTATCAAAATGTTTTGATTAAGTTTTAAAATAGCTAGCAATTAATAAAATATTTTTTTGTTTGAATAAATGAATTTGATGTTCCAATTTTTTTTTTTTTATTATTTCACTTTATACGTAGCGAAGCACGTACCGGGCCGCTAGTTAAATATATATAATATATTATTTACAAATATTAAAAAACTCCAGTGAAATAAAATATTTTCACCTGGTTTATACAGTTGTATAAACCATCGTGTTATACAGATCGGTTTATACTGGTTTATACAGTTGTATAAACCATCGTGTTATACAGATCGGTTTATACAGTTGTATAAACCAGCGTGTCTACCAACCTAGTTAGGTTGGTAGACACGCTTACGGTTACCTAACGGTGAGCGATTACCGTAGCCTATAGACACCTGCAAGGCTGCAACACCAGAAGCATCGCAAGCGCGTTAAAGACCCTACCCCCGACCCTGTCCATCTCTACCCTACACCAGAAACACAACACTACTTCAAAGTAGTGTTATTTAGCTGTGATCTTCTGTTAGGTGGAGTTACTTCCCCGGTCGGGCTTTTTTTTTCTTTTCTTTTCTATCTTCCTATCTATTATCTTTCTCCTGACTCACCTGGAAAACCAACTCTCCTCCACCAACATTGAACTCAGATTGGAAGAGCAGGGTAAATTTCTCGTCCATGACACTCTCAGTGCCCTTTTTCTCAGCGCGTTTTATTTTCCTCAGTTGCATATTTCTGTTGAAAAATTATTAATAGGTAATAATTAGTAAACAACTAAATATAAACTCATTTTTTTTATTAACTCATTCAATAGTAAATATTATAATTAAAGTTGTATGATCGATAATTCAGCTTGCGACATTATTTTAACTGCTCGGTTTAGACCTTTCTTTCCATGTAGGAAGGCTCCACTGTGGGTTTGTGGATATATTGGAACGAAGTTATCCTTATTTCCCTCCTTTTGAGTTACAATGGTTATCAAGTAAGTTTTTATAGGTATATTGGATAAAAGTATTAGAATTTTTGGAGTTTACTACTTAAAAATTGATATTCATATAAGGCCCAGGCCCCGGGGAGTAAAATCTATTGAATGAATGACCTCGTTACGTTTTTGGCAACGCCATCTATAAATCCGATAGATGGCAAAGTTATCACTTATCAAGTAAGTAGGTGGTGGAGGTGGTGTACCGGAAGCTGACGCTGAGCTGGCGGCTGGTGGGCTGGTACTCCATGCAGCCGCTGTTGTTGAGGATGTCGCCGCACTCCGCCGGCGCCTTGCCATTAGAAGTTATCACTTATCAAGTAAGTAGGTGGTGGAGGTGGTGTACCGGAAGCTGACGCTGAGCTGGCGGCTGGTGGGCTGGTACTCCATGCAGCCGCTGTTGTTGAGGATGTCGCCGCACTCCGCCGGCGCCTTGCCATTAGAAGTTATCACTTATCAAGTAAGTAGGTGGTGGAGGTGGTGTACCGGAAGCTGACGCTGAGCTGGCGGCTGGTGGGCTGGTACTCCATGCAGCCGCTGTTGTTGAGGATGTCGCCGCACTCCGCCGGCGCCTTGCCATTAGAAGTTATCACTTATCAAGTAAGTAGGCGGTGGAGGTGGTGTACCGGAAGCTGACGCTGAGCTGGCGGCTGGTGGGCTGGTACTCCATGCAGCCGCTGTTGTTGAGGATGTCGCCGCACTCCGCCGGCGCCTTGCCATTAGAAGTTATCACTTATCAAGTAAGTAGGTGGTGGAGGTGGTGTACCGGAAGCTGACGCTGAGCTGGCGGCTGGTGGGCTGGTACTCCATGCAGCCGCTGTTGTTGAGGATGTCGCCGCACTCCGCCGGCGCCTTGCCATTAGAAGTTATCACTTATCAAGTAAGTAGGTGGTGGAGGTGGTGTACCGGAAGCTGACGCTGAGCTGGCGGCTGGTGGGCTGGTACTCCATGCAGCCGCTGTTGTTGAGGATGTCGCCGCACTCCGCCGGCGCCTTGCCATTAGAAGCTATCACTTATCAAGTAAGTAGGCGGTGGAGGTGGTGTACCGGAAGCTGACGCTGAGCTGGCGGCTGGTGGGTTGGTACTCCATGCAGCCGCTGTTGTTGAGGATGTCGCCGCACTCCACCGGCGCCTTGCCATTAGAAGTTATCACTTATCAAGTAAGTAGGTGGTGGAGGTGGTGTACCGGAAGCTGACGCTGAGCTGGCGGCTGGTGGGCTGGTACTCCATGCAGCCGCTGTTGTTGAGGATGTCGCCGCACTCCGCCGGCGCCTTGCCATTAGAAGCTATCACTTATCAAGTAAGTAGGCGGTGGAGGTGGTGTACCGGAAGCTGACGCTGAGCTGGCGGCTGGTGGGCTGGTACTCCATGCAGCCGCTGTTGTTGAGGATGTCGCCGCACTCCACCGGCGCCTTGCCATTAGAAGTTATCACTTATCAAGTAAGTAGGTGGTGGAGGTGGTGTACCGGAAGCTGACGCTGAGCTGGCGGCTGGTGGGCTGGTACTCCATGCAGCCGCTGTTGTTGAGGATGTCGCCGCACTCCGCCGGCGCCTTGCCATTAGAAGTTATCACTTATCAAGTAAGTAGGTGGTGGAGGTGGTGTACCGGAAGCTGACGCTGAGCTGGCGGCTGGTGGGCTGGTACTCCATGCAGCCGCTGTTGTTGAGGATGTCGCCGCACTCCACCGGCGCCTTGCCATTAGAAGTTATCACTTATCAAGTAAGTAGGTGGTGGAGGTGGTGTACCGGAAGCTGACGCTGAGCTGGCGGCTGGTGGGCTGGTACTCCATGCAGCCGCTGTTGTTGAGGATGTCGCCGCACTCCGCCGGCGCCTTGCCATTAGAAGTTATCACTTATCAAGTAAGTAGGTGGTGGAGGTGGTGTACCGGAAGCTGACGCTGAGCTGGCGGCTGGTGGGCTGGTACTCCATGCAGCCGCTGTTGTTGAGGATGTCGCCGCACTCCGCCGGCGCCTTGCCATTAGAAGTTATCACTTATCAAGTAAGTAGGTGGTGGAGGTGGTGTACCGGAAGCTGACGCTGAGCTGGCGGCTGGTGGGCTGGTACTCCATGCAGCCGCTGTTGTTGAGGATGTCGCCGCACTCCGCCGGCGCCTTGCCATTAGAAGTTATCACTTATCAAGTAAGTAGGTGGTGGAGGTGGTGTACCGGAAGCTGACGCTGAGCTGGCGGCTGGTGGGCTGGTACTCCATGCAGCCGCTGTTGTTGAGGATGTCGCCGCACTCCGCCGGCGCCTTGCCATTAGAAGTTATCACTTATCAAGTAAGTAGGTGGTGGAGGTGGTGTACCGGAAGCTGACGCTGAGCTGGCGGCTGGTGGGCTGGTACTCCATGCAGCCGCTGTTGTTGAGGATGTCGCCGCACTCCGCCGGCGCCTTGCCATTAGAAGTTATCACTTATCAAGTAAGTAGGTGGTGGAGGTGGTGTACCGGAAGCTGACGCTGAGCTGGCGGCTGGTGGGCTGGTACTCCATGCAGCCGCTGTTGTTGAGGATGTCGCCGCACTCCGCCGGCGCCTTGCCATTAGAAGTTATCACTTATCAAGTAAGTAGGTGGTGGAGGTGGTGTACCGGAAGCTGACGCTGAGCTGGCGGCTGGTGGGCTGGTACTCCATGCAGCCGCTGTTGTTGAGGATGTCGCCGCACTCCGCCGGCGCCTTGCCATTAGAAGTTATCACTTATCAAGTAAGTAGGTGGTGGAGGTGGTGTACCGGAAGCTGACGCTGAGCTGGCGGCTGGTGGGCTGGTACTCCATGCAGCCGCTGTAGTTGAGGATGTCGCCGCACTCCGCCGGCGCCTTGCCATTAGAAGTTATCACTTATCAAGTAAGTAGGTGGTGGAGGTGGTGTACCGGAAGCTGACGCTGAGCTGGCGGCTGGTGGGCTGGTACTCCATGCAGCCGCTGTTGTTGAGGATGTCGCCGCACTCCGCCGGCGCCTTGCCGCGCCCGCTCGCCGAGTCGCTCTTCAGCAGAAGCTGCGCCTGCTGCTCGGAGATGATCACCACCTGCGGGCCGAAACCTTAAACATTGAGTGCCTATAGAACACGTATACGAACCGTACATTAATAGTCCGTTACCAAAACGAATAGTTTTCTGAATACAGAAACCGGGCAATAACGTACCGTCACTCTGGGCGGAGTCATGTGCACGTTGAGCTGCCCGCCCACCAGGAGACGAACTGTAGCCGTGAACCTGTAACATGGACATGTAACAGGTACCTGCATTCAGTCAATATATAATGTACTCGTATATAGCATTCATGGTAAGGTATTTAAATATGGTGGTTGTGGGTTTGTTGTCGCGTCTGGAGTCTGGGTGTATTACAATTATTATTTATACGTAAATTTATGAAAAACGAGTCTGCTTTAGACCAAAAGACTGAAGTAAAACTTACGAAACGTAACTCTCTCTCTCTTTCTATCTCTACTAACTTATATATCCATCTCCGACACGACACGACACTTTTCGTAACGCTCTCGTCACGCATTCACCAGCTTACTCCTTAAGTCAAGCTTGCGTAAAGAAGTTTTACTTCAACAAATATACAGTTAAATGTTAGCTCACCGAGTATTAGTTTTCATAACTTGCGGCGGCTGCTTCTCAATCACGAACGTAGATGTCACCAGCGTCGACAACAAGCTTGTTACCTGGAACAAGGAATTAGTTAACCAATTAGTTATTTACTAAATTACATCTTAACCACCATCTAATTGGCCACCAGGGGTCCCAATAATGAGTCTAGTATCGTTTTGTAATGGACCCATAACACATTTAAAAAAAAAATGACAGCCATGTTCAATATTGAATAATGGCTTTTTCTCGACTTCACCGCCAGTAAAATCATGATTATGTTTGCTTGCAAAAGAAAAACCGACTTTAATTACATCGATACGTAATACAACGTTCGTAGACAATTTTTTTAAAAGTAAATACGCATTATTAGAATAACTCGAAAAATATTTGTCAAATCTCAATCAAATTTTAATCAGACTACACGACAAGCACCACCTATTAAAAGGATTCATCACAATCGGTACACCCAGTAAAAAAATTATGAGATAACACAGATTAAATATGCATATAGGAAGTAGTATTTAGCTGTGACCTTCTGCAATGTTGGGGTACTTCTCCATAATTTAGGCTGGATATAAACAAATAATAATAATAATAAACCCTCAGCACAGACGATGTCCTTGCTTTACTAGGCAGTCAGTCACAGGACTGTCGATTTGTAGTTCGAGTAATAAATCACCCGTGGTATTACAATTTAGATGTTTAATAAAAGGCGTGGCAATTTTACAGCCTGTGGATGTTAATTTTAAATTAAAAAGACTTTTGAGCCGGATATGCCGTACACCTGAGGCAGTAGCACCGACCTGCTTGCTCATGTCGTCCAGCATCTCGGCGAGGTGGGGCTGCCTCAGCTCGGCCAGCGTCTTGCCGTTGATGCGAGCCACGTTGCCCACTAGTATCATATTGTAATGAGTGAGCACCGACCTGCTTGCTCATGTCGTCCAGCATCTCGGCGAGGTGGGGCTGCCTCAGCTCGGCCAGCGTCTTGCCGTTGATGCGAGCCACGTTGCCCACTAGTATCATATTGTAATGAGTGAGCACCGACCTGCTTGCTCATGTCGTCCAGCATCTCGGCGAGGTGGGGCTGCCTCAGCTCGGCCAGCGTCTTGCCGTTGATGCGAGCCACGTTGCCCACTAGTATCATATTGTAATGAGTGAGCACCGACCTGCTTGCTCATGTCGTCCAGCATCTCGGCGAGGTGGGGCTGCCTCAGCTCGGCCAGCGTCTTGCCGTTGATGCGAGCCACGTTGCCCACTAGTATCATATTGTAATGAGTGAGCACCGACCTGCTTGCTCATGTCGTCCAGCATCTCGGCGAGGTGGGGCTGCCTCAGCTCAGCCAGCGTCTTGCCGTTGATGCGAGCCACGTTGCCCACTAGTATCATATTGTAATGAGTGAGCACCGACCTGCTTGCTCATGTCGTCCAGCATCTCGGCGAGGTGGGGCTGCCTCAGCTCGGCCAGCGTCTTGCCGTTGATGCGAGCCACGTTGCCCACTAGTATCATATTGTAATGAGTGAGCACCGACCTGCTTGCTCATGTCGTCCAGCATCTCGGCGAGGTGGGGCTGCCTCAGCTCGGCCAGCGTCTTGCCGTTGATGCGAGCCACGTTGCCCACTAGTATCATATTGTAATGAGTGAGCACCGACCTGCTTGCTCATGTCGTCCAGCATCTCGGCGAGGTGGGGCTGCCTCAGCTCGGCCAGCGTCTTGCCGTTGATGCGAGCCACGTTGCCCACTAGTATCATATTGTAATGAGTGAGCACCGACCTGCTTGCTCATGTCGTCCAGCATCTCGGCGAGGTGGGGCTGCCTCAGCTCGGCCAGCGTCTTGCCGTTGATGCGAGCCACGTTGCCCACTAGTATCATATTGTAATGAGTGAGCACCGACCTGCTTGCTCATGTCGTCCAGCATCTCGGCGAGGTGGGGCTGCCTCAGCTCGGCCAGCGTCTTGCCGTTGATGCGAGCCACGTTGCCCACTAGTATCATATTGTAATGAGTGAGCACCGACCTGCTTGCTCATGTCGTCCAGCATCTCGGCGAGGTGGGGCTGCCTCAGCTCGGCCAGCGTCTTGCCGTTGATGCGAGCCACGTTGCCCACTAGTATCATATTGTAATGAGTGAGCACCGACCTGCTTGCTCATGTCGTCCAGCATCTCGGCGAGGTGGGGCTGCCTCAGCTCGGCCAGCGTCTTGCCGTTGATGCGAGCCACGTTGCCCACTAGTATCATATTGTAATGAGTGAGCACCGACCTGCTTGCTCATGTCGTCCAGCATCTCGGCGAGGTGGGGCTGCCTCAGCTCGGCCAGCGTCTTGCCGTTGATGCGAGCCACGTTGCCCACTAGTATCATATTGTAATGAGTGAGCACCGACCTGCTTGCTCATGTCGTCCAGCATCTCGGCGAGGTGGGGCTGCCTCAGCTCAGCCAGCGTCTTGCCGTTGATGCGAGCCACGTTGCCCACTAGTATCATATTGTAATGAGTGAGCACCGACCTGCTTGCTCATGTCGTCCAGCATCTCGGCGAGGTGGGGCTGCCTCAGCTCGGCCAGCGTCTTGCCGTTGATGCGAGCCACGTTGCCCACTAGTATCATATTGTAATGAGTGAGCACCGACCTGCTTGCTCATGTCGTCCAGCATCTCGGCGAGGTGGGGCTGCCTCAGCTCGGCCAGCGTCTTGCCGTTGATGCGAGCCACGTTGCCCACTTGTTGGCGCGTGCTCCAGATGAGATCGGCCAGCATCTCGCACCACTCCTGGATTGTGTTCAGATTGGACTGCATCGGCACCCCGTTGCCACTCAACTGCTGTTCTCGCTTCCATCTACGAGGAAATTGTGAAAAACTTATGATTTATTGACTGTTCGTTTGTGCTGAATTAACTTAAGCTTACCCTGTTTCCTTCGGTCGAGCGATAATTTGAGAACCACTTTACTTATTTTCATTTTTTTTATATAAAACGGTCATTCTCCAATTCGGCGTTATTTGCCTAATTACCGTGACGTTATTTATTTTTCACTGATTTGACTTAAACACATTAAAATATGAAACAAATCAAAAATACGAATTCAATAATTAATGAGGCATGTAACAATTAATTATGGTTTTCTAGATAATAAGACTTGAAAATTTTATGAGTATGGTAATTAGAAAAATTTTATATTTAATGTAACGGTAATTATAAAATATCATAAAGTCTATGTAAAATATGAAATATGATAAACAATAATTTGTACATATATAATTATAATTAAAGCGAAAGAATTAACGATGTCCCTCATAACCATAACCTACCAGTAGTGAAAAAAGACACTTTATTATTGCTATAATTTAATAAAAATTAGAACACTTTCAATGAATTTCTTGTTATCTCTTCTATTGACGTAAATGGAAGAGTATCACGTGCACGCATGTTAGCTACTGTAGACATAGAGAGATAATACGAGAAAAGCGGTAGACAAAATTTTGTCGTGGCGCGCATGCTAGGCCTACTGAGCAACGATTCTATCTGCAGTTCTTTTTATCGTTGCTCCTACGCCATCTGCTGAGCTTTTGCCATGACCACTCTCTGTATAGTTCCAGGCAACCACTCTTAGATTAGGGAAGTGCCACTGAAGTTGAGAGATGATAGATATAAAACATTCTTTTATGTATTTCGATATTGGCCAGCATGACCTTCTAAAAGGGCAGGTATGAGATGACTTCCATACTGCAACTGCGTCATGTCTGAGTGAAGGACTCAAAGTGCAAGAATCTGGAATCACGACCCAAAATGGTCGCATCTTGCAAAATGTCGAGTTGCTTTTGTAAATGTGAGTGAGTTTATCAGTGTATGTGAGTGATTTCATATAAGTATGTGTGAGTTTTCTTCCGGTTTTTGGTGATATTTCACAGATGGGTAGTATTTTTTATCTCTTTTTCTTTTATTCAGTCAGTCAGTCAGTTCCGCCTATTGCAGTCCACTGCTGGACATAGGCCTCCCCAAGTTCGCGCCAGACATCCCGGTTTTCCGCAATCCTCATCCAGCATACACCGGTAATCTTACGTAGATCGTCAGTCTAACGGCCATCGGACCTGCGACACAGATGACCAGCACATTGGCACTTCAAATTGCTAATTCTGTGGGCTATGTCGGTTACTTTCGTTCTCTCACGGATAGTCCCATTTCTAATTCTAACTTTGAGAGAAACCCCAAGCATAGCCCGTTCCATTGCACGTTGAGCGACTTTAAACTTGTGTGACCAGTCCCTTCGTCAGTGTGCATGTCTCGGCTCCGTATGTCAACACAGGCAGGACGCATTGCTCGAAGATTTTTGTCTTCAAGCATTGCGGATTTTCTTTTATTGTACCTTTATTTCTCCTTTTCTTTTGATTGCTGATACAAAAAAGGGTCATTTTTAATTCTTTCTCGGCGTTGTCGAGTGGCAAGCCTTATCTTTTCTTTAACTTCCTCATTGGTCTTTTTGGGTTTACCCATCCTATGAATTAAATAATTTGATGAATGGTCCGCATATAATATTTACATATTTATGGAAAATGATAATAATAATCTACGAAAACCGCGGGAAAACATTCCATTGGTACGACATCGCAGTTCCAGTTAGTAAACAAGTATTATTTTTTCATACAACGGTAATTATAAACATATGGTAATTAGTATACGGTAATAAGAAAACGATAGATTTTCTTAAAAATGTCGAAAACCGACACAGCATGCAAATACCAGTTATTACAACGTATGCGGGCCAAAGTACTGTCTCCGTTTACATGATCAACTCGGGTCTATCTTAAAAGTCAAGTTTTAAACTAAAAACAACGGTAATTAGAAAAGTTTTTAACCAAGGCTACGGTAATTATATACTCACGTGCTTCATTGGCGGTACAATAACGATAGACATTCAGATGCTGATGGGCCTCGGCACACACTGAGGAGACACCACGCATACGGTAGTGATGTGCCAAATACTTTTATTTAGGGATGTACATCCGAGAACAGTAAATGTTACGGCAATTATAACTTTCCATTGGACATACGATTACTTAATGATAATTATTTGTAGAATGGTTCTATTGAGTCGATATTTTGTTATGCGATACACGTAACTTAATATCGTTTAAAACGTTGAATGGATCAAAATAAATCTGTACGTTATAAAAATTACAAGCAAGTTTTAAGATTAAGTTGGTGTGCGGACACGGTATGGTAATTACAATACAATACAATACAATACAATACAATACAAATACTCTTTATTGTACAAAGAAAAATTTTACATCAAAAGGAAAATATAAACATATAGTACAAAAGGCGGTCTTATCGCTAAAAGAGCGATCTCTTCCAGACAACCTCTAGCATGAAAAGGACATGACAAAGAATTTGACGGCATGGGAGTGTACATACATATATATACATATACACATACACGTAAATATACATACATATACATATACATACTATATATATAAACTCAAATATATATACATATAAATATAATTAGAGAACGGAGGTTTTTTGAACATAAGTTAAATTAATTTAGTCTTAATTACTTAAAACAGAAGCCAATATTTTTTTTACAGCTAGATACGGATGCTTTCTAAAATATATAAAACAATGCATGATTGAATATGATAATATTACGGATTTTAGAAGCCCGGACACGTAAAATTTGCTAATCGCAGAATGGCCGAAAAAAGTTTTCTAACGCTTTGTAGAAGGTCCTTACTCCTTACTAAATGAAAATTTAAGAAAATCGCGCTAATAAAGTTGATAAATTACAAAAAAAATTAACCGTCCAATGAGCGCATCAGTACGGTTTTAGTTTACAATGAATGGACGGTTCATGCAGAAATAAATTTATTTAATTTATAATTAACGTTATCTGGGCGCGATTTTTTAGACAACCTATGTATTATCCTAGATGTCCTAGATGTACTCGTATTAGGCGTCGTTCAAGTATTACGTAACGCAAATTTTGAAGATTTTTGACCCCCCCCCCCCAGGTAACGCGCCGTAACGTTTTCCTGTACCCCCCCCCCCAGCTCATAAACGTTACGTAGCACCCCAAATGACAATTTTTACCCAAATGTCACAACTTTGTTGCGGAAACTACCTACTACTAAACGAAAAGGGTTGCCAATTTGGGAGATTTTAGTACACTAGTTTTTTTTATTGAAATAAAAAACAACGTTACGTTAACGCGTTGTTCGAGACCCCCCCTCCCCCCTGTAACGCATCGTAACGTTTTACAAGACCCCCCTCCCCCCCCTAATTGCGTTACGTAATACTTGAACGGCCCCTTATCTTATACATGTACTGGATCATTATCGCTAAACACATAAAGTGAAGGTATTCCTTAAGCCCGATCTGGTACCAAGTAGAAAGACTGGTAACATAACTAACTTGATCAGCTCCTCATCTAACACTTGGCTCTGAAGCTGGCGAAGGTTGGTGATGTTCTCCTTCATGTGGTCGACCAGCTCCATCTGCGACTGGTTTATCTGAGCCACCTGGAATATTTATTTCATAATAAATATATATGGATAATAATATATAGGAGGCCTTTACCTTTCATAGGAAAGGGTTCTTGCTAACAAAATTGTATCTTATTAACCAAATCAATATGTATTAATATTTTTTTAATTTTAAATCTAATATTACTAGGTAGGTACTTTACTAATATTTTCAATCACACTTAGACCTAAGTACTTGAAACTGAAACATAATTAATTGTACTATTACTTTAACCATGTTCTTTTTTAAATGCAGTAAAATAAGCAAAAATAAACATTTGAATCTGTGTATAATTTTGCATGCACATTGTTACTGAAATTGTAATACGAATAAGCAAGAAATAAAAGGCTTTTTAATTTTTAATTTAATTAATAAATATATATTTACGAGTATGTTTTACTTTAAATTTGACAGCCCAAAGACAATAAATACTTTTTAAATGAAGGCAAAATTCTGTATGGTATTCAGTAATAAAAAAAATTGCGTGGGTACAAAGTACCTACACATGTCAGAAGTGAAATTCATTGGCAAACTAATTAAAAAAAATCGGCCAAGTGCGAGTCGGACTCGCGCACGAATGGTTCCGTACCATTGACTAGGTAAACAACAATAGGTACATTGATTTTAATATCGGGCAAAAAGCGGCTAAAAAATCACTTTTGTTGTATGAGAGCAAAAATAGGCAAAAATGATGTTAATTGTATGGGAGACCCCCTTAAATATTAATTTTATTTTAATTTTATTATTTATTATTAAAGTAAAAATACAGCTGAGTATTTTGTAAATAGGTATTTCAAGAGCCTACCTGTTGCCATTATTGATATCGAGCAAAAAAGGGCAAGAAAATCGCGTTTGTCGTATGGGAGCCCCCCTTAAATATTTATTTTATTATGTTTTTAGTTTTTGTTGTTATAGCGGCAACAGAAATACATAATTTGTGAAAATTTCAACTGTCTAGCTATCGCCGTTCTTGAGATACAGCCTGGAGACAGACGGACGGACGGACGGACAGACGGACGGACAGACGGACGGACGGACGGACAGACGGACTGTCGGACGGACAGCGAAGTCTTAGTAATAGGGTCCCGTTTTTACCCTTTGGGTACGGAACCCTAAAAAACTAATTAAAAAAACTAATAAAAAAGTCTGTGTGTCAGCTCCGACGCACGACTGGAGTTTACTTCTTTAGATCGACTGTCTAAATAACCACAAAAAAGGTTTACTAGTCAAAGATCCTATCGATCGATCGATGCCGTTATTAGAAATTGTTTTTTTATTATTATTCTAAATTCGTTTTTTTTTTACTTCTGAATTGTGTACTTTGTACTAACGCATTTTTTTTAAATAAAAACTTTAATTAAATAAATAGTTTCTCACCAGCACATTAAGTTTCCTTTCCATTTCATTGATTTGCACTCTAAGACACGCCTCTAGTTCCCGACGCTCTGCCGTCATTGGGCCCGACTGTTGCAGGTAGTTAATGTGACCTGCACCGGACAGAACCTATGTACCTCTTTTCATAGCCACACTGCCACAGTGGGCAAGATGGGGCATTTGCCCCACCCTGACCCGAAGCTAGTAATGGACGTTTTAGATTTAATTAATTTATTATTTAAAACCTCCGTAAGCTATTATAGAAGTAGTGTAAATGTAAATTAAAAGTTGCAATAACTATTTTACTGGGTGTATAACAATTTAAATGGGATCACACGACAAGCACAAGCTTTGGAATAAAGAATCATCAAAATCGGTACATTAATTAATTTAACTGAGGTAGGACACAGCAGGGGTGCATGTCGGTCACCTCCTCGTGGTGCACCCTGGGCAACGGGACGGGCAGCAGTATCGCAGTCGCGGTACTGCTGCTCGTCGCGGCTAACGACTGACTCGCGGGTGCGCTCCGGGTACTGCTCGACCCGTGAGCACACTAGAGGGACGGTTTGGGTGGGTTCGCTTGCCCGCCCTGTAGCGCAAAAGCGCGGTTTGCCGGCCGGGTTGTGCTGGCTCCCTAAAGCTTTGCTCGGTTGCTGGTGCAATCCGGCAGACGTGATGTGTGAGGGCCGGGCTGTGCTGGCTCCCTGGAGCTTTGCTCGGTTGCTGGTACAATCCGGCAGACGTGATGTGTGAGGGCCAGGCTGTGCTGGCTCCCTGGAGCTTTTAGCTCGGTTGTTGGTGCAGTCCGGCGGACCCGTGGGGTAGTTGCCGGGCTCGTGCTGGGCTCCCTGGAGCTTTGCTCGGTTGTTCGATGCGATCCGGCGTTGGAGGTCAAACCTGCCTGGCTTGGAGGGTGGACGCTCCTGGACATGTGTCCCCATTCTGCAGACGGTAGACTGGTCCGGTTGAGCGTCCCTTAAGTGGGGTGGCCGGCTGGGGGTCGGGGGATCTTCGGCTGGCTTGAGATCCCACGCGTCGTCAGGAGGGGTGTTCTTGTGGGTGCCGCCCCTCTAGGTGCCGGGGCTCGGATGTTTACATTCAGGCCAGCCGCCGGGGCGGGGTGGAGACTGCTAACGCGACCCCATCTCGCCCCACTCAGGCGGAGGTCTGCTCACACGTGGATGGTTTTTGGTCAGTAGGAGTCTGACATAACCCTCTGGTACCCCCGCGCCAGAGGGTATCCATGATGGATTTTCCTCACGTAAAAAAAGGGCACAGCAGGAAATCCTGCTCAAAATATGGAGCAGCCCGACTTGTGTAGTACCTCGACCTTACAGAAGACCACAGATAAATAATACTGTTTTCAAGCAGTATTGTGTTCCTGTTGGTGAGTAAGGTGACCAGAGTTCCTGGGGAGGAATTGGAGATAGGGTCGGCAACGCGCTTGCGATGCTTCTGGTGTTGCAGGCGTCTATAGGCTACGGTCTTACCATCAGGTGAGCCGTACGCTTGTTTGCCAACCTAGTTACATAAAAAAAAACAGTAAAATATTATGGAAACACACATAAAAAATACAAACAGCACCTGCTAATTTGAAGTCGATTAATGGTCACATAAGTTGCAGTATGAGTGTTTAAATATAGCCTAACCTTTGTTCTTAAGGCACTCGTGGTACTGCAGGGAGAAAGACTCTATATTGGCCTGCAGGTTGCGTATCTCCTCAGCCGCCACGTTGACTTTCTGCCGGACCGTCTGTAGTCCCGTTACTAACTGAAACAATATAAGTAATAAAACTAGACGCCACGTTTGCGCAGACTTCACAGCACTGATTTGTGTATGGCTGTTGCTCTGGCGGTTGCGGGTTCGATCCCCGCACACGACAACATTTGTATTGGCCATACAGATGCTTGCCGTGGTCTGGGTGTTTGTGCAGTCCTTGTGGGTCTTCTAACCGTGCCTCGAAGAGCACGTTAAGCCGTCGGTCCCGGTTGTTATCATGTACACCTGATAGCGATCGTTATTCATCGTAGGAAATATATCCGCCAACCCGCATTAGAGCAGCGTGGTGGATTAAGCTCTGATCCTTCTCCTACACGGGGAAAGAGACCTATGCCCATTAGTGGGATATTACAGACTGAAGCGTAAGCGTAATAAAACTTCGGAGTCGATTCATCGATTCAGCTTGCCCACTGTTGGGCGAAGGCCTCTTTCTTCATGTAAGAGAAATGTTGGAGCTTAATCCACCACACTCCTCTACCACGGACTGGTGGATATAATCCCTGCTACGAGTAACGATCGCTATCAGGTATTTATGATAACAACCGAGAATGACAGCTTTTCGGAATCTCCGGCTTGATTTACATATACTATTATTTTTCACTGAATTTTTTTCACTAAAAATATAGCGTATGTCACTCCTGAATAATGTAGCTTTCTGTTAGTGAAAGAATTTTCATGATCGGATCAGTATTTGCGAAAATTACCCCCTACAAACAAACAAAGTTACAAACTTTACCTCTTAATAATATTACAAAAATAATTTTATAATTAACTAGCCGACCCGTGCCCACTTCGTTGCGCATTAATTATTTTTAATAATTACTTCTAACTTAACTAAATAAAATTGGACTTAATGTAACCCAATAAAAATTGTAAAATAAAAATAAAATGTTAATAAATAATAAAAAAGTGAAAGTTTTTAAAAAAATGTGTTTTACGCGGTTGTAGTCCGATAATTTGCACCTTCCAGATGATTTCAAGACAAATGTCTTGTCAAATGAATCAAAATTACTTCAGTTTCTTTAACTAAAATTAATATAGAAGTCATGAAATCAGCTTATGACTGGTATTATACGCCTTATTTTTTGGATCTGCATAAAACTTAATGAAGACTGTCTTTTCTTTTCGACTTCCGATCCAAGCTAGTTTAGTTCGCTATTGTGTTAACGTGTTGGTATATTACGTTATTATTAATGACAATGGCAGATTTGAAATTTTACTGGACATTGGATCAAATTCAGCAACAGTTTTATTACCAAATAAATACTATAAGAAAAAATGAGACACGTTCAATTGAACCAGAAGCGATTAGTAAACACAAAAGAAAGAACCATAAAGCAATTGAACAGAAGTCAGGAATGCAAACATATTGTCACTGAGCTTAGAAAAATCTAAATATAAAAATATTCTGATGAAGATAAAAATTTACTAGAAAATGAAGATAATCAATATGAAATGGGAAACACATTGCAACTTGACGAATTATCATAATAATGTTATTAACATATCTCATTATTGATTCCCAAGGAGGGTTGATGTCAGGCAGGCGGCCGGTCGTAAAAAATAATATTATGCCAAATCACTTACAACATGAGTCAGAGGAAGAGACGAACATATTGTGCCGACCCTATATAAATAGGATAAGGGCAGGGAGATGATGACTTCTAACGACGATATCTCAAAAACTATTCATCTGATTGATATAGTGTATAGGGCAATTTTAATCTGCATTAACTTCTTAAGCTAACTAACATATTATTATAATAAGTATAGATGCCCAACGAAGTGGGCACTGGTCGGCTAGTCGTATATAAAAAGGCCTCACAGACTTTCTCTTATAACATAAGTAGGGTATATATACCTCGCTATATTTTCGCTCCGTCTGCGGCTGTATGTACGACGTCCCCATCGCGTTCTGGATGACCTCCATCTCGAGGGCCAGGCAACGCCGCATGTACGTGTATAGCTCGTGCGGAGCGTGGCTGAACACAAGAATACGCATTAAGTCATACTACTTGTTGCCCATTGGTCAAAATTCTTGAAGGAATAATTCTTAGACTAGTAAGTCTTTTTTGTGCCTATTTAGACAGTCGATCTGAAAGAGTAAGCTACAGTCGTGCGTCGGAGCAATTTTTTGAAGTGAAACTTCTTTAGGCTCATGAGGGGTAAAAATTGAGCGACCGGTAATGCGGCAGCGTCAGGGTTGGTCAGAACTTGGATGGGTACCGCCTGGGAAAACTAATTTTTTTAATTAATTTTTTTTAATTAGTTTGCCAAAAAGAAGTTTGACTTCTGACATGTGTACTTTGTACGCACGCAATTTTTTATAATTTATCTCACTTTGAGGGTATGTGAAAAAAGTGCAAATACATAAGTTGTAGATTTTTTAACTACCTACAACGTTTTTATTTCGTTTTCAACCTTAAAATCTCACCCCTTCCCACTTCCGAACCTCAAATCGCTTGTAATTTTTTTTTTGTTTTAAATTTGTTACTTTTTCCTACTTTTCTAATGGGTTTCATACTGTTCTAATGACTTCGGCACTGGCCTTATGATGTACATCGAAGAGTGTAATTGGCCCTGACCTTATAATGTACAGTGAAGTGTATTCTTATTATTAAATCAGCATGTTACGAATCATGAAGGAAAAGCTTACCTAAACGTGGGTATACCTACTTACCTATATTGCATGCGGAATTGCTTAGCGGCTTCTAGAAGCTTCATCTTCGTTACGAACATGTCTGGGGACAGCATCAGCTCTGCATGGGTGGTGATCTCCTGGACCAGTTCCTCGACGAAGTAGCGCTGTCGCTCCTCGGGCTCTGGAGTCCTGGGGAGGGGGAGGGGGGCGTAAGAATACTTGCTAATACCTACCGCTCTCTTCAGTTGATTTTTCATACAAGTAGATCAGCAAATAAACGTACGTCTCACCTGATGGTAGACGGTTACTGTACGCCTGCAACAACAGAAGCATCGCAAGCGCGTTGCCAACCCTACCCTTGACTCTCGCCGTGAGCTCTGGTCACTTTATCTAGGCTACGGTAACCGCTTACCATCAGGTGAGCCGAACGCTTGTATGCCGATGAGGTTTTATGAAACCACGGTTAAAGTGAAACTTTTTTACACATTATAGGCATTTAACTAAAAAAATTTGGACTAATATTCCATTAAGGGTATAAAAACCGCTTTATCAATCTTACCGCGCGGCCGACCGTCACGCGACATGCAACACCCAGACGAAAAAGTTTGAGACGATGTAATAAAAGTTTCACTTTAAAATAATATCTAGTAATATTAATACCATACGGCTGGAATTACATTCAATTTTCACACCTAAACTTTTATTTACATGAATCCCGAAGGATATGTTACAAAACAAAAACTTTGGGATATGCCAATAGTTCAAAATACTCATATAAATTTGACGCTAAATCTTACAAGTGACAAAAACCGTGCCAGGCTTCTAGCTTTATCAAATAAAGAGTCAGGTCACTGGTTACACGCAATGCCGTCAAAAAATCTTGGGACACTTTTAGACAATGAAAGTTTTAGAGTTGCTGTCGGTCTCCGGTTGGGAACTCCACTGTGCTTTGAACACAGATGTCCGTGCGGAAAGGAGGTAGATTCTTTCGGACTACACGGCCTTTCCTGCAACAAGAGTTCGGGTAGGTTTTCCCGCCACGGTTCCCTAAATGATACCATAAAAAGAGCTCTTGCCACCATCGACGTTCCTGCTCTTATCGAGCCTACTGGAATTAGTCGCGATGATGGCAAGAGACCTGATGAACTGATGTTGGTTCCCTGGGAAAGGGGACGGGCGCTTTTGTGGGACGCAACCTGCGTTGACACACTTGCTCCGTCTCATGTCAGGGAAACAGCCTTAAAAGCGGGTGCCGCGGCGGAAAAAGCTGAAACGACGAAACGGCACAAGTATTCGTCACTAATTCCAAATTACATCTTTGTGCCGTTTGCAGTCGAAACACTTGGACCTTGGAGTAGCAGTGCAAAAAAATTCTTAAATGAGATAACTCCTCGCCTTATTGCCTCCACTGGTGACAAGAGAGCTGGTGCATTTTTTGCCCAGAGAATCGGCATAGCGATTCAACGGGGAAATGCTTCCAGCATTCTTGGCACAATTCCACGCGGACATGATTTGTATCAAAACTATCTGTAAATATTTAGTTCTTAAGTTGCGACTTGTAAATATGTATAATGTTTAATGAGTTTTAAAAAAAATAAAAAATTTTATATGAAATGTTATAATGTAGCACTCACCATATTCTGGTTTCGATCCAGCTCGCAAGGCAATGGCGAACCTCGATGGGGAAATGTTCCCCGTAAACAGCGCGCACCTGTTAAATAACATTAATAGAGTAACTATAACAATATGTAATTTCTATGGGAAATGTTATATTCTGTCCACAAATATGGTTTTTGATATGATAGCGCATTTTCTAATTCATGAAATGTCTTTTTAACCGACTTCCAAAAAAGGAGGAGGTTCTCAATTCGACACGTATGATTTTTTTTATTTTGTATGTATGTTAGCTCAGAACTTTTGACTGGGTGGACCGATTTCGATCAATTTTGTTTTAATTGAAAGGTGTTGCGTGTCATGTGGTCCCATTTTAATTTAATTGAGATCTGACAAGTACTTTTAGAGTTATATCCAACTAGCCGACCCGTGCCCACTTCGTTGCGAATTATTTATTTTTAATAATTACTTCTAACGACGATATCTCAAAAACTATTCATCTGATTGATATAGTGTAAAGGGCAATTTTAATTTGCATTAAATGCCTAAGCTAAATATCATATTAATTTGGATAAGGATTAATACTGAACTAAAGAAAATATCTTTAAAAATAACCTAGATAATGTTTTTAATTAAAAATTTGAACTAAAAGTGGTTATTGTAAGTCAACCCTAAGAGATAGAGATATGCTATCGCGGACTTTTTTGTAGGATTTTTATAGATTTTGAATTCGCTAGTACATTATACAACTATACCTTTGCTAGTTTACGCAGCGTTCGCGTGGAAAGCTCCCCGTTGGCGAGATTTTTTACGACTTCTTCAAAGTTTATCGCCGTATTTCTGCTAATTTACATTCAAACATAATAAATTATATACCTAAACCTTCCTCAAGAATCACTCTTTCTATTGTTGAAAACCGTATAAAAATCCGTAGCGTAGTTTTCGAGTTTATCGCGTTCAGACAGGAGGACAGACAGACAGACAGGAGGACAGAAAGACGCAGCCGGGGGACTTATTTTTATAATAAGTATAGATGCGTATTTGCGTGACTACTTTTTCGTCGACCTGCGTTATTTTATATTGCATAACTTTTTACTCGGAGTACCGATTTCGATGATTCTTACTTTAATCGAAAGCTAATACTTTTCTTGTAGTCTTGTTTAAATTACATCGAAAACTGATTACAACTTTTTGAGTAATCTTTAATAGCGCGTATTTACTTGACTATTTTTTCGTCTTATTACGTTGTATTACTTGTCGATGTAATTGAAGTCGGTTTTTTTTCGTTTGTGAGCAAACACAATTATTTTCCATATAGTTGTTTGTTATCAAAAAAAAGTTACTACTTCGACTTCAATTAACATTTAAATAAAATATAAATATTGTTCATTAACGTGGGTAGTATTAAAATAGCAAGTTAAAGACGCATTAGCTTACCTTCTGAAGACTCTCAGGCGGTAGCTGCTGTGCTCTTGACCACAGCGACATTTTCTATCTATAAAAAATTGATTTAATAATTAAAATAAATTATTACAAAACAAAGGTGTGTGTGTGTGAACGCATGTTAGAAGCTATATAGGGGAGATTGGGTAACAGTGGATCATTTTCTTTCCAAAGCGCCGTAAATCTACAAATAACGCCAAAATAACTAATTTCTGATAATTAACCATAGTACGTGTATCTAATCTTTCAAGAAAAATGCACTTATTGGCAGTTACTACATAAACTTGCGAGTAATAACAACTTAAAAAAAAATAGGAAATGATCCACTGTGACCCTGGGGTGGGTCGCTTTGGATCATCTCAGGGGTTACACTGGATCTTTTGAAAAACAAATGCAATAAAATACATTTTCACGTTATTACTCGTTTATTTGTACTGTTAGACAGTCTTATGTATCATTACTCTAAAGTCTCATCAAATCGATTTAGCCAGAGCAGATGACTGCAGTCTTAAAATTTATGTCTGTACATTTTAAGGCTTTACTCATCTGCTCTTTAGTGTGAAGTGCAATGCTAGTTTTTCTTACTCGATTGCGAGGCATTTTTACCTACAATCACTACATAGTATAAAACAAAGTCGCTTTCTCTGTCCCTATGTCCCTATGTCCCTATGTATGCTTAGATCTTTAAAACTACGCAACGGATTTTGATGCGGTTTTTTTTAATAGCTAGAGTGATTCTTGAGAAAGGTTTGTGTATATAATTTAGTATACTTTTATGTAAATTAGCAGAATTACGGCGATAAATGTTGAAGAAGTCGTAAAAAATCGCGCCAATTGGGAGCTTTCCACGCAAACGCCGCGTAAACTAGCAAAGATACAGTTTAGTAATGTACTAGCGAATTCAAAATCTAAAAAAATTCTACAAAAAAGTCCGCGAGAGCATATCTCTATCTCTTACGGTTGACTTACAATAACCACGTTTATGTTCAAATTTTTAATTAAAAACATTACGTTATTTTTAAAGCTATTTTCTTTAGTTCAGTATTAATCCTTATCCAAATGAATATGTTAGTTAGCTTAGGCATTAAATGCAGATTAAAATTGCCCTTTACACTATATCAATTAGATTAATAGTTTTTGAGATATCGTCGTTAGAAGTAATTATTGAAAATAATAATTAAAGCGCAACGAAGTGGGCACGGGTCGGCTAGTAAAAAATAAAATAAAAATTTAGTATCACGGATTACTCTGAATCAACAGTCCAATGTGACCCAAACTGAAATGATTCATTGTAACCCATAGGCCATTATGAGAGAAAAAAAAAATACCAAAATAACACTATCTATACTTTAGACAAAACTACATTATCTACTGACAACGGCTTTAATAAATAACAAGAGAAAAACATAAATCTATTATTTAAATTTCTCAATCACTTAGAGGTACAACAAAATTCTAAATCACGTAAAAAAATACTTTTGTACTAACCGCTGACTAAAGTGTAACAGCAAGAAATACCGCTTCGACAGCGCGTGGTCGACTAGCGCGGTTGAGAGGGGTGTGGATGAGCAGTGTCCACTCGTTTGTTTGTGTGATTCAAGCAATACATCTACTGAGTTATAACGAATAATCCACTGTGACCCGTGTTCCACTGTTACCCAATCTCCCTTACTTCATTGACTGGCTAACTTCACGTTGCTAACTTCTTCGTTGACTAGCTAACTTCAGGGTGTCGGTTTGTCGTGACGGTGTGCGCGCACATTGTAAAAATTTACTCTCATCATTTTTAGGGTTCCGTACCCAAAGGGTAAAAACGGGACCCTATTACTAAGACTTCGCCGTCCGTCCGTCCGTCCGTCCGTCCGTCCGTCTGTCATCAGGCTGTATCTCAAGAACGGCTATAGCGAGAGAGTTGAAATTTTCACAAATATGTATTTCTATTGCCGCTATAACAACAAATACTAAAAACAAAATAAAATAAATATTTAAGGGGGGCTCCCATACAACAAATGCGATTTTCTTGCCCTTTTTTGCTCGATATCAATAATGGCACTTGAAATATTCACAAAATACTGAGTTGTATTTTTAATTTAATGATAAATAAATCAAATTAAAATAAAATTAATATTAAATGGGGGCTCCCATACAAAAAACGTCATTTTTGCCTATTTTTGCTCTCATACAACAAAAGTGATTTTTTGCCGCTTTTTGCCCGATATTAAAATCAATGTAACCTAGTCAATGGTACGGAACCCTTCGTGCGCGAGTCCGACTCGCACTTGGCCGACTTTTTCCCTAACGCGCCAAAAGAAGTATAACTTCAAAAATATATTTTACGGTCTGATAAGCAATGGTAGAACATGTCAATGATAATGTGACAAACCTTGATACAATATATAATTTGCAAATAAGAGTTATGAAAGCTATAATCTCTATATATATATAAAAATGAATCGCTGAATGTGTTGCTAAGCGCAAATCTCGAGAGCAGCTGAACCGATTTCGCTAATTCTTTTTTTATAATATTCCTTGAAGTACGAGGATGGTTGTTACGGAGAAAAATTTAAAAAAATCCCTGAAATAGTCTAAAAACAACACTTTTCTATATTCCCATACAAAAGATTCGTAATAATACTTAAGTCAATTTGAACTTTAATACCATACCATAAAGTTTAAGTGTTAGAGGAGGGGTTCCGGGAAGGATAAGTATTTTAAAGAATCGACTGTTAGGCGGTACGAAGTTCGCCGCGGGTCAGCTAGTACCTAAAAAAAATTAAAACCTTTACGAAAAGGATTATCACGAGCTCTTTTATTATTGTATCATAATACCAATACATGATCAGGTTAAATACAAATTACTGCTCGAGTAGTTTCTTAATGGTACGAACACCAACATGACGTCATCAGGCGTACCTACCAAACACAAACACGTAGTGCATCTCGTGTTGAATTAAAGGTACCGAGTTACAATAATCTCTATGGCAAACAACTACTACAATATCAAATACCAAAATTAATAAACGACCTACCATTTACACTAAATATGAAATCACAAAAACAAATACAAAATATAAATTAAAACAATATTTCTTATCTATACTAATATTATAAAGAGGAAAAGTTTATAACTTTGTTTGTATATACGGGGTAATCTTCGCAAATACTGATCCGATCATGAAAATTCTTTCGCTAACAGAAAGCTACACTATTCAGGAGTGACAAGATAAAAGGAAAAAGATAAAAATATATAAAGATTTTAAATCAGCAGGATTTGAACCTGCGCCCTCTGACGTGCCGTGTCAACAATTCAATCTAATCAAGCATTATTATTTGCCTTAGAAATTAATTGGTGATTTTAAAACATTTATATTTATCTGATTTGCTGAAAATAGTGAGAGTGTATTGGAACATATCAAATTTCACCGTACCCTTCTTATGTGAAATGGATTATAACGCCCAACGAAGTGGGCACGGGTCGGCTAGTCGTTAATAAAATAAACATTAAATAATATCCTTCAATGTAATTAATAATAAATCGGCCAAGTGCGAGTCGGACTCGCGCACGAAGGGTTTCGTACCATTGACTAGGTAAACAACAGTAAGTAGATTGATTTTAATATCGGGTAAAAAGCGGCTAAAAATCACTTTTGTTGTATGAGAGCAAAAATAGGCAAAAATGATGTTTATTGTATGGGAGCCCCCCTTAAATATTAATTTTATTTTAATTTTATTATTTACTAGCTGACCCGGCGAACTTCGTACCGCCTAACAGTCGATTCTTTATATCGGAACCCCTCCTCTAACACTTAAACTTTATGGTATGGTATTAAAGTTCAAATTGACTTAGGTATTATTACGAATCTTTTGTATGGGAATAGAAAAGTGTTGTTTTTAGACTTTTTCAGTCAATTTTTTAATTTTTTCTCTCCGTAACAACCATCTTCGTACTTCAAGGAATATTATAAAAAAAGAATTAGCGAAATCGGTTCAGCTGCTCTCGAGATTTGCGCTTAGCAACACATTCAGCGATTCATTTTTATATACATAATTATATAGAGATTATTAAAGTAAAAATACAGCTGAGTATTTTGTGAATATTTTAAGTGCCTACCTGTTGCGTTTGTTGATATCGCCAAAAAAGGGCAAGAAAATCGCGTTTGTTGTATGGGAGTCCCCCTTAAATATTTATTTTATTATGTTTTTAGTATTTTTTGTTATAGCGGCAACAGAAATACATAATTTGTGAAAATTTCAACTGTCTAGCTATCGCCGCGCCGTTCTTGAGATACAGCCTGGTTACCGACGGACGGACGGTCGGACGGACGGACGGACAGCGAAGTCTTAGTAATAGGGTCCCGTTTTTACCTTTTGGGTACGGAACCCTAAAAACGCCGCCGTTACGCCGCGTTGGCGCAGAGGTCACAGCACTGGTTTGTGTATGGCTGTTGCGCTGGCGGTTGCGAGTTCGATCCCCGCAGGCCGCACGCAACAACATTATTGTAATAACATACGAGTACAACATACTGTATTGGCCATACAGATGTTTACCGTGGTCCCGGTTGTTATCATGTACACCTGATAGCGATCGTTACTCATAGTAGCGAATATGGATATATTCCTGACGGATGCCAACCCGCGTTGGAGCGGCATACCTAGTAGATTAAGCTCTGATCCTTCTCCTATATGCAGGACTAGCTTCTGCGCGCGACTTCGTCGGCGTGGATTCCGCTCCTGTTGGTCTTAGCGTGATGACACATAGCCTATAGCCTTCCTCGATAAATGGGCTATCTAACACTGAAATAATTTTTCAAATCGGCCCAGTAGTTCCAGAGATTACCGCGTTCAAACAAACAAACAAACAAACAAACAAACAAACAAACTCTTCAGCGTTATATATTAGTATAGATAGATATGATATTATCTTGCAAGTATTTAGAATCGTGTTAAGTATGTGTTGTTGTATTTATGTGTATATAAGTTAAATTGTTTATTGTTTGGTGTATTCTTGTATTGTGATTATGTGTTTGCCGTTTGCTGTGTATTTGTTGTAATATTGTTTATCTTTGTTTATTGTACGCCTTGGTTTTAACTGTAAGTGCAATTAATGTTAACTTAAATAAATAAATAAAGAGGCCTATGCCCAGCAGTAGGATATTAAAGGCTGAAGCGAGTCAAAAGTTCTGAGGTAACACATTAAAAACACATTCGAATTGATATCGTCCTCCTTTTTTGAAGTCGGTTAAAAACACAACAAAACAATAAAAAATATTGAAATCGAAGGTCTGCACAAACACCCAGGTCACGGTTTCTTTTTGATAAAGCGATGTTGCGCTGACGGTAGTGGGTTCGATCCCCACTCACGACAGACATCGTGTGTAATATTTACCTAGTCACGTTAAATTACACTAGTTTACAAAATATAAAAAATTTCATGTCCTTCCAGTGAATTTCATATCGTTTTATTTAGTGACAATAACTAAACGCAAACATATATTTCTTTTATTTTTATCACGTCAAAGAATCAAGTTATCAACACATTTTATTTTAAGACTACCCACAGGTTGGTTGTGAATTCATCCTAAAATTTTTGTGCATTGTAATGTTCAGTTAAATAAATATTTGTTTTTAACATGTCAAAAAGGTTGTGTAAAGTACATCCTGACCGTTTTTGTTTTGGTTGGTTTGAACTTATTACATCTAAGAAAGAATATCCCAACGGAAACTCTGAATATCTGCATATTTTCGTTATTTCAAAATTTCGGTCTCTCACCAGGACAAAAAATGGGCTCCTTACGTTTTTTGTGAAAGATATAGAAATTTAAGTTATTAAATACAAAGATCACAATTAGATTGTCTGCGGTGAATTAAAATTTGTGGGTTTACTTTTGGGCTTACAAAGTGGCTATACAAAATATTGTTGTTTTTTGTGTTTGTGGGATTCAAGAGCCAAACTAGATCATTATAAAAAGATAGACTGGCCAGTTAGAAAAGAATATAGCCCTGGTAAACTGAATACAAAGCATAAATATCTGATACCCCCACAAAAATTGTTCTACCACCGCTTCACATAAAATTAGGATTGGTAAAAAACTTTGTAAGGGCTTTAGATTAAAATAACGTAGTTTTTAAGCATTTGTGCTTAATTTTTCCTAATCTTTCTGAGGCGAAACTGTAAGAAGGTATTTTTATTGGACCGCAAATCAAAAAAATGTTGAAAGATTAGTTATTTGAAAACAGTCTTGAAAGATTTGCTTGGGATTCACTCCGACTTTTTATAAAAGAGTCTTTGGGCAACAAAAAAAATGAAAATGACAGTTAATTGCTGATTTATTACATAATTTTTAACGAATGGGTGTCAGCATGTCTCTGAAAATTCATTTCCTTCATTTGCACCTTGATTTCTTCCCTGAAAACCTCGGAGAAGTTAGCGACGAACATGGAGAGCGTTTTCATCAGGATTAGAAATTTTTTGAACAAAATTATCAAAGGTACTGGGGTCAAGCCATGTTAGGTGATTATTGCTGGTCTGTTATAAGAGACACAGACTCAATTAAATACAACAAAAAAGCTAAGGCAATTCAGTTTTAAATTTTTTTTAATATTTTTGTGGGCATTTTTTTGTAAATCAAAAATAATAAATATTTTGAACACGTGACGTGTTGGATTTTTTTCTTATTTTTTTTTAAACTCAGTGCATCTCAAATGATATGAAAAAACACTTTTCATTTCAAGGACAAAAACCATGTAAACTAGTGTTATCGTCCGTAAACCAAATTCAGAGACAACCAATTTTTTAATCATTATAAGTAAATCCAACTATTATGATAGAATGACAAGTAATTATGTCGATTGAAATGACGTCCTGATTGTACCTCATAGTACATAGGAAATCAATTACATTTGCTTCAAATGCTACGTTAGTAAATTACTAAACTACGTATATAATTGCTATTAAGGTTATTTGAAAAAAAGAACTTACTTTTTTCTATTCCCGACCCTGCCAAGTCAGCCTGGAAAATTGAAACTCTGCCCAGAACGAAAGATTAAAAACTATTTTACATGTATTAAAAGAAGAGTGTACGTCCGTAATAAAATTTTGACGTTTACACAGTACTGTCCTGTTTGTACTCCTTATTACAAACGCAGTACTTGCAAAATGGTGGCTTGGAGATAAACGCGATAAACACGTTTCTTGATATCTAATCAAAAAATCTCTGTTAGATAACTTTGAAAGTGTAACCTAAAAATAGGAAAAAATCGTTTTTTTTTTTAATTGAAAGGTGTTGCGTGTCATGTGGTCCCATTTAAATTTAATTGAGATCTGAAAAGTATATTTCGAGTTATATCTAATAATGCGTATTTACTTGAACTTTTGACTGGGTGGACCGATTTCGATGAATTTTATTTAAATTGAAAGGTGTTGCGTGTCATGTTCCATGGTACCATTTAAATTTAATTGAGATCTGATAAGTACTTTTACAGTTATATCTAATAATGCGTATTTACTTGACTAATCATTAAGAATAATCGAAAGCTATCACTTGTCATGTAGTCTTGTTTAAATTTGATCGAGATCTGACGAGTAAATTTCGAGTTGTCATTAATAATGCGTATATATTTGACTATTTTTAACCCCCGACGCAAAAAGAGAGGTGTTATAAGTTTGACGTGTCTGTCTGTCTGTATGTGTATCTGTCTGTGGCACCGTAGCTCGCGAACGGATGAAGCGATTTCAATTTAGTTTTGTTTGTATGAAAGGTAAGTTACGGGCGAGTGTTCTTAGACATGTTTGATGAAAATCGGTAGAGCCGTTTAAAAGTTGTGGGGGTGAAAGTGGGGAAGAATAACCGAATGTCTGCAAATATAATCGGCTGGGGTCTCAAATGAAAGCGCATCACGTGCACATTACAAAATAATATGTTTAATGAACAAGATAAAAACATATAAAAATTGTTTGAAAATTGTGTGAAAATTTTGGAATCCCTGTTTCAAACACACAATAGTTTACATTTTACAATATCTTCCCATACAAACTAATCGTTTTTATTTGGAATTTTCAGCAGGGTTAATAACAATGTAAGGTAGCACCAGATAGTTATTATAGTCAATGGGGGCAGACGAACTTCTTAGCATTCCATGGATACACCCGACCGGGTGCCGGGTCTATCGTGTGGCAAAGGGAGAAACTCAGAGCAGCTCCCAGGACTTGCGACCCAGGTGTAGGCTTATGGAGGCCCCCTTTGAGGTGTACATCAACGCTAACCTACACTGTCCAGTTGCCCGCCCTGCCTAATCAAATTATAGATCGTAATACAATATGCAACAACTAATTGTTGGCACAAATTAATTATTGAAAGAGTCTAGGTTAAGCTACTAGCAGGATACAACAAGTACACCGTACCAAGCCAGAGCCAAGACAAAGAGTATGATATAATAAAATAGGTACGGGGGAAGAGAGCACTCTTGTGCCATTTCGAGACATGTCGATTCGAAACGCCATCTTCATTTCTTGACTGGAACTAAGGTTCTACAAGTATAGATATAGATAGGTACCGTAAAATGGGGTGAATAGGGATCCAGGGGTGAATCGGGATAAAATTAAGAAATATTTTTAACGCTCAATATTAGGTACCAAGTCGTTACAATTTTTACCAATTTTTGTGGGGCGATAGTAAATCTGTGGCACTTTTTATATCAACACTGAATAAGCGCAAAATTAGCTGCAAAGTAACAATTTAACGTCATTGAAAATAAGCTAGACGAGACGCCGAATATTACAGTGTTAGAAACTTTGCTCTAAAACATTTATTTTATAGTAAGAGAATACGTGTGTTTGTTTAATACTTTATTTAGTGTTTGGGCTGTCATATACATAAAAGTTAAATCTCAGTTATTAATTAATAATAATATTATTTTGATAAATTAGAAAGACATGAGAAATCTGTTGTTTTTGGGGTGAATGGGGACGTCGCAGGTATGAATAGCAACGAATGCGGGGTTAAACGGGATGAAACTGAGATCAATAGGGACGACTTATGTATGAATAGGTACAGCTATGTAGGGTTGTCACTGAGCAGTTAAATGATTATTTTAAAGCTATTTTATAATAAATTGATATATTATAAGTTTGCTGATTTTTAAATGTTTAAATACTTCAATAATAATTTACAAAAGGTTTGTTCATTACGATTTTTCAATAAAAATAAAACATGGAAGACATAAGTGCATTTTATTTCAGCGACTATATTTTTAGGTATTGCATTACTAATCATTTACATTTACTAGTATCATACTAAAATGCAAGAATTAGTGGTTTGCTTAGTACATTAATTAATTAGACAAAACAAAATAAATAGGTAGCTAGAAATTGTTATATAATACACAAGTGTCAGCCCTGGTAAATTTCTCTATTGACCCTATATTCGTCCCTATTAACCCCAATTTCCGGGTGAATAGGGAATGCATATATTTTAACGTTTTTTTCATACATTGAAATGCTAATTGCATAGTTTTATATTTTATGACCAAGATACCATAAAGACTCAATCATTTCGATCACCATACATCAATATATCCGTAAAAAAATGCTTTAATTTTATTGAAGAAGTTCGGATTTGTCCCTATTCACCCCATTTTACGGTATACGTAATTATGTATAGGTAGGTACGTTACTAAACTATGCAGATATAGGTAGGTGATCAGTCAAATTTTATTATTTGTTGCAAATAACAGCGTATAAGTCGTAAGTTGATCAAAATGCGATTTTTTGGTAATTATAATGATTAATACATTTACTAAATTACAACAAAATTATTGAGATTTGATTTTATTTTAATTAGATGTGCGATTACAGAGACATCTATCGATAACTATGAAACTGATAGCTTTTTGGTTAAGAAAAGTAGATGGCGCCTCGATCTTTTCTTAAAATGCGCTTGTCTAGTGTTCCAGTGTGTTTTTGAACTTGTTGACTAGCTAGCAAAGAGTTATATAAACATACAGGAATGCTAGCTAGGAAGGTGTGATCAGGAGCTTCTAACTAGCTACCTAACTGGCGTTCTGAATTCAGTGACTAAATTTAGGCAGGTGTAATAAGCGCATTAGCCGGGGTTGCACCGGACGTATGACTGTGAGGGTAGATGAGTATCGAACGATGTGCTATGTGGAGTGATCGGAGCTTCTGTCACAGACTACTAAGAGAACAAGTTGCTTCTGTTTATGAATTCCTTGCTAATTGAGTACGACAGCGTAGGCGCCGACAGATATTATTTAGAGATAGCAAACGAAAAAAAACCGACTTCAATTACATTGACAAGTAATACGCAAGCCGACGAAAACAACACACTGGTTGTCACTACGATTTTCGAGGGTTCCCCTCGATTTCTCTGGGATTCCATCATCAGATCCTGGTTTCCTTATCATGGTACCTAAGTTGGGATATCTCCTTTCCAACAAAAAAAGAATTATCAAAATCGGTTCATAAACGACGAAGTTATCCCCGAACATACATTTAAATAAAAAATTAAAAAAAAAATATATATATACGCTCGAATTGAGTAACCTCCTCCTTTTTTGAAGTCGGTTAAAAATATTTGGTTTTTAGTTTGTTTGTAATAGATAAACTTAAAAACCACTGGAGCGATTTTAAAAAACTCTTTCACCAGAATGCAACGAAGGAAAAAGGCGGGAAACTAATGACTAAATGAAAATACATTTTTGTTTGTATTGTACATATATTGACATGACTTCGTTTATAAACAACACTAGCCACTTGTGACAATCTTTACAAATAATTTTAATAAGATAAGATTATAACTTAAACATGAGCTCGGACTTCGAACGTTAAAATATTATTGTTTCAATTTTATTGTACAATCACTTATTTAAAAAAAAAAAAAAACTATAATAATATTAAAATCATCTCAAACATATTTCGATGGCTTGATTATTCGAAAAAAAAAAAAAAGAAAAATCTTGTTAAAACGAAAATTAATTGATGAACGCACGAAGTCTCATTTTAAAACTAAAAAACGACTTACCAAATAAAATGTATTATTTTTTTTATTATTCATGATTTTTATAATTACGTACGTTTCCTGACTTTCAAATAACTTTCCATATTCACTAAAAATATTAACTTCTCTGTTATTTGAAAAATCGATTTATTTATTTTTAAATTTCGTTAAATTGTTGTAAAGGCAGTGATTACACGATCAACGTTCTATAGATATCTATATTATTTTACGATGTTATTAATTATAATATTTTCAACAATTATGCCAATATTTATTAAAATACACTTCAAAAAGTGTAACGAAAATTTCAATATTATTAATCAAATCTACAGGGAGTCAACGGAAGTTACCAAAACGGTAAATTTCTACCAAAACGGTATTATTTGACGATCTAGCAATTTTCAAACGCCGAAAACAATTTTTAAACTGTGCTGTCTTTCGATTCGAAAAGGTGTTTATTACAAATCAATCATTTCTCTGGATATTTAGTAATTACTATTTTTTTTTTCTATCCAGAGTAATTAACTCTGAGATAGTCCCCAAAAGAATTTGAACTATACATTAATGTATTAATACATATTACCTTTCAAAACTAAGATTCGCATTTGATGCCCGTTTCCACCAAACAATGGCTAGCTTCACACCCACCGGGGACATTACAATTAGCCGACAGCACAGTTTACTACTCGAGTCTAAATTGAAAACCTACAAAAAAGACCTACTCTAGATAAACTTAGTGCTAACTCAATACCCTAACACACGGTCTGTGCATTTTTTTCATATACATTTTCTTGACGCTCACAAAAATGTACATTTTTTTTCCGTTTTAATATTATTCTGCTATGGTTAATGGACAGCCTTATTACTAGGCTTATTTACTGCACAAAACATAATAGCGCCTATTCGGATTTTCTTCTTACTTTCACCTAAGTTAAGAAAGAAAAAGTGAGTGTCAGCTCCGACACACGACTGGAGTTTACTCCTTCAGATCGACTGTCTAAATAGGCTATAGGAACAAAAAAGGCTAGTCTAAGAAAAAGATTAGTACCATATCAAATGGTAAATAAACGAATTAAATAAGGCGTTAAGGGAACGTAATGAGGACATTCGTTCAGTAGATTTTACTCCTCATATTTTTTTCATACCGGGGGCCTTTATATGAAAATCGATTCATAAGGAGTAAACTGCAATAAATTTAACAAGTATTTGTTTAGTGGTCACCATTTCCGTTTTGTGCAGTGCTATAGCGTAATTTTTGTTGTAACAAAATACTAATCACTTAATAAAAACTTGAATATATAAAGTTTGTATACAACTGAACATTAGAGCTTATTCTTTTATTAATCTTTAAATTCAAAATTAATTAGTTTTGTAGATTGGTAACAATGTTTAGGCTGTATTATGTACAATTTCAATGACAACAACGTTCCCTACATATTATGTTACAACAAAAACCCGCCCAACACTAAACATTAACATAAACTAGAAATTATTATTTTTTTTATTCTAACTTATACAATTATATTTTATAGAATTTTTTACACTATATATTTTTTTTAAATCAATTTCCACGCGTAAAGAAGAAAAAATGCGTTATGGGAAATTATCACAAATATAAAAAGGGGGTCTATGTACATACAAAGCGACGTTACCGAATTCAAAGTGTTACCATTTTACGACAATGCAAAAATATAGATAATATATTTTTTTGTACACTGAAATATTACTTTGTTGAATTCTTTCTTTGTACTGCAACTGGCTTATCTATCTTTTCCGGTTTGACTTTTTCTTTAACGGGAGCTTTTTTTTCTATTTTTTCTGTCGGTTTTGGAGGTTTCACTTCAGTTTTCACCGGTGCCGGGGGCTTTTCTGCGACTGGACTGGTCGCTTTCTTGGGTTTATTCGCTTTAGCGGCGGCCGCGTAGTTGATGGGTTTGATTCCCGGTTGCGACTCTTCCACTGGCGGCGGCGTTGATTGCTAGAATTCAAAGATATATTATATAGCTAATATTATAAAGAGGTAAAGTTTCTAACTTTGTTTGTTTGTAGGGGGTAATCTTCGCAAATACTGATCCGATCATGAAAATTCATTCACTAACAGAAAGCTACACTATTCAGGAGTGACAAAGGTTATATTTTATTGTTATTGAACAAAAAATTCAGTGAAAAATAATAGTATATGTAAATCAAGTCGGAGGAATGCGAGCGAGATGAAAACTTTACTATATATTTGCATCACAAAAATAATTAACGCTCAACGAAGTGGGCACGGGACGGCTAGTAGATAATATTTAACCATACTGTATGGTTTCAATTAAGCTATCTTATTATTTTACTTTTGGCATCGCAATCCAGCTGCGCCAACGCGGTTACAGCACTGGATTGCGATTGGCTGTTGCGCAAGCGGTTGCGGGTTCGATCCCCGCACACGACAACATTTGTATTGGCCATACAGATGTTTGCCGTGGTCTGGGTGTTTGTGCAGTCCTTGCGGGTCTCCCCACCGTGCCTCGGAGAGCACGTTAAGCCGTCGGTCCCGGTTGTTATCATGTACACCTGATAGCGATCGTTACTCATAGTAGGGAATATATCCGCCAACCCGCATTGGAGCAGCGTGGTGGATTTAGCTATGACCCCACTCCTACATGGAGAAGGAGGCCTATGTCTAGCAGTGATATTATATTTATTTTTGTTTCCCACACATGAGGAAATTCGAAAATGTTTTTTATTGTCATATCAAAATTTTCGATCCAGCGGGATTCGAACCGCACCTCCCGACATACTGTGTCCGGTGCTCTAGCAGTTAAGCTATGGATCTATGTCCAGCAGAATCGAAATTCTTGATATGATTTTATTCGGTTTTAAGCAAGTTAAGTTAAGCTGTACTCACTTTAACAATCTCAGTTGCAACTTCCTCCTTAGCCTCACTTTTAGGTTTGACCTCTTTCCTCTTAGCTACTACTTTGCTGTCCGACTTCACCGGAGCGGGTTTTGGTTTCTTCACCTCATTCTTCTCATTCTTGACTACTTTTTTAACTTCCGGCTTAGGTTTTGTGTCTTTTTTAACTTCTTTCGGCTTCTTTTCCTTGTCTATTGGCTGGACGTCCGCTGCACTGACCTCCGGTGGTTCTGATGCAACTGGCGCCGGTTCTGGAATTTTAAACATATAAATTGATTCATGTTCTTCAAAAATCTAGGAGTTTCTTATTCTTAATTCAACTATATGTTTTTTTCTAAGTGTATTACGTCATAACTTTTACTGAATATTTTTTTTTTTTTTTTGGAGGAAAACAGGAGAAGGTTCAGTAAAGGTGAAACTTTTTTAGGCGCATTGGGGTAAAATTTGAGCGACCCGTAACGCGGCAGCGTCATGACGGTCAGTACTTGGATGGGTCGGACCACCTGGGAAAACCGCGTGAGGTTGGCATTTGTTTTTTTTTTTTTCAAATAATTTTTTTTTGTATTTTAAATTCGTTTTTTTAATTAGTTTTTTCAATTAATTTTTTTTTAACTTGTTTGCCAAAGAAATTTCCCTAATGACATGCGTACTTTGTACGTACTTGTCGTACTTTGTACGCATGTCAGTAAAAGATGAGAGTAAATTTTAACGATGCGCACGCACAACAGCACAAAAAAGCAACACCCTGAAGCTAGCTAGTCAACGAAGATGGAGTTAGCTAGCCAATAAAGTATAAGTTCTTACGTGCGTACATAAGTACATACACACAGTTTTGTTTTTAACGCGTGCTACCTCACAACTTTTAACTGAGTGGATGGATTTTGATATTTTTTCTTATAATCGAAAGCTGGTGCTTGCAAGTGCAAGACCTAACAAATACTTTTCAAGTTAACTCTAATAACGCATATTTACTCAACTATTTTTTCATCTACCAATGTTGTATTACTTGTCGATGTAAAAGAAGTCTGTTTTTTTTATATTTGCAAGCAAACACAATGAGTTATCCCCAATAATAACTTGAAGAAGTTTCCGTCGAAGCGGCTCACCTGATGGTAAGCGATAACCGTAGCCTATTGACAACTGCAACACCAGAAGGAATGCAAACGCGTTGCCGACCCTACCCTCGATCTCCCCAGGAGCTCTGGTCACCTTACTCACCCACAGGAACACAACACTGCTTGAAAGCAGTATTATTTAGTTGTAATCATCAAATAAAGTGTAGTCGGGCTGCTTCAGGTTTTGAGCAGGACATGTCCTGCTGAACCCTACCTCAGTTACGATTGATTCAGATTTGGTCCTGGAGTTAGCACCTACAGCGTTCGGTAACTAACTGCATACCACCAGGCCAATTGTACGCTTGTTTGCCTTAGCGGGACAAAATAAGTGTTATCAGTTTCAGGATACATTAGAGAACTACTTTAGGCCACAGATGAGCCCTTGTTACGAAACGCTCTACGCTAGGATTTGCTGACCAGAGTTTGCTTCGAAACATTCCCACAACAAGAATCGTTAGCCGGAGCTGGTTGCTGGAGCTTGGAAACTTCCACACCTGCACACTGCACGTGTGGAAAACCATGACACGAAGAATTGCCAGACCACCCGCCCCAACTGAACGATGCTTTTTTAATTTTTAATTCACTTTTGTTTCTAACATCGAGCAATAAATTGTCACCTCTAAATAGTTGTAATTTTTAAAGTAATAGTAATTCCCTACACCATTATCAGCAAATCTGTATCCCACGATGGGCATGGCCCAGATCACTTGTTCCTAGAAATTACAATTTCTAATACCAAACTCCTTTTAGGTGTATATTACTGCCCATCACTTGCTGTTGACTACTTTGCTTCTTTTGAGAACCTCTTAGAAGTTTACTCTCTTCAGTATAGCCACACGCTGGTGATGGGTGATTTTAACACTTGTCTCCTTAAACAAGATAACAGAGCCACGCGTCTTTGCTCCATTGTAAACTCTGCAAATTTGCATATCCTGCCTCTGAAAGCCACCCATTTCTTTCCTAACTGTTCTCCTTCTCTTCTTGACCTCATTCTTGTCTCTTCCCTACACCACGTTGATAAGCATGGTCAATGCCCAGCTGATGCATTTTCCTACCATGATCTCATATATCTCTCTTATAAAATTAGACCACCTAAAGCTAAGTCAAGAATTCTTCTGCAGCGCGGTTTTGGGGGGATGGATTTGAATCGCTTACGTGAGGATGCTACAAAGATTGATTGGTCTGAGGTTTTTAGCGCGTCTGCGGTGGATGAAAAATTAAACGTTTTTAATTCCTTACTAACCCAGTTGTACGACGTGCATGCTCCAGTTAAACCAGTACGTATCAAACATCTTCCTGCTCCATGGCTCACGGCTGAAATAAGAGCACTGCAGGATCTAAAAAACAAGGCTAAAACTCGATTTAAATATGATCCTAGTTCGTCAAATAAAGAGAGATACAGAAAGTTTCGAAATCGCTGCAACAAGGCGTGTAGAGATGCACAACGACGCCATATTCACAAATCTGTATTGGAGGAACCAGATTCTGCGAAGATCTGGAAATTCCTTAAGTCGCTTGGAGTTGGCAAAACCAAACATCAATTACCTTCAAACTCACTTGATCTTAATGCACTAAATAAGCACTTTACTTCTTCTGTCACTATAGACTATACAACTAAGTCCAACACACTTAGTCGCCTTTCTGCCCTTACTGCTTCTTCGACTTCCCCTCCTTTTACTTTCTCTCAATTATCTGAATGTGATGTTAAGAAGAGCATATTGAACGTTTGTTCAAATGCAGTAGGACCCGATTCTATTAGCCGTAATATGATCATCCCTATCTTAGATTCTATCCTGCCCGTTATAACTCATATCTTCAACGAATCCTTTACCTCCAGTACTTTTCCTACCACCTGGAAAGACGCTCAAATTATTCCTATACCGAAAAAACCTAACTCTACTGCGTTTTCTGAATTCCGTCCTATTGCAATACTTCCTTTTTTGTCTAAAGTTCTTGAGCGTCTTGTCCACGAACAACTATCATTGTTCCTTTCCTCTAATAATCTCCTAAACCCCTATCAGTCCGGATTCCGTAAAGGTCATAGTACGGCTACGGCTCTCGTCAAAATATCCGATGACATTAGACTTGCAATGGATGATCGAAACCTTACTGTGTTGACGTTGCTTGATTTTAGCAACGCGTTTAGTACGGTAGATTTTGATTTATTGCTAGCTGTCTTGTGCTCTCTTAACATATCTCCATCAGTAATTGATTGGTTTCATACTTACTTGTACGGGCGTCGGCAGCGGTTGCGTGTCCAGGATTCATACTCTGACTGGTCAATCGTAGACGCTGGCGTGCCGCAAGGTGGCGTGTTGTCTCCCCTCCTATTTTCAATTTTCATAAATTCTATATGCCTCCAAATTTCTTCTCTCTACCACTTGTATGCAGATGATCTTCAGATTTACTGTCATTCTAAATTGAATGATCTGCCGATATGTATAAATAAGATAAACAATGACTTGGACAAAATCTATAGCTGGAGTACCTCATATGGACTAAATGTTAATCCTGAAAAATGTCAAGTAATTGTAATTGGCAGTCCAAAACTAGTTTGTCGAATAGATTGGTCACTTATTCCACCAGTCATGTTTAACAAAACTGCTATTAACTTTAGTGATAAAGTAAAAAATCTAGGTGTGATTTTTGATAACTGTCTCTCCTGGTCACCTCAGCTGAGTGAGTTGAGCCGTAAGATGTTTGCTGCAATCAATTCACTTCGTCGACTACAATATTTCCTTCCATTACCCACCAAAATTGCGTTAGCACAGTCACTCCTTCTACCAATTCTTGACTATGCTGATACTTGTTTTCTCGACCTCAAGGAGGAGCAATTAAATAAACTTGAGCGCCTCCAAAATTTTTGTATAAGGTTCATATTTGGTCTTCGCAAATATGATCACGTCTCCAATTTCCGCAATCAACTCAAGTGGCTCCCAATCCGCTTCCGCAGGAATACTCACATCCTCTTACTGCTTTATCGCGTTTTGTTTCATCCTGATACACCTACTTACCTCAAGGAACGCTTTGTGTTTCTTTGCGACACCCATGATCGTTCCCTTCGATCCGACACCAATTTAATCCTTAAAACTCCGTCTCATACTTCTTCCTATTACTCTAATTCCTTCTCTGTTAAAGCTGTCCAACTCTGGAACTCTCTCCCTCTTCCTATTAGACAAGCTCAATCTCTCTTCTCCTTCAAAAAACATCTTAAACTACACTATTTGTCACTAAACACGTCATGATCGCCTATTTCGTCTTCGTATGATATATGTATTTTATATGTGTAAGTATATATATATGCATGTGTGTAAGTATATAGTATGTATATTATATATTTTATATTATTATATGTATATTATATATATTTTATGTTATTATATGTATATTATATATATTTTATATTATTATACTTATGTATATTATATATTTTATATTATTTATATGTACTTTATTTAAATATACTTTAATTCGCACACCAGTTACTATTCGTTTACTTCCTAACTGCAGTTTCTGCTTTGTGTCCTATACCCAAAGGTTGTCTGGAAGAGATCGCTCTTTCAGCGATAAGACCGCCTTTGTACATCTTTTACTTTACGTTATTATTTTCTTGTTTCTTTTAATGGTGTACAATAAAGAGTATTATTATTATTATTATTATTATTTAAGTAAAACTTTGTTTTTTTTTTGCTACCTTCGGCTGTCGCTTTTATAATTATCTTACCTTCAACTTTTGTTTATTTATTTATTTCAACATGACGTGATGATACCTACAAGACTTGTATTACCTTCTGTTTTACTTTCTTCCACCGAGGGCTTGCTGTCGACCTCGTCTGTCCGCTCGACGGTCTCCGCGGGTGGTGTCACTTCTTTAGCACTTTCAACCTCTTTGCTTGTTTCCGTTACATCTTGCTTTTCTTCTGAAATAAAATAAGTTGAAATGTCATGGTCTAGAAAAGCAAAGGCAATATGGAGCAGCCCGACCTGGTTAGTACCTCGACCTTACAGAAGACCACAGCTAAATAATACTGCTTCCAAGTCTCAAGCAGTGTTGTGTTCCTGTTGGTGAGTAAGGTGACCAGAGCTCCTGGGGGGGATTGGGGATAGGGTCGGCAACGCGCTTGCGACGCTTCTGGTGTTGCAAGCGTCTATAGGCTACGGTCTTACCATCAGGTGAGCCGTACGCTTATTTGCAGATCTAGTTACATAAAAAAAAAGGTAACGTCTACTGAGATACTAGGATTTAGTGTTCTTAATATTGTGACTAGGTTAAGGTCGCTGGATAACACTTGATACATTACCTTAGTTTGTAATGTACCTATTGTTTAGATGTAGAATTTTTGTAGTGAAACTTCTTTAGGCGCATGAGGGGTAAAATTTGAGCGACCGCTAACGCGGCAACGCGTCACGTGGTCAGTAGGTACGTGGCTTTTTGTTTTTTTTTTCAATTAGTTTTTTTTTTTGTAGTTTCAATTCGTTTTTTCAATTGATTTTTTTTTTTAAATTAGTTTGCCAAAGAAGTTTCACTTCTGACATGTGTACTTTGTACGCAGGCAATTTTTTTAAATTTATTGGTGTTTTGCTACCTTTCTGTTTGGTTGTGTTTTTTTTTTTTTTGTTTGAGAATACAGATTTTTTTTTGGACGTTTGTTAAGTGTATGTATTCACCTTATGGCGAAATGAATATTTTCATTTCATTCAAACGCCTAGACCACGACAGATATCAGTATGGCCTAACCTACACTAGGGATCTCCTAACTATTTTAAGCAAGAAACACATTTGAAAAAATTAACTAATACCTCAGAGCCCACTAGCCAAATTACCTTAAAAATGCTATCTCCCTTTTTTTCTATTACGAAACCCTATAGTTTAATATATTTTTGCTAATGTCAATCCGTGATAAAACTGACCTGTGTGGTGACAACAACACATTTGACATTGTTTGATTGTATCTATTATCTCATTTATAGACTAAATATAAGATATTTTATTATATTCATATATGGATACTTAATAATTCAAATTTTTCAGTTTCCATCCAAAGGTTGCGGAGGGGGAAAAAGAGGAAATTACCTTATGCGATAAAGCCGCATTTTTTTTAAATTTATTTAAATTTTTTTTTCTATTATATTATTAGCCTACCTGGAGGGGGCCTCGCTCTGAAGGGAACAAACTCGGCGGCCAGAGGGTTTAGTTTTGATCTCGACACCGTCTCCTCGAGTGATAGTGACGCAGACCCGTTACTTGTTCTGAAATTAATGATAGATTTACATATTATTATTCATATTCATACATTTTTCAATGTTTTTTTATACTATTTTATAGGAGTTTTATTCCTTAACACATTGGACACCATGGGGGTCACCAGTTGGGCCTCACTTATTAAGTCGATGGAGCCAGCTTAAAAGCGCTTATTTACAAAATTTTAATGATAAGTTTTTATTGCACTACGCTACCCATTCTTAAAGAATTTACTTATTAGCTGCCTTCCAAAAAAGGAGGAGATTCTCAATTCGATTGTATTTTTTTTAAATGTATATTAGCTCAGAACTTTTGACTGGGTTGACCGATTTCGATGAATTTTGTTTTAAGTGAAAGGTGTTGCATGTCATGTGGTCCCATTTAAATTTAATTGAGATCTGACAAGTACTTTTAGAGTTATATCTAATAATGCGTATTTACTTGACTACTTTTTCGTCGACCTACGTTGTATTAAACCTTTTCACTGGGTTTATCGATTTTGATGATTTTGTTTAAATTATATCGAGATCTGATTATTACTTTTCGAGTAATCTTTGATAGCGCGTATTTACTTGACAATTTTTTGGTCTTATTACATTGTATTACTTGTCGATGTAATTGAAGTCGAGTTTTTTTGTTTGCGAGCAAACACAATTATTTTTCCTTATACTATCTGACATATTTTTGAAGTCGACTCTGGCTCCGGTCATGGGGTGTCCATCGCGGCACCAATGGAACAATTGTGTGTCGACTACATGTTGCAACAAATCAGTGCAGAGTGAAGCTTTACAGCGCTTTAAGCATTTACTTTACCAATACAAATAGCAAGTGACAATTTAGGTTTTGATTTTGGAGTTTTATTGTCTTTGTTATTTATCATTTGCATAAATTAATAAAAAAATTAAATTTTTAGATGTCACCATAATCGTTCTTACATAGTAAACTAGCTGTGCCCGCGACAAAAAAAGTGTGTGTGTCAGCTCCGACACAACGACTGGAGTTTACTCCTTCAGATCGACTGTTTAAACAGGCACAAAAAAGGTTTACTAGTCTAAGAAAAAGATTAATACCAATCAAATGGTAATTAAACGAATAAAATAACGTCATATACCGGAGCCCATCCGATAGATGGCGTTAACAAAAACATAACGAGGTCATTAGTTCAGTAGATTTTACTCCTCATATTTTTTTTTCATACCGGGGGCCTTATATGAATATCGATTCTTAAGGAGTAAACTCCAAAAAATTTTAAAAGCAGCACTCACGTTGGGTAGTGATTGTGTCCGTTAGAGACGGGCCTCTGCCTCTGTTCCCGCTGCTCGTCCTCCAGCATCGCCTCGATACACTGCTCCATCAGAGCTTCCTCTTCTAGCTGTTGCATCACCTGGAAATAAAAAAAGCTCTCAACATTATATAAGATTTTAGATTAACATGGTTACTTCTATTACGAAAATTATTCGAAAACGGGATATTTACCATGTTTATTACTGACTGCGAATGTCTTGTTCACGAGACTCAAAAAGAAAAAATCCCGTGGTAAATATCCCGTTTTGGAATAATTTTCTTAACATTATGTTTTTTTCTTCATTTGTTTATTAAGAACTACACTGTAACGTAAATAGTTCCCTCTGGCATGGGAGCTTATAGCACTCAAAAGCCTGGAGTCAACCTTTGTAAAATTGTTGTATGAAATAAACATTTTTATTATTACTATTTTTAAAATTGACACACCATCATCTGTTCCGAACTCTGGTCACCTTACTCACCACAGGAACACAACACAGCTTGACAGCAATATAATTACCTGTGACATTCTGTAAGGTCGTGGTACTTCCCCAGTCAGCTGCTCAAAGTTTTTGCAAGATATTCCCTACTGTGCCCTGACTCAATACCTTTACAAGCTTCTTGCCGATTGCTTTTAAGGACTACTACATTCCAAATTAATGGTAGCTTCACTTTAACAATAATTTATTTATTTATTACGTACTAATATAATTACACATTGTCAAAGGTCAATCGGGAAGTGTTCTTGATGTCTATTGTGAATAAATAAGTTTCTCAAAAGATGCATAATATGTACATAAGTAAAAGAAAGTGTAAAGTCCCCCACAAACAAAGGGCTTCTTATCAGGGTATCATTCAAATATGCATACAATTGACAATATTACATTATCATTGAAAGACACACTTGTGTCGGGATTCCAATTCAATTTTATCATTACTTTTGTCATTAACATTTATTGACACATTATAAGACATTCAACAAAAATTTGACTAGCCCCTTGGCGCAGTTTTTAGTGGTCCTGCTTTCTGTTGCAAGGGTTGTGGGTTCGATTCCCGCTAGAGTCTCAGTGCATTATTCATATTAAATATATATATTTATATATACATACATTATTTATATAATAACTAGCTTCTGCGCGCGACTTCGTCGGCGTGGACTCCGCTCCTATTGGTCTTAGCGTGATGATATATAGCCTATAGCCTTCCTCGATAAATGGGCTATCTAACACTGAAAGAATTTTTCAAATCGGACCAGTAGATCCTGAGATTAGCGCGTTCAAACAAACAAACAAACAAACAATCAAACAAACTCTTCAGCTTTATTGTATTAGTATAGATATTAACTCTTTATTCCAGACTAAGGGGCTGTCTCCACGAGCGAGCGTATCGTCGGCGATACGCTCGCTCGTGGAGACGGCTCCATAGAGAGTGTATAGAAATAGGTGGCACGACGATACTATCGCCGGCGATACGCTCGCTCGTGGAGACGGCTCTGGACGGCTCCAAAGAGAGTGTATAGAAATAGGTGGCACGACGATACTATCGCCGGCGATACGCTCGCTCGTGGAGACAGCCCCTAAGGTCATTATTGGGTTAGTAAAACAAAACAAAATGAAAAAATAAATCAATAAATCAAAAAAGTCAAAAATGGTGTTAGTAGACAAAAACCTAAAACGAAGAACTAAGAGAATAAAAATAAAATGTATAATATACATGTATTTATTTAAAAAAATATGTAACTATATCAGTCGTCGACGCGTTGACGTGACGCCACGTTGGCGCTACGTTTACAGCACTGGTTTGTGGCTGTTGCGCTGGCGGTTGCGGGTTCGATCCCTGCACGTGACAAATATTTATATTTGCCATACAGATGTTTGCCGTGGTCTGGGTGTTTGAGCAGTCCTTGTGGGTCTCCCCATCGTGCCTCGGAGAGCACGTTAAGCCGTCGGTCCCGGTTGTTATCATGTACACCTGATAGCGATCGTTACTCATAGTAGGGAATATATCCGCCAATCCGCATTGGAGCAGCGTGGTGGATTAAGCTCTGATCCTTCTCCTACATGGGGAAAGAGGCCCATGCCCAGCAGTGGGATATTACAAACCTAAGGGATGTTCTGTAAGCTCGATACTGAACTTTTTATTGAGGCAGGTCCATGCTTAAGGTGACCATTTCCTTTTTTTTGCTCAAAACGAAATCGGTTTCATTTTTTGGGTTCCGTACCTCAAAAGAAAAAAACAGAAGCCTCATAGGATCTTGGACTTTGACTGAGGACTTTGTTTTCCATCTGTTTGTCAAGACCCAAGGGAATCAAAACCCACGGGGTACTTACTACACTTACTACTACAGTGAACTTAGAATCTTGAAATTTGGTACAGAGCAAAGTCCTATAGCACAGATAAAGGAAAAATTACGAAAAGCATAAATTTTTAGTTACATCATATAATAAAAATATTTTTAATAATTTTTGTACGGAACCCTCGGTGCGCGAGTACGACTTTGTTTACTTATTGTACCGCGGCTTGTACAGACGGCTGCGCATAGCTTTAAAGATGTGCGCCGCAAATATAACGCCTATTGCTATTGACATGGCAGAGTTCAAGGTCACTACGTTATCATCTCATGTGACCGTTGAAATGCGAAACAAGTGCAAAAAATTCGCGAAAATACGTGTACTGATTACATAAATTAAATAATCTATATATTTATACGTGAAGCAAAAACTTTATACCTACCCCTTTTTACGAAATTTGCGAAATTTGAAATATGAAAAGTTTATATAGAGGAGTGCAGATTGCGTTATTTTTTTTGTTTGTTTGTTTGAACGCGCTAATCTCAGGAACTACTGGTTCGATTTCAAAAATTCTTTCAGTGTTAATTAGCCCATTTATCGAGGAAGGCTATAATATGCTATATATCATCACGCCAAGACCAATTGGAGCGGAGCGCCAATGAAGAATGTTTCAAAATCGGTTTTTTTTTCCTTTTGAGAGCTTTCGTTGCGTGCGCTGCGTAAACAGTTAAAAGTTTCGAAAAAATCATGTATGACAGAATTGTTCCTATTCCACGCGGACGAAGTCGCGAGCAGAAGCTATTTATGCATAAAAAATACATTAAATCAATAAAAAAACATTACACACTTCCATGTACTTGTAAGGTTGCCTGGAAGAGATCGCTTTTTAGCGATAAGGCCGCCTTTTGTACCTAAAATTCCTTTGTTTGCTATGTATTATTTCTGTCTTTGGTGTACAATAAAGTGTATTATTATTATTATTATTTAAGTTTTTTTTTTCATAATTTCTCCCAAATTTAGGGGATTCTATTTTATCACACGGGCCATGACCAAGGCGTGATAAAGTTACATTTGGTTATAAAGTTACGCAGGCTGATGAGATCGATGATGTAGTGAGAAATTTGCGAGTGATTCTACAAGTGTTTAGGATAGTCGCCTTTTGGAGACTGTCGAGTGTGTACTTCGGGAGCTGCAGGATGTCTAAACTGAGTTTTAAGCTTTTCGGTATTATACCCGTGGCCGATATGACTATTGGTACTATATGTACTGTGTCTGCTTTCCAACTGCGTTTAAGTTCTATGGCTAAGTCTTGATACTTGGTTAGTTTTTCAGAAATTGTTGACTGGATATTGTGGGTGTTAGGGACAGCAATGTCAATGAGGTAAATGGTGTTACTTGTTTTATCGTGTAGTGTAATATCAGGCCTATTGTAGTGTATCGTTTTATCTGTAATAATGGTTCTGTCCCAGTATAGTTTGCAGTTGCTATTTTCTAAAGTTTGGTTTGGTTTATACTTGTAATAAGGATCCTTTTTTTGTATGAATTTATATTTGTGTGCAAGTTGTTGGTGTATAATTGAAGCTATCTGATCGTGTCGGTGTTTGTAGTCTGTTTGTGCAAGTGTTCGGCAGGCAGAAGTTATGTGTTGAATGGTTTCAGAATTAGCATGACAGTGTCTACACATGTCCGTTATAAGGTTAGGTGCGTGTATTATGTGCTTCTGGTAGTTCCGAGTGTCTATTATCTGGTCTTGGATTGCTATCATGAAAGCTTCTGTTTCAGGAAAAAGTTCACCACGTTGGAGCCAGGCGTTCGACGCTTCTTTGTCGACAAATGGCTGTTGTAAGTCATGGCAATGTCTTCCGTGAAGTGACTTTTGCTGCCATAATGCAATTTTTTCTTTTAAATCAGTGGTACATTCGTTTCTTTGTGTTATTCTATCGGCTAAGTTTAATGGGGTCAGCTGTTTATCTGCTAAAGTGATTATATTGTGTAATGTTGAGTGCTCTGCGCGTTGGTGAAAATATTGTCTGAGTGTTGTTATTTGTTTATTATGTAAATTAACAATATCTATGATGCCGCGTCCTCCTTCTGCTCTTGGGAGCGTCATTCTCTGTATGGAAGATCTGGGATGACGTTTTCTGCTAGCTGTCAGCGTAGTGTTTATTAACCGTTGAAGATTTTTGAGATCTGTTTGTGACCATTTTATTATGCCAAAAGAATATGTTAATATAGGAATGGGCATGACGACAGTATCAAAAAATCGTCAATTTAATAATTTTAGGGGAACACTCATATTAAAAAAATTCAAAATACTGGTTTAGTTTTATGTAAAATAATAAGATTATCGTGATTTTCAATAAAATAAAACATTAAAATACTGCAATCGGCCATTTTGATTGAAACACAAATTACAGCTCATGACGTCACGCTATAATACGCGTTCCACATAACGCCCACAACGCTATCGACCACGACCGCTGAAAACCGCTCAGTAGTCTAGTAGACAAGTTGAAAATGGTTGAAAAATAGCCTGTAATTTATAGGCGTGAGTGTTCAAAAAGATAATAAACGATTGGACGGTGTATGTACGTGTGTACGGTCGTGGTCGATGGCGTTGTGGGCACTTGTGGGTCGTAGGTGGAACGAACTACTGTACCGTGACGTCAGAGCCGACGCCATGACACCTGCAGCCGTTTTGTATCACTCGTTGAAAACATATTAGAAAAATAGTTTTAAACTTCCTTAAACTTAAGTTTATTACCGAAATATAGGTATTTTCGTAAATAGTAAATGTGTACCCACATTACGGAATAGGTTTTCTAAATCTTTCGTCATGCCCATTGAGTAAGTATTTATTGCTTTAGATAAGTTTAATGAGTTCAGTTGGGATCGAAATAGAATATTAAGACGGTATTTGAATTTTTGTTTTAGCTCTTTTTTGGTTTCTGTTTGGTGAATTTTTCTTGTTTGATGGAATCCTAAGTATTTATAAGAAGTGTACATATCTAGAGGTTCAATAATTTGTCCTGAATTTAAAATATATTGGTTTGGTGTGATTTTTCCATTTTGAATCGACAATGTTTTGCACTTTTCAATTCCAAATTCCATATGTATATCATTTGAGAACGTTTGTGTGATATCTGCCAAGTTATGTAATGATTGCACAGAGTTACTATATAATTTTATATCGTCCATATACATAAGATGTGATAAAGTAGTATTTTTTTGGGGTGTTGTTATGGTGTAGCCGAGATTAGATCCGTTTAACATTTTTGAAAGAGGGTTAAGAGCGAGACAGAACCAGAGAGGAGAGAATGCATCTCCTTGAAATATTCCTCGCCGTATAGGAATTTCAGGTATAGCTATTTCACCGAGTCCAGTAGTTTTTAAAGTTGTAGACCAATTTTGCATCGAATTTTCTAGGAAATTAATGATTTGTGGATGAATTTTATAGTGATGAAGTACATGAAGGAGCCAGCTGTGTGGTACGGAATCAAAGGCTTTTTTATAATCTATATACATAGTGTTAATATCGTTTTTTGAGGAAATTGCGTGTTTCATGGTAATTGAATCTATGATAAGCTGCTCTTTGCAACCTTGGCTACTTTTGCGGCATCCTTTTTGTTCTTCAGTCAGAATATTATTATTGGTAATGTGTTGTTGTGTGAGTTCGGCTATACACGCTGTAAGTATTTTATAAAAAGTTTGAAGACATGTGATAGGTCGATATTTAGCTGGATTTTGGTAATCTGTGTCTTTAGGTATCATGTAAGTTATTCCTTTTGTTATAAATTTTGGTAATTTTTCTGGTGATTGAATGAAATCGTTAATGTGTTTGTGTAATAAGGGATGAATTGTTGTGAACTTTTTGTACCAGTAATTGTGTATTTGGTCACTACCAGGTGCTTTCCAATTGTGAGTTTTTTTGAGTACAAACTGAAAGATTTCGATGGGTATGTCATTGAATATCATGGGTGTAATCGAGTTTGTAGAATCGTAATCTGACTCAAGACATAGTGCGTTTGGGTTATGATATAATGGAGTAGCCCAAATATTAGACCAGAAACTATGCAGCTCTTCAGCTGTTGGTCCAGATATTGTATCTTGTGTAGTTAATCGTTGGGTGTTGTTTGTTAGATTCCTGTAAAACTGTTTTTCATTATTTTTAAACTGGCTTTTTTGTGTTTTCCTGAGCGTACAATTTAAATACCTTTTAAGTCTACTTGATGCTGCATTTAATTTTTGTTTTAAGGTGTCTAGAAACTGCTCGTTGCTGTTGTTCGGTTTTTCATGTTGAGAGTGTATTCGGTGTCTATTTTTTATGTCTTCCACTAATAACGTAAGTCTATTACTTCTGTTTCCTCTTATATACTCTGTAAGCCTTGCAATATCTCTTCTTAAATCCTTTATCTTTTTTTCTAATCTTTTTTGCCAGGCAGGTAATCTATTATTCTTTGGAGTATGTGGTTTGATTACATCCTTTATTCTACTACCATTACTTATTGCTGCTGTGTAAGCTGCACAGTAAATTATCATATGGGTGGTTTCAAAATCTTGTTCTATAGAGATGTGATGGGGTATAACATTTTTATCTATAAAATTTACAATATGTGCTAGTTTTCTCGAGGTTTTTTGTTTTGGTATGTATGGTCGATTTATGGGGTTTATGTTTTGAAATTTATTCATTGCACTAAGGAATTGTACCTGAATTTTTTCAGAGTCAACGGAAGTAAAACTTTGCTGTACTTCTGAATGGGGTTGTGTATTAGGATTTACATTAACCTGTTCTATTGAATGTTTTTGTGAATGAAAATTTATATTATCTAAATCTGAACTGGTGTTTTCTGGTTCAATTGAATGAATGAGTGTGCTGGATTGGTTACTTGTGAATGTGTGTGTTGTTCTATTTTTAGCTATGTTTTGACGTATTTCTTCAAGTCGTTGATCGCTTATCATTTTGCTGTTAAATATAACTCTAAGTTGGTCAGATATTCTTTGTTCGCTTACTTCAGATAGCTCTGGATATTCTGTTAAGACAGCTTGATGGAGGGGCCTCCGATATGCTGTTCTATTTATTCCCAGTTCTGTAATTTCATAATAATTTCTTACTATCGCCTCATTAAGTTCATTAGTCCACTTTCTTCTATGACCTGACCTTTGCTGACTATTACTGTGTGGTTGTAGATGTGGTTGCATGTGTTTATTTTGTGTGAGTGGATTCTGCGTTTCTTGTAAGTATTCTGTGACCTCTTTTGTAATTTGCTCTAATATTTCTTGTGAAAGTAATTTGTTTCTCTCTATTGCTCTACATTGATCTCCTAGTCTTTGCCTTGATGCTTGCATATGGGGGTATTTAATGGAAAATTCATGATGAAGGTAATCTAAATATACTCGGTTTGTTCTTAATTTTGTTGCGATGAGATACGTGCGCCAAATAAATTTGTTCATTTCTTTTGACCATTTCTTGCGCGCACAAAAACTACTTGAAGCGGGTCCAGGTTCTTTGGCAGATGCCTCCTGTACAACATCTTCTAGCACTGGAAGTAACTTATGGGGTTTTAGAGATGTATCAGGTAAAGTTAATGACGTGGAAGGGACTGGATTTATATAAATGTCGCTTGCGTTATCGTTATCCGTATTCGATGCCATAGTTGTTTGACGGGATAGTGTCGCCACCCGGAGATTCTTCGCACCCCTGGGCTCAGCTCCAAACTGGTTTCCGTCACAGCCAGTTCTAGTGCTGGGTCCGCCGGGAACTTGGGGCCTTTTAGAAGAGCTTCTTGTCAATACTATATTTGCTTCATTTGGATTTGGGACCGTTAGTTTGGAAAGGGTTGATTTTAGTTGTTATTAGTTGTTAGTATCTCCTGTAAATAAAAAATGGTACAGGGTGTGTTCTTGTTGGTCATATTTAAATTGTCCATACCTTTCCGTAAGCCCCCCCACCACGGCAAGGTGGTCCCGTGGGGGGGTTATTATTATTATTATTATGTACTTGACACACCCACATATTTACTCTTTTGTTTATTATTACAGAAGTATAGTCTTTGACAACAGAACCTTATAATATTCAAACTTAAAATTTATATTTGATCGAATTTCGACCGCTGGGCGAGCAGTAAAAGTAAAATAGGCAACCTGTTTGTCAAACTCCTCCTCGTTTTCCATCCACATGTAATCTTCGAAGTCGTCCTGCGGCTCGACGAAGGCCGGAGCGCCGGGGTAGTATCCTCCCGCCATCACGTATCCTGGAATCATTAGCTAATTTATTTTTAACTAGCTTCTGCGCGCGACTTCGTCGGCGTGGACTCCGCTCCTATTGGTCTTAGCATGATGATACATAGCCTATAGCCTTCCTCGATAAATGGGCTATCTAACACTGAAAGAATTTTTCAAATCGGACCAGTAGATCCTGAGATTAGCGCGTTCAAACAAACAAACAAACAATCAAACAAACAAACTCGTCAGCTTTATTATATTAGTATAGATGTACGGCTATATCTGCCAACAAGCGTACAGACCACTTGGTTGTAAACGGTTACCGTAGGCTATAGACGCCTGCAACACCAGAACTATGGCAAACCCCGACCCTGTCCAGGAGTACTGAGGTCACCTTACCGCAGGAGGACAACACTGCTTGATATCACTAAGATGTGATCTTCTGCAAAGTTGAGGCAATTCCCCAGTCGGGCTGCTCCAAATTATAAATGAGATATATCCTGCCCTACCTCAATATAATTATGTATTACTAGCCGACTCGTGCCCACTTCGTTAGGCGTTAATTATTTTTGTGATGCAAATATAATATAGTAAAGTTTTCATCTCGTTCACACATCCCCGACTTGATTTACATATTATACTATTATTTTTAACTGAATTTTTGTTCAATGACAATAAAATATAGCCTATATCACTCCTGAAAAGTGTAGCTTTCTGTTAGTGAAAGAATTTTCATGATCGGATCAGTATTTGCGAAGATTACCCCGTATATACAAACAAAGTTAGAAACTTTACCTCTTTATAATATTAGTATAGATGTAGATAGTTTACAATATTATTTGGTACTCAGCATTTGAGCAGGTTTGGTAAGCTATAATATGTTAAATAATTTTCAAGTCCTGACGCAAATCAATTCAGTAGTTTTTAAGTTTATCGCGAACAGATTGACGCGGCGGGGTCTTTGTTAATTGTAATAAGTAGTATTAGGTAAAGTGCTATATCAGCTAAATTAAAACAAATTTCAAGAATTTTACACTAATCGCCGTTCAGGGCAGATATTCGTATTTGTATAAATAATTATTTTCGGTCTGGTTGACTATCCTTGTGGGTCTTCCCCACCGCGCCTCAGAGAACACGTTAAGCTGTCGGTCTCGTTTTGTTATCAGCTGATACCAATTATTACTTATCTTGGGAAAGTTATGTCCAAAAAATAAAGCCTCACACTTAACTGCCTCACTAGGATGTACTCCTAGATCGGGAACATACACAATGAACGCAAACGTTAAGACTACGGCAAACATCTGTATGGCCAATACAATTAATGTTAGCCGTGAGCTGGGATCGAACCTGCAACCGGCACCGCAACAGCCATAAGGCAGTGCTGTGACCGTTACGCTAACGCGTCTTCATAATTACACACTGAGAGTCTGAGATATCATCATGGATAATCTGAAGAATATGACTGAGGTATACAATCTTACCGCCAGGCACGTGTCTGGGTACATGCACGGGGTACACCGGGGGCCGCAGTCCCGCGTCTCCGCTGCCCACCACGCCGCCTCCCACACCGCTGTCTATGACCACGCCGTTAGCCTGCTACACACCGATACAAACGGTAAAAATCAAGTGATTGTTCTGTTAAGGATCTAACAGCTTAGGGACCATCCATGAGTAACGTCACACAAAATTGTCGATTTTGTCCAGAGGGCGGGACCAACAGATATCTATCCGATAACTATTTGGAACCGCTACGAGTCGCGACCCCAGACTGCTCTCTAGCTGCTAGTGTCACACACCCCTCCCCGTAATCCGCAGCACTGGTATGCCTAACCCCAGATCCTTTTCTCACATAAATCCTTCCCACCTATCCTTCTTAGCCAGGCGGCCGGTCGTAAAATATTAAACTTTTACAACATGAGTTCCATGAGAAAAAATGTTGTGCCGACCCTACATAAGTGGGATAACCCCTTGTCACACTTCATCGACCTCCCCCCCCTACCAATCCCTACCCCCCCCCCCATAACGTGTGACGTAATTTATGGATAGCCCCCTATCTGTTGTATCAGTACTACTAGGATGCCTCCCCCTTTCACTTGGATTAGTAATTATAAAGTAATGTAAATAATAATAAATCGTTAATTGCTAAAGAGCAAAACTCGGAGTAACTGGACCAGCCGGGTCAAAAATTGTGAAAATTCTGCAGATAATTGTTTACTTAAAAACGAAAAAAAACCGACTGCAATTACAAAGACAAGTTACACAACATAAGTGCATAAAAATATCACTTGTGGTGTTTGCATGGAAAAAGTAATAAACATGCTCAAAAATTTTCGCATTTATAAATTTTAGTAGGAGTTATTCTTATTTAACATCAGCAATAATACTGCTGTGTGGTTACGGCAGTAAAGAATGTAGCCACCCCCTCTCTTCCCGTGGGTGTTGTAAGAGGCGACTAAGGGATAACACAGTTCCACTACCACCTTGGAACTTAAAAAGCCGACAGATGGCGGGATAACCATCCAACTGCTGGCTTTGAAATACACAGGCCGAAGACGGGCAGCAACATCTTCGGTGCGACAAAGCCAGCCCTGCAGTCACCAACCTGCCTGCCCAGCGTGTTGACTATGGGCAACACACATGAGTTCGCACCGTTTTTGGCGCGGATTTGTGGAGGCCTATGTCCAGCAGTGGACTGAAATGATGATGATGATGATGATGAATAATGTTCAAAGCTCACCTGCCACTGGCCATTATTTTCGTTTCCGTAATAAGCCCCGACGTTGGCCGATGTCTCTGGAATTTTCATACTTGCTACCCCTTTAAGCTATCTATCCACCACTTCTCATATATCTATGAACATCTAACGGCAAAAATAATAAAAAGAAATTTGTGTACTTCAATTATTTGCTAAATATTGACTATTTAATTATAATTTCTTTAGGCACTGTTCTCATAAGTTTGATAGTTATTTGAGGTTCACCAATGTTCTTCTTTGCGGGGTTCGGTTACCTGGAAACAATTATATTTAGTATTATAATACGTTAGCTGTTGGCCATTTACTTTGCACACACACATATCTATATATTAATACGTGAAGAAGCAATAACTTTGTAACCCTTTTTAAGAAAATTGCGCAGAAGCCTCACACTTTATGAAGAGGAGTTCAGAATGCTGATTTTTTTTAAATAATGTATAAAAAATACATTAAATCAATAAAAAAAACATTACACACACTACCATGTATTTGACACACTCACAACCATGTATTTGACACACACACGCTCATATACTCTTTCATTTATTATTATAGAAGACTTCGACAACAGAACCTTAATAATGAACAAAATTAATTAATTATGGTCGAATTTCAAACACTGAGCAAACCACTAGTATATATATATGTATATATTACAAGCTACCAAAGTTTAATTTAAATCGGTCTAATAGTTTTTGAGTGAAAGAGACAAACAAACATACATACATACATCCTCACTTGCTGTAAAAAAGAATGTATTTTTTCTCATTTTTCAACTTGTTTCAGTGGCATTCCACTACTGATTTGATGTAACATGATTTAATACAGCCTTTCTCAATAAATAAACTCTAACACTAAAAGCATTTTTCAAATTGAATTCCTTTCAAATGAGTTTCACATTTTCTTCCAAATTGAATAAACTTAACATTTTCAATGAAGACTGACACAGTTGGGAAAAAAATTTCAAATGTAATTAGATCAGCAAACAAGCATACGGCTTACTTGATGGCAAGCAATATAGACATCTGTAACACCAGAAGCATCGCAAGTGCATTGCCGACCCTTTCCCCAATCCCCACTAGGAGCTCTGGTCACCTTACTCACTCAAGGACACAACATTGCTTGAAAACAGTATTATTTAGCTGTGATCTTCTGTACGGTAGAGGTACTACGCCAGTCGGGCTGCTCCATATTTTGAGCAGGAAATTTCCTGCTGTGCACTACCTCAGTTGTCAATTCAGTCGATGCCAGTCAATTATTTTCAACTTATGGGCCCCGTAAACGATCAAACTTGTTTGTCAAACATGTTTGATCAAACTTCATGTTTCATATAACAAACATATCAAAAAAACCTGCAGCCCCGCACACGATCAAATAATTTGACAAACACTTTTGTCAAACAGAAATATAATATGAAGTTTGATCAAATATTTGATCGTCTACGGGGCCCTTTACACAAATTTTTAAACTTCATCAACTTATACTGTCAACTACACTATTTTTTAACCGACTTCCATGAAAGGAGGAGGTTCTCAATTCGATTGTATATATATATTTTTAATGTATGTTACTTCAAAACTTTTGACTGGGTGGGCAATTCCACGCATAAGTCTACCATAAATGAAAAAAATAAATATCTTATTTTGGTAGTAAAAATACTTAAGTATAGTGGCAAAACTATGTTACTTTTAAGATTTTATAGTGGCAACAGTTTTTTGATATTATTTTTCTGGCAATTTTGTCATTCTCAAGATGGCGTTGTGAGCTCAGCTGATAGTGGTTTTTTGTGGTGGAGTTTTGATTAATCTTTCACGGTAAGTATTTTGAATTATTGTTATATTTTGTTATACACTGACTGCTCAAACGATGGCCTATCGATAGAGAGTTCGAGATTCATGGAAATTTTATTTTTTAAAGATGTATTAGGTTCGTAAGATCACAGTGTCAAAGTGTAGTGTCGGTCACAGAATAAATATTACTTTTCTTTTTAACTACTGTAAAATTACTTCAATATCATGAAAATAAGTATTTTTTCCTACTTGACGGCGTTACTCAAATGATGCCGGTGGTAAAAAATTATTACCTTTTATTATAATGCCTTAACTCTTTAAAAAATTGTTGTAGTGTCAGTCACATTGTAGAGTCGGTCACGTAGTAGGTAGAGTCAGTCACAGCCCGTTTCATAATTAAATGTAGCTTTTTGTTTGTTTTTTTTTCTTATAGATGGCGACAACAGCTGCAGGAAGAAGCGCAAGCAGAAAGAGAAGCTGAAAGCTGAAGGATTATTCGAAGAATTAAAAAAAAGGAATCTGAGAACAGGAAATGCCAACGATGTTTGATAAAACAAACATCATCGATTGACATGCTTAAAGCCTTACGTGAAAAAAAATCAGAAGAGATGAGAAGGTACAGAAGTAAGATTAAAGAAAGAAAACTAATGTTAGAATCCACTGATACACCTGCCAAAGATGAGACTTCTCCTAAAGCATTTGCCTCAAAACGCTCATAGGAAAAGCGGTCGCAAAAGTCAAACGGAATCTGCCATTCAGTCCTTCGAAGTGTAGAGCAGTTGTGCATACATTAGCAAGACAAATTACTCCTGACATAATAACGCCTAAACACAAAAAAACCGAAGAAAACAATCTCTGCTGACACAGTTGAAAACGTCCAAAATTTTTATGTCCGTGATGATATTAGTTGCCAAAATCCTGGCATTAAAGACACAACAATAGTCCGTCTCGAAGATAGAAAAAAGTTAAAATCAAAAAACAGGCATTTGTACCGCAATGTTCTCGAAACATAATTACTTTTGCTGTTTTTTTGTTTTTTTTTTATGAATTTAGGACGATTATAGGCTGCTGAACTACGACCATAATATGTTCTCCTGAGCTGCCAAACACCTGAAAATGTTTGCCTTTGGAAGTATCATGAAAATTACATATTTGCTGTGTATTTAGTTTCAATGTTGAATTTCTAACATATTATTAGTTATTTCGTTTAGGTTGTATATGTTCAAAAATAGTATTTAATGAGTTCATTATTTACACTTTTTTATCTTTATAATAATTACTGTTTTATATAAATAAAGTAGTAAGTAGTAAGTAATTACTGTTTTATAAAGTTACTGTTTTATATGCTGTGATTTAAATTCTAAGGTTCCATATAAAAATACTGACTTTTACACTACACAAAGTGAGTGTAGTGTCAGTCACGTTTTGAGCTGTAGTGTCAGTCACAATTTATTATGCTAATAAATATTTTTTAAAATAACATAAAGCTTTTATTTTACCATTTTACAATAGTTTATTTCATGCACTTTCGATAGAAATACAAATTAAAGTCATTATGCCAGTACAGATGAAGATTGTTGAGGTTTAAAAACACTCTCGAAAACGACTTCCTTTTGCATGTAGTGTCAGTCACGTTTATATTTTACTAAATAAAAGATCTTTCAAAATATTATTAGTTGCCATTTTTTTTCTATAGGATAATTGTTAAAACTGCTACAAAGCCATGTTTAAATTGAAGCTAAAGACATAGTACTAATCTTAATATAAGACAAAACTAAACGCGAATTGTATCAAATGTAGAGTCAGTCACATATGGAATTGCCCGGGTGCACAAATTTTGATAATTTTTTCTTTAATGGAAAGATGGTGTGTCATTTGGTCCCATTTAAATTTATTTGAGATCTGACAAGTACTTTTTGAGTTATATCTAATAATGCGTGTTTACTGGACTATTTTTGCATCGAACTACATTGTATTATACCGCATAACTTTTTACTGGATGTACCGATTTTGATGATTTTTAATTTAATCGAAAGCTAATGCTTACCATGTTGTTACAATCAAATTTCATCGAGATCGAATTACAACTTTTTGAGTAATCTTTGATAGCGCATATTTACTTGTCTGTTTTTTTGTCTTATTACGTTGTATTACTTGTCAATGTAATTGAAGTCGGTTTTTTTGTTTGCGAGCAAACACAATTTTTCAATGGCAAATTATTCATTACCATTGCAATCGTATCTAATGCACTGCTACTTATGAACTGTTACTATTTAGCCAAACACAGAACTAGAAACAGAAGAGAACACTCACTATTAATGACGAAAAATGTAGTAGACACAATTAAATAATCACTTTTCTATTGTTACATTACAAAATATTCATAATCTACTTTATAGGTACATTAGAAAACACGGAGTTTTAAGAAAGTCAACAGTAATTAATTCGAATCGCTTTTGTATAAATTAGTTTATTTAAAAATTTCGAAGTTTAAGTTTTAATTAATATCTTGAATCTTAATTTGCATAAACTATTTAGAGTATTAACAACTGGAACAAATAGTTACCGTTAGTGGTTTTATATAATTTTTTGATGTACTTTAGACAACAAGAAACGTATCAGATTCATTTAAGTGTTTTTTAACATTTAAAACTTTCTAAAATTTTAAGTACCTATAAAAAAATCACAAGAAAATAATATGTAACGAATAACTCAATATACCTAATAGGTTGCATATTTAAGCTATGTTTATCTTGTAAGCATATATTTGATATGTTGTTGAGTTTATTACGGTTTTCTCAGGTACAATTGCGACGACGAAAATAGACCACACAAAAATAATAATTGACCGAGTTTCGTTCTATTAGGATTTAGATACAGCGAACGTAGCGTAGTCGACGTGTAACATAATCATTCAATTTGTACATACGGTGGCTGTACCATCAAATCACATTAAAACACGTGTTAACACAAATTCTGTAATACTCACGCATTATACTTTATTATGACGGTTTTCTGTTTACTATTATATCTTGTAAAGTGATCCCAATTGTTTATTGCTTTTTTCGTTGCACAATTTGATATTATTTTAACACAATAACCTAAATAACACTTTTTCACTGCGCTAGTCCAATTTCTTTCTGAATCCGCGTACCTACTTCGTGGCGTAAATGGCGACCGTCATGAACTTCGTGCAGATTTGTTCCACGATAATAAACTAACTTCGTGATATCGAAAATGCCGGTTATGTTTATTTTTTGCGATGAACTAAAAATAAATACTTTATATTACTTTATTGAGAGAATCATGCTCTTGTAAATTTAGTTAGGCCAAATTAACGTCAAAATGAGTGACAAAGATGATATTCTACTTTCGAAAAGTGTACTGTGTACTCTCAACTCTGTACAGATTTGAGTATTTGACTGTAAATAGGGTAGTAGGCTAGTAGGGTACTTTCCGTAGTGAAAAATAAATTATAAAATTTGATAAAAATTAAAATGTATATAGAAATACACCTAAATATTCTGATTTGGAATCATAAAAGCACATTATTAATTTATTATATTGAAATTAAAAGTCGTATATTTTAATCTGTATATCACGTGACCTAAAACACGAGCCGCCATGGTGTGACGTCATACGGGCAATAACAAAGTTCTGTCAGTGCTGTCAACAGCTATCTAGATCAATAATATCTATCAATTTTAACTTCAAGGAGTAATAGTTGTGTTCTTTCGTATAATAACTCTTCATATCTTGTTCCATCTGAAATAATATGTATTCATTACTAATTTGTTGATGGTTGTCATAGTAATTGTAGGTTATGTTACTCTCTTACATACGTCAAACACTTTTGTTATTGCACATAATATTACGTCACCAAATGGCTGTAGCGTTTTCGCGGTAATAAAAAAGGTTTAAAATTTAATTTAATTTTATGGCATGAAAGCGTGTGTTTGTGGTTGTGCGTGAAATATATTTTTTTGTGGCTTTTTATTAGAAAATCAACATTTTGATGTACTTTTTCAAACATAGTGGAATACCCTATTATAATAACATTCATTTCATTATTACAAATAACTTCAAAAAGAACTGTGAATTAAATTAAGTACATAAATAATATAATAACATGCAAAGTATGAAAGTACTTTAATAATTTTAATTGATTTGTAATGTTATCTTTATTTTTATAATGAAAAAAATCCTAATAAAATTATAAATGTATTTTTTAACTCTAATAACATAAATTACGTATAACATTTTGAACTCAAATAAAAAGGCAGTAAAGACGTAATCAATTTAGAATTTAATTGATAAAAATTATTTAATATTAATCAATTCACTAAAACGTCTAAGGAGCAGTATAATACATATGCATATGCGTAATCAGTAATTATACATATGCGTAATTATACATATGCAAAATCAACAATGTCAATTATACATAATATTATGCGTAAATCAGTATTTTAACTACTATTACAATGTACTCTGTGCTCGGACTAAGTTCTTAGTCCGAGACTCTGTGGTATTACTGGTATTTTACTTATGTCAATTTGTCAAATGTCAATTGCTATCATATTGCTATGGTCCGAAACTCCGAACTCCGAAATGTCCGAAATGGATAACTGCCTAGATAACTGCCTATATTAAAAAAATCTTTGTTTACTTATATTTTATAACTTTTGTACTTTAAAAGATATGTTATAAAAATATATCATACATATGCGTAAATCAGTATTTTAACTACTATTACAATGTACTCTGTGGTATTTTACTTATGTCAATTTGTCAAATGTCAATTGCTATGGTCCGAACCATATTCAAATGTACTCTGTGGTCCGAACTCCGAAATGGATATAGTCCATCCAAAAATAAAAGAATTAAAAGGTAAACAAATATGGCGGAATGTATAACCATAGACTACTATAGTGCTGTGATTTATGTTGTTAAATGTCGATATCGGTAAATTTAATATGATGCATTTCTGATGGCGCTATGCAAGGCCATAGAATTAGTGTACTTCCACAGATTAAGTAATAGGTACTACCTCTAATTGAAAATAATATGGATGTAATGAGGAATTAAACTAAATGAAACATTAACATATATTTATTACATTTAGCACACCATACTATAAGGGGGCGTTCAAGTATTACGTAACGCAAATTTTGAACATTTTCGTTGTCGAACGTAGGAAATATGTAACTTCTTACAGTGCGTAGAGTTCTGTCTTACTAGGTACATGGCAATACTAGTTGTTACAGTGACTGTTATTTTAAAATATCAGTGACAAAATACTAGGTACTCGACTACTCGATATTAGTATTCTAAAAATACTACGTTTATCTCGCCTCTTTGCGTAAACGCTTAAGCACAAGCGAAATGGAGATGATACCGATTTTACAGACAAACAATTATTTTTTTGCTACTCTGACAAAGTGAAATCTGTATCTACCGCATTTGAAATCTGTATCTACCGCATTATATTATTGGATAGTGTGACTTGACCTACCTCGTAGAAATGAAGTTCGAATAGGAATCCAGTCAAAAGCGAAATTGGGCTCCTTAAAACTTTGCAAATAGTCGTCAATACGGAGATAAACACGCTCCAAATCACAAAGAAATCGGAAGTCCACAAACGAAAGCCAAGTTGTTGAGCCGTAGAAACACAAACGCAAAGACAAGAATTTAAATTTAGAGGTTTGGTATCGTTCATCAGGTTTTTATCCGTTCTTAATGGAATTTTTTCATTTCTGGCCAAAGCCATGTGCATGGTATACTAGGAAATCTATATAACATTATCTGAATTTTTTTTTTAAATATTTTCCTGTTATTTTTGTATACAAATAGTTTGTTAATAAATGGAACGATATAACACTAGCAACATTAGCAGGGTGCATCCTGTATGTGCGTTTCAAATTATATTTCCGAAAGTACTTTTCGATATTTGTGTGTCAGTAAAATTTATCAAAACACAGAGTAACCTCTAACACCTTTTGACAGTCACAACCTATTAGATATTACTTACAACACGAACGAAATGGCGATGCATGAAAAGGCTATGTAATTAATATCTAATTTAAATATTTTCTACTTAGAAACTAATGAAAGTACAGAGAAATGTTAATTAAAATAAAAAAAAGTCTATTTGTATTAGGGGCACATTGCCTTAGCCCTAAGGGGCCGTTCAAGTATTACGTAACGCAATTAGGGGGGGAGGGGGGGTCTTGTGAAACGTTACGGTGCGTTACAAGGGGGGGAGGGGGGTCTCAAACAACGCGTTACGTAACGTTGTTTTTTATTTAAATAAAAAAAACTAGTGTACTAAAATCTCCCAAATTGGCAACCCTTTTCGTTTATATCCCTTTTTGTATATATATATTTATAGTTACCGCAAACGCGATTTTTTTTAAGCGACTTTTCGATAGTTTTCGCAACAAAGTTGTGACATTTGGGTAAAAGTGGTCAGTTGGGGCGTTACGTAACGTTTATGGGCTGGGGGGTGGTACAGGAAAACGTTACGGCGCGTTACATGGGGGGGAGGGGGGGTCAAAAATCTTCAAAATTTGCGTTACGTAATACTTGAACGACCCCTAAGCTGGGGCTCCCCACTATCGTGTAACAACTCCTTTAAAAAAAGTATTAGCAATTTGATGACAAAGATACACTAAAAGTATTTTCAATAAGATTTAAAGCAAAAGTTACCACAGAGAAAGACATACGGTCTTATTGTCAAAAAACGAAGTAATTCCTCTCTCAAAGTCGCATTAAGTATGACACTATTTAACTTTAGTGGCCGTTTTAACTTTTTTTTTTAATTATTTATGAAAAGTAAAATTAAATTATGATTTATAAAAAGTTCGAGTTACTTTTTATGATTTATAAAAAGTTCGAGCTAAAACGCCTTTTTTTAATATCATTGACCTCGACTATTTATCGATATGAAAGAACAGAAAGCCCTTAACCATAAACACAAGACACAGTAATGACAAATGTCACTTGTAAGTTTGAGGTTACAGCGAATTCGGTTTTCTGCTAAAAAATATTAGTTTGACGATGTAATAGACGTATTATTACAAATATAATGGCAGTGCATGTGATTACCCAGATGCTACAATAATTATCTAGTAGCTATTGTGTGTGATTACACAGGGATTGCGTATTTTTCACCCGGTAAGGTGTTTGTTTACATTTTAATTCTTTTATTTTTGGACAGAGTTTAGGTAACTATTAACTGCCTATATTAAAAAAAAAATCTTTGTTTATAGTCTGTCTATAAAGTCGTGAAATTTAATGAGGGCGCTGTTAATAACACGTAGCAAACACATAGCAACACTGTATAGTATGACATAAATGACTTTGATACTTGCAATATTTTATTTACCTACTATTAAAAACATGAGTCTGAGTGTGAATAGATACGAAAATGTCAGTTCGTTTAGGTAAAATGAGTAAATAAATAAGACACATATCATATTTTGTTTGTTTTATTTATAAAGAAATAACAATGAAATAGATCTGCTTTGAATGAAAAAGTACACATTACAGCAAAAAGAGGGGATTATCTAAATATTATCGTAAAAAACAGAAATTTAAAAGAAGAATTGCAAAAAAATATTAGTTATATTGATGAGAGTTATATTCACGACTCATACTGTACATGCTGGAAGTGAAAAAGGCTTTGTACCAAACTGTCTACTCTTATTTAGTGGGAGAAATAAAATAGAAGATTATCACTCTGAAATGAATGCGAATAAATTCACTAAAAGGATTACGGAAAAACTTATTCCCAACCACATTCCCAACCTACACGAGCCATCTATTTTATTGTTTTTGGCAATGCTCCTTACCATTCAGTAATTACAAACAAAACACCAAACACCAGTACTCGTGTCGATGATATAAAATTATGGTTATTAGAAAATAATATTCCATTTAATTCATCACTAAGGAATGTATTAACTTGAGTAAAAAATAAAAAACAAAATCCTATATATGAAATAAATACTATTTTGGGAGAACATGGGCATACAGTAGTTCGGCTTCCACCATACCACTGTGATCTTAACCCAATAGAGCTAATTTGGGCACAAAAAAAGGTAGCTGCAAGTAATATTGGATCTCGTGACGTGAAACAATTGACAGAAGAAGCATTTAATAACATCACAGTTGAAAACTGGAAAAATTGTTGCGAACTTGTGAAAAAAATAGAAAAGGATTATTATGAACGAGACAGAACATTATACAAAAATATAGAGACGAATTAATATTTCAAGTAAGAAGCGACAACAGCAGCACTTCTTTCACTTATCATCGGATTCTAAAATCTAAAATTATCCATTTCTTTCTTTGGCCGGCCTTTCCTATGTTTCCCAGGAGTTTCAAACTTTCCATCATTTTTAAAGCCTTCGTTGACTATCCGTCTAACTGTACTCTTTGATTTTCCTGAAAAAGATAAGTTTAAAAAATGTTAATGGAATGGAAATATAAGTTACTGACATGAAGCAATTGATTCAAATTTAAAATTGGAAAACTTGAGACTAAGTTATATTATATCCTTAAGTATCAAAAAATTCGTCGTACTATAATGTGACCTCTATACTCTGTCTCATCTAACCTAAAAATTTGCAATGTAAACAATGCCTTTTTTGGTCTCCAAAACGTAAATTATGTAAATTTTTAAATTCAGGCAGGTTAAACACAAACAATAACACGATTAAATACCGTCATAGATGCTGTTCGCCCATAAACATCGTCCAAATCACACAAAATTCGTCCAGCTTCGAACTCCGCCAAACATCGCTGGAAAACTTTAAAAATCACTTCCCGCGTGCCACTCCGATTTACTTTACTCATTTCTGAAACTCTTCTGCGAAGATTGGTCTTAATTTTTTGCAGTTTAATCAAATGAATAAAGAATAATAAAGGAAAACTTTTAACTCGATGGTAGTATTGACAGCGAAAGTACTTATGTTTGGTGTTGCCAGACACATGATTAATGTTAGTTCCTCAAACATTAATGTCACGACTTTATAGACAAACTATACCTATATTTTATAACTTTTGTACTATAAAAGATATGTTATAAAAAGCGTTTAATTATGATTCATCATATTAATATTTTAACACAATTTGAAAAAACTAAAAAATAATTGCACCAATTTAGGAACGTAAGTATACTTTTAATTACCGGTATTTTACTAATTTGTTTATTTATTAATAGGTAATTTTTTTGTAAAGAAGTATATTACTAAGCTGTTTCGCTTATATTTTATTCCTAAACATATAGAAACAGTAATGTTATAGAGGGAAGTATTTGTTTGTGTCTTTACAATTGATCACTTCGCGGTTTCACCCGCTTTTTTTCCGATCCCGTGGGAATGTCGGGATAAAAGTAGCCTATGTGTTCTCCTGGATCTCCAGCTATCTACGTACCAAGTTTCATTATAATCAGTTGTGTGGTTTTTATTTGAAAGAGTACCAAACATCCATCTATCCTTTATTTTCTCATTTTTAATCGACTTTAAAATAGGAGGAGGTTACTCAATTCGACCGTATATGTTTCTTTTTTTTTAATGTATGTTCGGGGATAACTTCGTCGTTTATGAACCGATTTTGATAATTCTCTTTTTGTTGGAAAGGGGATATCCCAACTTAGGTACCATGATAAGGAAACCAGGATCTGATGATGGGATCCCAGTGAAATCGAGGGAAACCCTCGAAAATTATTATTTTTTTATTTTTATTCTCGTTCCTATTACCACCAAAATGGGAAAACCAACGGTGGGCCTGAAAATCAGTGTTAGGGCTTTTAGTCCTAACTATAGCTGAGGTCCCACCTTTTTGAGAAACATGCTGTTGCCTGCTCTACTATCTTCTTTTATTGTCTTTCTCTCAAACACTGTGTTAAACATTAAATGTAATACTTACCTTAGATGTTATACCTATGTGTTATATAATTATATATGTGTGTTAGAATCAGTGTGTTTATCAAATAAAGTTTATTATTATTATAAAATCGTAGTGAGGACTAGTGTGTTTGTTAATTTATCTATTATTTATTACTTGCCGATGCAATTGAAGTGGTTTTTTTTTCGTTTGCTAGCAAACAAAATTATTAATATTAGGTTAATGGTTAGACTATTGGACTGTTTATGCAACATAAATGTTGTTTATACTATTAGCTGTGTGAGTGGGTCTTCGTAGAAACAATACAATAGACTATATATTGTGTTTGTTATCAAATAATAAAAACCAACTTCAATTTCCATCAACAAGTAATAAATAATTAGAACATCATCAATATAGCTAGTTGAAAAAATATTTAGTTGTATACATTATTATACAGTATAACTTATAAAGCTCAAATTTAAAGGAAACCGCATGACAAGCATTAATTAACTTTCGATAAAAAAAGTATCATCGAAGTCGGTTTACTAAGTAAAAAGTTATGAGGTAAAACACATAAAAATATACAGTCGAATTGAGGAACTACTCCTTGTTTTGAGGTCAGTTAAAAAATGAATAACATTAGTGAATGCCTTTATTCTTTCAGAAATATCACCAAACACCATGGACTATGTTTGCGATTACTGCAGTCGGTCATTCACTCGAAAGTACAATCTGCAGACTCACATCGAGAACTGTCACCTCAACTCGTCATGTTATTGTGATATATGCGAACAAAGATTCGGCAGCCCGGCGGGGCTGCAGCTACACTTGTCCAGAGGACACAATCGATTTGGACAAGGTTTTCCAGAATGCGATCTATGTGGAAGAATCTTTACAAGAAAACAGAATATCACATCGCACATGATTACAGTTCATTTACAAGGCAGTAGGCAAGATATACGCTGCAATTTGTGCAATAAGACCTTCACGACGGATCGTAACTTGAAAAGACATATAAATCAACTTCATAACCCTAACATTGAGTACCCGACATGTGATGATTGTCACAAAGTCTTTAAAGGAAAACACTCTTTGATAGCGCATATACATTCAGCACATAGTCCGGATTATAAAGGCGTTTGCAAGTGCAACTTGTGCGGTAAGGTTTACACTAATAATAGGAATCTGAAGCGACATGTGGAAATGAATCATGGGGAAAGGGGTGAGTTCAAGTGTGAGGTATGTCCTAAAGTGTACACTTCGAATCAGAGTTTACGGCGCCACGCTAGAAGTCATACTGGATATAATTATTCCCAGTTTAATTGTGATCCTAAAACGATTATAGGTAAAGAGAATCTTGACAGCCACATGTTTAGTCATAGAGAGAATTCAAGTTCGAATGAATATGAAGGTAGGTCAAGCCTTTTTCATTGTGAATTTTGTAATAACGCATACGATTTTGAATCTAGATTAAGGTTACACATAAAAACAGATCACTCTTTCCAAGATTTCTATGACTATTGCAAGAAGTCACTGATGAAGACGCGGAAGTCGGAAAAATCGAGGAAACAGAAATTTTTGTTCTTTAACTGTGAATATTGCATCAACGCTTTCGCTACCGTCTACGATTTGAAAGACCACATGAGATCGAACCACGATAAGGAGTACAATTTGTCGACATGCAACGTATGCTTCAGCAAATTCTTTAGCAGAGAAACATTGGTCGAACATAAAAAGATATGTATACCGCCGGAGAACGTCAACTCCTGCAGCCACTGCGACAAACTATTCACGGATATTTCGAGCCTCATCTTTCATACTAAAATCTTTCATCCTCAAGCGCAAATCGCCGATTCTAACATAACATCGAGTTACATTGAAGAATCATTGGAAGCATCCTTTAAATGCCTGCACTGCGATAGGGTATACTACAGCGACCGATCACTCAAACACCACGTCAAGTTGAAACACACAACGGACGAGGCGGTCGAGTGCCAGTACTGCGGAAAGATTTGCAATAACAAATACTATCTGGCATCGCATATAAAAATCGTCCATACCAATGATTCGTGGTCTAAATGCGATTACTGCGATAAGCAATTCAAATCGAAGAGAAACATACGGCGTCATATCGAATACACGCACTTGGGCATGCAGAGATACAAGTGCATTGAATGTGAAACATTGTTCAAAGAAAAAAGGAGCTTACGTAAGCATGTCAGGACGAAACATCCGAATTCGACAGTGTTCCCTCAATGCCATATCTGTCAAAAACGCTTCGAATCGGCGAAATCTTGTAAGATACATTTAAAACTACTTCACTCATTCAATATGAACACACACCCTTGTGATCTGTGCTCGGTCTCATTTACATCGATAGAAGCGTTAAACATACATTTGTCTACGAAGCATTTAGCTGAGGACGAAATTTACAAATGCGAAGATTGCAATATGGTATTTAAAGGGCAAGAAAGTTTCGACCAACATAATGAAAATTACCACGTGAACATACCGACTTTAAAACAGAACTGCCTACCCCGTTGTATTATATGCATGAAAGATTTTAGTACCCGAAAGACACTAAAGAGACATATAAAAAAGTTCCATTGTGAATTTAATGTCGATGAATTAGCCATATATGGTTCGAAGAAGAGAATATTCCACGTAGAATGCGTGGACTGTCTCAAAAATTTCAATGATGAGTTTTATTTTAATGTCTACCAAAAGTTGAAGCATATTCGAGATTCGATAATATTCAAATGTGAAACGTGCAAGAATTCATATTCCTGTTTGGAGTACGCCATAATGAGGTATAAGCAAACTTTTGATGTGTCCAAAAGTAAGTTATATTTGAGCGAGCTCTGTACGGCTGAAATGAGCGATGGTGGAGGAGATTCTAATGAAATAATGGAACCGGAGAGTACAACGAGTGAAATAAAACTAGAATCTCAAGATCAAATCATGTCTGAGTATTGTATTAAGATGGAACCAATGTCGCCATGAAACTGAAACAAAAACATCACCACTAAATTGTATTTGTCATATCTTGAGTTAATTTTCGAAAGTGCCCATCTCCAAATTAAATTAACTTTTTTTAACAAAAACTTTCGAATGCTTTTAGTGAAGATTGGAATCAATTTATTTACTTTCAATCCAAGTTTCTATAATTTGATTTTTCAATTTTCGTTTGTCTTTAAGAAATCTATATAATAAAAATGAATGTTGCTAAGCGCATAACTGGAGAATGGCTCGACACTGATTCGGCAATTTTTTTTGTATGTTCCTTAAATCCCACGGAAGGTTTTTATACTAAAAAAAAAAAAAAACATAGAACGAAGTCTGTCCGGGCAGCTAGTAGCCTAATAAAAATTAATTTTCTTTCAAGTACATACAGTCTTTGGTGGAATTGTGGAAATATATGATTCGTTTTGAAAATTATCTCCTGAATGGTGTTATTGACAATTTCGATTGTGGAACAAATCATTACAACTTCACTCTGAGGGTGAGGCCAGACGAGCGTAATTTTGTGAGTTGTGAGTCGCGTAATTTCGGTCGCAGAAATTCTGCTGGTTCGATTGTGCAATTCGGTCGGATTATGCGTGTGAGTCGGCGCACAACTCATTTTGCGTCGCCGTGTGGCACGAACTGGCCTTTTGTATGAAACCGAATGCAACCAAAATTACGCGACCGAAATTACGCGGCTCACAACTCACTAAGATGTGTATGTATTTACTGTAAGCTAGTAGATTATAGTCACACGGATAATTTTTTTTTAACTTGTACTATGGTTATAATCAAATAATTAAGACTGATTGTATGTTAAGGAATGTATTTAAAATTTAATATTAAATGTACTCTCATAGATAGTCCTAGCGCTTTATATATTATATAGATTTGAGCTTACTCTCCTAAACTGTATAGATTTTTAACTATAGTAAACATATGTTATTCATCCTACAGAACAATGCCATTTGAAATTATAATTTTGAAAATGAATAGTTTTTTTTAATTCTTAAAATTACTTAATTATTATGATTTTATCCTTAAGAGTATTTAAAAGTAGAGTATTATAAATGCGAAAGTAACTCTGTCTGTCTGTCTGTCGCGCTTTCACGCCAAAATTACTGAACCGATTTAAATGAAATTTGGTACACAGATAGCCTAGAGCCTGAGAAAGGACATAGGCTACTTTTTAATGTGAAAAAAGGGGCGTAAGGGGTTGGAGGATGAAAAGTTGTATGGAAGTATCGTCATTTTTAGAGCTAGAAGCTTGAAACTTACTTTTTAGGCTGTTGATTCGATATAAATAAATGACATAATTAATGACATTTAAAGTTAGTACCTAAAAGTTTTTCTCTCTAGTGTGTAAAATATATGGGCTATGCTTGGGGTTTCTCTCAAGGACAGAATAAGAAATGAGACTATCCGTGAGAGAACGAAAGTAACCGACATAGCCCACAGAATCAGCAAGTTGAAGTGGCAGTGGGCTGGTCATCTGTGTCGCAGGACCGATGGCCGTTGGAGCAGACGTGTCCTGGAGTGGAGACCGCGTATTGGCAAACGCAGTGTGGGACGTCCTCTGGCCCGCTGGAGCGACGATCTACGTAAGATTGCCGGTGTAGGCTGGATGAGGAATGGGGGGAAACCGGGATGTCTGGCACGAGCTTGGGGAGGCCTATGTCCAGCAGTGGACTGCAACAGGCTGATATGATGATGATGATGATGTGTAAAATAATAATAGGTATCTAATAGAGGATAAAAGGTTGTATGGTAATACATATGTAGCTGTAAGCTTTATGTGAATGTTTTATCAGTTTGCGACAAGAGACAAAATATTAAAGCTATTTTGATGTCCTAAATAAACCGAAAGATATAACCGATAATGCAGTCCAGTTACTATTCCACACAGACGAAGTCACGGGCACAGCTAGTATTTATATATTATCCTTGCAGAATACTTTAGCAATTCTTTTATATCGAGTTAATTTTATTTCTTTATTAACCGACTTCCAAAAAGGAGGAGGTTCTCCATTCGACTGTAATTTTGTATGTATGTTAGCTCAGAACTTTTGACTGGGTGGACCGATTTCGATCAATTTTGTTTTAATTGAAAGGTGTTGCGTGTCAGGTGGTCCCATTTTAATTTAATTGAGATCTGACAAGTACTTTTAGAGTTATATCTAATAATGCGTAGGTATTTGCTTGACTACTTTTTCGTCGACCTACGTTGTATTATACCGCATAACTTTTTACTCGGTGTACCGATTTTGATGATTCTTACTTTAATCGAAAGCTAATACTTGTCATGTAGTCTTGTTTAAATTAGATCGAGATCTGATTACAAATTTTTGAGTAATCTTTAAGCGCGTATTTACTTGACTATTTTTTCGTTTTATTACGTTGTATTTACTTGTCGATGTAATTGAAGTCGGTTTTTTTTCGTTTGCGAGCAAACACAATTTATTCTTTATACATCGATGTTTATTTAGTTGGTACCTACAGTTCGTCAAGAGATGGCGCGATTCGTAACACCTACTATTATTTTCACTGAATTTTATGTTCAATTACAATAAAATATAGCCTATATCACTCCTGAATAGTGTAGCTTTCTGTGAGTGAAAGAATTTTCATGATCGGATCAGTATTTGCAAAGATTACCCCGTATAGGTACGTATACAAACAAAGTTATAAACTTTATATACCTCTTCATAATATTAGTGTAGATAATTATTATTAGTACTTATAGATAACTCGAAAAGTGCTTGTCAGATCTCAATTAAATTTAAATGGGACCAAATGACAAACGAACGACTTTCCTTGAATTGAGAACCTCCTCCTTTTTTGGAAGTCGGTTAAAAAAGCTGTAAACGTTGTATAAAAAGACATTCTGTAGTATTTTTATTATCAGCATTGCATCCGTGCGAAGTCGGGGTGGGTCGCTAGTAATATATAAACTGTGTTTTAATACAAAATTAGTAATTTATTATTTAAAATCAATTTACGTAAAAAATTATTATAATGCACCCCAAAAAAACGCGGGGATTTGTCCGGAGTGTTAAGTTTGAATACAGTTCATTTCGCTTCAGCCTGTAATATCCCACTGGTGGGCATAGGCCTCTTTCCACATGTAGGAGAAGGATCAGAGCTTAATCCACCACTCTGCTCCAATGCGGGTTGGCGGATATATTCCCTACTATGTAGTAACGATCGCTATCGCTATAGGTGTACATGATAACAACCGGGACCGACGGCTTAACGTGCTCTCCGAGGCACGGTGGGGAGTCCCATAAGGACTGCACAAACACCCAGACCACATCAAACATCTGTATGGCCAATACAAGTGTTGTCATGTGCGGGGATCAAACCCGCAACCGCCCGCGCAACAGCTACAAACCAGTGCTGTGACCGCTGCCGGCTGCGCCAACGCGGAGTCATGCGTCCACGCGGCGTTATACGTCAACGCGGCGTCTTCAAACAAAGCATTTAGGCAATTAATAATACGATGGGGAGTTCTACACAATAAGGCAAGTCATGACGTAAGAGGATTAATAATGTAATCCATGCTTAAGCTCAAGAGCAGAATATTGTCCTACTGATTGTGATAAGAAATGTTATGCAATGTACGCGTGTTTTTTTAATCCAAAGAATAAAGATAGTGCTTGTTAAGTTGTTTTTGAAGTAATACTTTTTTTGGCGCGTTAGGGCAAAATGATGAGAGTAAATTTTTTACGATGCGCGCGCACATCATCACGAAAATAATACACGAAGAAGTTAATAGCAACGTGAAGTAAGCTAGCCATATAAGTAACACGTGGTTCAATAAGTCCCGAGACTAAGTACTAAAAAAAGGTCTTTTTTATAAAATTAATTTTTATTCATCAACATAGTCTCCTCCAAGAGCGATACAGTCCCTCCAACGCTTTTCTAACTTTTCTATCCCATGTGTGTAGAACGATTTGTCTTATTGGCTTCAAAATAAGCCTCCGTTGCTGCGATAACTTCACTATTTGAGTCAAATTTCTTACCCTGAAGCATTTTTTTGAGGTCTGCAAACAGCCAGTAATCGCTGGGGGCCAAGTCTGGCGAATAAGGGGGATGAGGAAGCAATTCGAAGCCCAATTCGTTAATTTTGGCCATCGTTCTCACGGACTTGTGACAAGGTGCGTTGTCCTGGTGAAACACCACTTTCTTTTTGTTCATGTGAGGCCGTTTATCCGCAATTTCGCACTTCAATCGCTCCAATAAGCACATGTAATAGTCACTATTTATATTTTACCCCTTTTCAAGGTAGTCGATGAAAAGTATTCCATGCGCATCCCAAAATATAGACGCCATAACCTTACCGGCCGATTTCTGAGTCTTTGGACGCTTCGGGTGGCTTTCACCAGCCGCTCTCCACTCCGCTGCCTGCCGATTGGATTCCGGAGTGAAATGGTATATCCAGGTTTCATCCATTGTTACATACCGACGTAAAAAATCCTTTTTATTATGATTCATCAGCGTCAAAAATCGCTCTGAATCATTGATACGTTGTTCCTTTTGATCAGTTGTAAGCAAACGCGGCACCCACTTAGAAAAAAGCTTTTTAATGGCCAAATTTTTATGTAAAATAGTGAAAACACTACCAGCTGAAATCTTCACTATCTCGGCTATCTCTCACACTTTTACCTTCCGATCTTCCAATACGATTTTGAGGACTTGGTTAATATTTTGTTGAGTCACTGCTTCATTTGGACGACCTGAGCGTTCCCCATCATTGGTGTCCATGCGACCGCGTTTGAAGTCGGCATACCACCGACAAATGGTTGCTTTAGAGGGAGCTGATCCTGCATAATATTTTATAAGCCATTGCTGTGCTTCAACGGTATTTTTTCCCATTAAAAAACAATGTTTTATCAACACGCGAAACTCGTTTTTTTCCATTGTATCGAAATTACAACCGTAGCGTCACTTAAATGTTTCAAAATCAATAATTTTATTGTTCCATTTTTAAAAATTTGACACATATTCTTGTACTGATAGCCATTACTTTTTAAAAATCAAAAGAGTTTTTAATATATGCGCCATTTCCAGGTTAGTCTCGGGACTTATTGAACGATCTAGTATAACTTCTTTCGTGCGTACATAAGTGCACAGTTACACATACATTTTTTTTATTAGATCGAGATTTGATGAGAACTTTTTGATTAATCTCTAAAAATGCGTAGTGACTCGACTATTTTTTCGTCTATTTTTGTATGTTGTATTAGGGGGCATCCATTAATCATTTAATCAGTTATCAGCTTACTTATCAGTTAATACAGTTTAGAACCCCCCCCTCGGTGAGATTTAGTGAGATTTGCCTGGACCTCCCCCTCCCCTTACGTATAATAAAGATTTACGGGAAATAATAAACTGTTCAAGACAGTATACTATAGTTAATTTATATAAATAAAATGCAAAGAAAAACCTAAATTTTTTAATAGCCATGAGATTAAATGAATACTCAAAATATATTTTTTAAATAGATACGTAATGTTTTATATTTTTTAAAGTTGATGTGAGATTTTCGTATATCCCCCCCCCCCCCTCTCAGTTTAAATGAGACTTGGTGAGATTTCACTGGACTGGGAGGGCCCCCATTCTGGATGTCTCCTTACTGGTCGATGTAATAATTAAAGTCGGTTTTTTTGTTTGCAAGGTACCTAACACCTACAGTTCGTCAAGAGATGGCGCGATTCGTAACACCTACTATTTTCACTGAATTTTATGTTCAATTACAATAAAATATAGCCTATTTCACTCCTGAATAGTGTAGCTTTCTGTGAGTGAAAGAATTTTCATGATCGGATCAGTATTTGCAAAGATTACCCCGTATATGTATACAAACAAAGTTATAAACTTTACCTCTCTTTATAATAGGTATTAGTATAGTGGTGGAACCATAAAAAGAAAGGATGGGAGAGCGAGATTGCGTGGACTGTATTTTAATAGGTTTGTAGGCGGGAAGAAGAAGTTCAGAAGAGAAAGAAATGTTTGCGCACTATTTCACTGAATTTATTACTTGGTACAACAAAAATTACACACGTTCGCCGTTGGCAGCAATTCGAATAGAGATCAATGACAGTTAGTAAGATTGCCAGTATACATTACAAAAAAATATTTAATTAATTTATTTATGTTGTTGCCAACATAAGCTGCGGCCTCGAGAAACAATTCTCAATTAAATAATAAAAAAAAGAACAACAAATGGCATGTTAATTGTCTGCAAACGACATTACTATCATTACATTATAAATCAATACAAATATACACAAAAAAAAATTGAACTTATACACTTTCATGTGTCTAGATATAAGTTAGCGGTAAGTATATAGTTTTAAGTTTGCTTACACAGATATGCATATGTACTTTGATAATTATTGGTACAATAATTTGTTTTTATATTAATTATAATCTTTGCTTACACAGTAATATAATAAATTTTTACAACAATTATAACTTTTGCAACAATAAAACAATCATAACTTTTGCTTGAGTAATATTTTAAGTATGCCTATAAAACAATAGGAAAGTAACATTTTAAAGAAAAGTTTTAAATTTTTACAACATTTGACACAGTAATATTTTAAATATACTATCTTAAATATAATTCCGCTTATAAGTACTGCAAAAAGAAAGCAATATTATAACGAATAGGGCTTCACCCACCTAAAAAATAAAGAAACATTAGATTTTAGTAAGATAAGTTCCCTATTTCTTACATTTACAATATATTACTTTAGTCTTATTTTGACATTTTAGCTAATGAGATAGTTAACATGGTAAATGCTATATATGTATTATGTACTTATAAAATAATAGGCTGAAAAAAAGGTAGCAATCAGACCTATCTTATATTTTAGCATCTATAGGTAAAGGGCAGATCTTTGATATAGACCTATTATGAATATGACCATTGGGAGTTTTAAGTGCAACAGCCCTGACACAACCATCTTTACCAGGAAAAGTACCTGTTACTCTAGCCATGGACCAGTGGAGAGGTGACGAGTTGTCATCACGCAGTAGTACTAAGCTACCTACATTTATATTTGATTTAATATCGCGCCATTTTGGCCTGCTTTGCAACAGAGACAGATAGTGCTTACTCCAGTACCTCCAAAAGTTTTGCTTCATATGAACGGTTAACGTCCAGAATTTTAATAAGTTTATTGGCCTATCTTTGACGTCATGTTCTGGGTACGTATTTAGAGGAGCACCTGTTAGAAAATGTCCTGGGGAAAGATAAGAAAAATCATTAGGATCTGCGGATACGGCAGTCAGTGGCCTTGAATTGAGAATATCTTCTATTTCTGTTAAAACCGTATTTAGCTGTTCGTAAGTAAGTAACGCTTTACCAACTACTCGCTTAAGGTGGTGTTTGGTACTTTTAACACCACTTTCCCAGAGTCCTCCGAATATCGGGCTGTAACTTGGTATAAAGTGAAAATTGATACCTCGCGCCGATGCGAAAGATTGCACCTGATATTGATGACTCTTAGAATTTTGCAATCGGTACAATTCATCTAATTGGTTCCTTGCCCCCTTAAAGGTAGATCCATTATCGCAGTGTACATCACTGGGCAGGTTTCGTCTCGCGATAAAGCGCTTGAAACAAGCAAGGAACGTTTCGGTCGTTAGATCAGAGGCGAGTTCCAGATGAATCGCTTTCGTTACAAAACAAACAAACAAAACAATGTAACCTTTTCCTATAATTGGTTTCCTAATGCGACTGTTTTTTACTGATACCGGCCCAGCGAAGTCTACACCAACCTTTTGAAACGGGCGGCATGGATGGACTCTATGCGCGGGCAAGGAACCCATTAGCTGAGTTGCAGCGACAGCCTTCAATCTGAAACAGGTTACACATTTATAAATTATCTTTTTTACTGTACGTAATCCATCTATAATCCAAAATCTTTGTCTGAGGGAAGAAAGTAATAATTTTTGCCCTGCATGTAATAACTTTATATGTTCATCTCTAATAATCAAAGCAGTAATTTCTGAAGCTTTAGGTAATATTGCAGGATGTCGGCCTGTGTAGGGGATTGATGCGTTTTGTAAACGGCCACCTACTCGCATCACACCATTCGCATCCAGAAAAGGAGTCAATGCTTTTAAATTACCTGTCAGCCCCTTTTGACACTTAAGAGATTTAATTTCAGCAGAAAAATATTGCTCTTGTTCATGTTTAACTATCATCATCAATGATCTATTAATTTCAAAGGCCGTTAAGAAACCTTGTTGCTTATTGGCTTGAGGTTTAATATTTTTGCAAAACCTAACTACATATGCAAGCACACGAGTCATTTTGTTTATACTAGAAAACTTTTTTAGCCTTTCAAATATATTGGAATCAGTTGTGGTAGTAGCAGCACATAAAAGACTATCATTGGTCTGCAAGCCAGGCAGATGTGTTGGCGCTGCTGATGCACCAAATGACTCAAATGTATGACATTTGTTTTGCAAGAAGGATGGACCGTGCCACCACAACTTGTGGTCCTTGAGCTCATGGGGCTGAAGACCTCTGCTGAGGCAATCAGAAGGATTGTCCTCAGTATTTACATATTGCCAATGGCAGTTGTTTGAAAGTTCCCTTATTGCTCTAACCCTATTTGCAACATAGGTTTGTAACTTTGCGTCATCGGTTGTAAGCCACGACAAAGCTATTTGCGAGTCAGAGAAGAGGTAAGTGTTATTAATATTTATTTTATTACTAAGAGTATTAAGTACCTTTTTGCATAACTTAGCCAGTAACAGCGCTGCGTTCAACTCTAGCCTAGGTATTGTTAGCTCTTTTCGGAGTGGATTTATCCTCGACTTCGAACATAGCAATTGGACGAGCACATTGCCTTGAGTGTTGATGGATCGTAAATATAAGCAACACCCGTAAGCCACGGAAGAGGCGTCAGCGAAACCTATCAGCTGTGTGGTGATGGTGTCTGGTAGTTTAACACAGCGGGAAACGCTGAGTGGCTCCATCTGTGTCAAGCCCCTAGCAAAATTGACCCAAGAATGTCGTATGTCATCTGGGGGAGTAGAGTCCCAGCTAGTATTAGTAGCCCACAATTTTTGCATAATTACCTTTGCATGAACAAATATTGGCCCAATAAGTCCTAATGGATCGTAGAACTTACTTATGTAACTAAGTATATCGCGTTTCGAGTCGTTTTGACTAATATATGAATCGGGGCATGTACTTTTGAAAACATCCTTTTCAATATCAAATGTGATACCTAATGTTTTTACATACGTTTCATGTTTTTGCAGGTCTAGCTCATTTACATTTTGACAAGTTTTATTTACATTCTTTAGGACTAAATCGCAGTTGGATGCCCACTTGTGGAGTTCGAACCCTCCTATAGAAAGTAACTGAATTAATTCCGTTTGCATTTGGAGCAGTTGTTCTTCTGAACAGCTGTTTGCCAATATGTCATCTACATATGTGTTATTTTCTAAAATTGAAGATGCTAGTGGAAACTGATCTTTATACCTGGCAGCGAGCTCTATTAAGCAACGAGTGGCTAAGTATGATGATGATTTTAGCCCATAAGTGACAGTTTTAAGTTGTATGCACCTAATATCTTGTTCGGGAGATTCACGCCACAAAATATTTTGTAGTGATCTATAAGACGGGTCTAAATCAATACACCTAAACATTTTTTTTATATCGCAGATAAAGAAATAATTTTCTAGTCTGAATGCAATAAGCGTATCAAAAAGATCCTTTTGCACCACTGGACCGTTGAGTAAAATATCATTCAAAGAAATCTTTTTACTAGTTTGCATCGATCCATCAAAGACAACTCTAAGTTTGGTGGTGACAGCATTTTGTTTAATTACTGCATGGTGTGGTAGAAAATAAACTGGGTCCTTAGACATATCATAAGTATTTATATTGCAGTATTCACCATGATTTAACTCTAAATATTGATCAATAAATTTTTTATACTGATAGAAAAGGTTTGGATCAGTATGTAATCTTTTTTCTAAGTTAAGAAATCTTTTGTAGGCCAAATGAAATGACTCCCCTAGCTCAGAGTTAACTTGTTGTAATGGAACTTTAATAGGCATTGAAACTTGAAATTTATTATTCTCGAGTTTAGTAGTTTCATTAAAAAGTTTTTCACAATATTCATGCTCCGGCAATTTATCAGGAAATATTTCAGGCACCTGTTCGGTTTTCCAAAAAGAACTCAAAGAATCGCTTAAACTATCGTTACATTTATGACAAAATAAGGATACAACCTTGTTAGACTTTTTATAGCTAATTGCTGCACTACAACTGCGGCCAGCAACAATGTGTCCGAAGGATGTGTGGACTACGGTTGGTACATTGGAGTGCAGGGTGTCCACTGTTGCAGGACACTGGCCAGAGGGAGAAGCTTTCCCTTCAGGCTGTGATAGCAGGACCTGGAAGAAGACATCTGCTCCTAGTAAAAGATGCACATCACCGGGTTTATTGAAGCTGTCATCGGCCAGTTTGCAGTTTACAGGCAGTGTTAGTTTTGTTATGTCTATTGGTGCTTGTGGCAATTTGGTTGTAATATTTTTTACAACATGACAGTTGACATTGACCTTGAAGGGATAAACAGTAGAATGCACATCAAGGCGTATGCTTTGGTCAACTGTTTGTTCAGCATTTGTAATACCTACTATTGTTGTGTTACTAGCGTTAGTATTTATGCCTAGTAAATCGACAACCTTTTGTGTGACAAACGAAGCTTGTGACCCGCTGTCAAGCAGTGCCCTAGTAAAAATAATTGTACCCGACTGAGATATTAATTTTACACGTGCAGTCGGCAATAAGACATGACCCTGAGAAGCATTTGACAAAAGAGTGACAGAGGGTGTTAGGGATGCTTGTTTATGGTTATTAATATTATTTTGATGCAGCAGGGTATTGTGCTCCTGTTTGCATTCCGCACATCTAAAATGAAATTTGCATTTATATTTATGTGGAGACAAACATATTTTGCATAATTTGTTGGCAGTAGCGAACTCAATACGCTTACTTGGTGCTGCCATTTTGAAAGAGGAACATTGAAAAAGCTTGTGTGCACACTTACAATAGATGCATGTTGCAGAAGCAGGATTTGCAGCTACGGCGTGGCTGGCAAGCCGCTGTGGCTGTTGCTTCTGTTGTGTGAAGCCGCTCCCCGTTGAGAAGTTGTCCAAAGCTAGCGCTCGTTTTTCCAGGTAACTCAGAAACTCTTTGATAGTGGGACGAGACTTGTTATCCCTGTCCATCTGGAAAGCTCGACTAGAAAACAGGTCCAGCTTCCGGGATAGAATACATACTATAATGCTGTCCCAAGAGTCCACTGGTTCGTCCAGATTTTTGAGTGCAGCCAGGTGTTGCTTCACCTCCGAAATCATATTTCGGAGAGTTGAAGTAGTTGACTTCGTCATAGCAGGTAAATCTAAAAGTGTGTAAACATGTTCATGAACAATTTTTGTTTTATTGTCGTATCTTTCCTGTAAAAGTTTCATAGCTTCGGTGTAACTTACATCTTGTAACGGTAAATTGTTAATTAATGCATGTGGCTCCCCACTTAAAAAACCTTTTAAATAGTAAAGTTTTTGCACTGGTGTTAGAGAAATGTCGTTATGTATCATAGCGTTGAAAATGTTAATGAATTCGTAGTATTCAGTGTACTTACCAGTGAATGTAGGTATGGTTACATTAGGAAGCTTTATTTTGGAGGTACATGGAGCAGCTAATTGCATTGCAGACTTGTTTAATAAAGTGTTAAATTTAGTTACTAGGTCCAGATAGGTATCCTCAATTAAACTAGAATCTTCGGAGTCATTTATGTCGACAGCTAATATTTTAATACAATATTCATTGTATTCAGAGAATACTGATTCTAGCCTGGCGAGTGATGCTCTAATTTTCTCAGGAGTAGCATCATTGTATATGCCTGCGTCCATGTTTTTCTTAAATTTCGTTATAGAGGCCTTTGCGTAGCCCCTACCGGCTACTAATGCTTTTAATTCGGCCATAGTGCCGAGTTACACTGATTAACCTACTATTGAATTTATAATTAATTACAATTTACTAATATTACACTTTTACAGTCTCTAATAGAAATAATTTAAATAAATAACTTGCAACAATAAAAATTAGCAAATTACACACTTTTCACTCACGATCGGGAAGCTAGATAGCACAAAATGGCGAAATGGCGTGTTTTGAGCGTCGTCGTAGCGTCGTTGCGCTTGCGGTGTCTCACGAGAGTAGCCGAAGTACGCCGAAGCACAGCCGAAGGCAGTTATCTCGCTTGTACTCGCTCTCGCTTCGTAGTATTTCTCTGTCTACTTGTCTACGTCGCGTCGCTTCGTGATTGGATCGTGGAGACTGGAGAGACGTATTGCCAACTGAAGAAATTCCTTTGTTCGCAGTTGGTTGTTTGTTTGCTGCGTGGAGTGATTTGCACGCAGTGCTGCCAACTAGAGAGTACCAATCTATCCAATGAACTATTAGGTGAAATAAACAGCGATTGGTGCATTCATCAATCCTGATTGCGCGCGAAATTTGAAAACGACGCGTATGATTGGTGCTCGAATCTCGATAGATTGCGAGATCCGAGATCGATTGAAGAACCAATATGGCTGACTGACCTTTGATAAAATGGATGATTTTTTGCAGTGATGAAAATGCGATGACTTCTTTTTTCAGACTAAATTTATTCTGACTTTTTTCTTCCAATGAGTTCTTTCGATTTGTTCTGGTCGCCGAAGAAATTTCGCGTAGATTGCGTGGTTGCACGGAGACACGTGGCTGCGCCGCTGTAGTAGAAATTAATACTTTTTTTTGCAGAGCACAGGCGGGCGTATCTAATTGCGTGGTAGCACGAAGACACGGGTATTTCCTCTATTTTCTTCGGATTTTCATGAACGGATCGAAGAACCAAATTTTTTATGACGGCTCGAAGAACCAATCTTTTTATGGTGGAACCATAAAAAGAAAGGATGGGAGAGCGAGATTGCGTGGACTGTATTTTAATAGGTTTGTAGGCGGGAAGAAGAAGTTCAGAAGAGAAAGAAATGTTTGCGCACTATTTCACTGAATTTATTACTTGGTACAACAAAAATTACACACGTTCGCCGTTGGCAGCAATTCGAATAGAGATCAATGACAGTTAGTAAGATTGCCAGTATACATTACAAAAAAATATTTAATTAATTTATTTATGTTGTTGCCAACAGTATAGATGTAATCCCTAATCCCGCACCGATTATGTAAGACATGCACTTACACGCGTAACACTTATCAAGTTATCAGTTAATACATTTTCAGTCGATATTGGCATAATAAAAGCGCTTAGTAAATCTTCACCATCAATTTATTGCTGTCGATAAAGATAAATAACTGCATATATAATTTACGATTACATAGTTTATTTTTAGTACCTTTTATATTATTTTATATTATATGGATTTATCTAGAATGATATGTAATAAAATTTTAAAATTTTATCAAAAAATTCATGTTTTAAGTTGTAAACCATTATCCATTTATCACAACTTCACAACTTCACAAGTAATCTACCTATAACACAAGTGAACTTTATTAAAAAAATGGTTGTCTGTAAAGTTGGTTTACAGACGAATAGTTTAACGTGACAACGTCATAACAAAACATCTCCTCGGACACATAGGCCAATCAAGTGGAAGAGAGATAGATGCGGCGCAAGCGTACAATGAGCGTAACACTACAATGACTTTGAATTTTCGTACGCATTTTTTCTTGTTTCTTACATATTTTTAATATGAGTTTTTAGTACCTACCTAATACCAGGGTAATCTTCTGTAAAACGCTTATTGTTTGTATGTTTTCACTTTTGAAAACACTAGATACGTATGAAAAGCCAATACAAGTTCCATTTTGCTTTTGCCAGTATCTACAACAGCTCTATATTAAGGATTGTAAATATGAAAGGTATAATGTGCAAAGGAAATTCTTTTCTAGAGCAATGGGTATTTCCACTTTTTCGAAATTTTTATAATAGATAACTACTACTGAAATACAGCAACTATTGTTATACGTTAAATCTATACTAATATATAAAGCTAAAGAGTTTGTTTGATTGTTTGTTTGTTTGTTTGTTTGTTTGTTTGTTTGTTTGAACGCGCTAATCTCTGGTTCTACTGGGCCGATTTGAAAAATTCTTTCAGTGTTAGATAGCCCATTTATCGAGGAAGGCTATAGGCTATGTATCATCACGCTAAGACCAATAGGAGCGGAGTCCACGCCGACGAAGTCGCGCGCAGAAGCTAGTCTATACTAATATATAAAGCTGAAGAGTTTGTTTGTTTGTTTGTTTGTTTGAACGCGGTAATCTCTGGAACTACTGGGCCGATTTGAAAAATTCTTTCACTGTTAGATAGCCCATTTATCGAGGAAGGCTATAGGCTATGTATCATCACGCTAAGACCAATAGGAGCGGAGTCCACGCCGACGAAGTCGCGCGCAGAAGCTAGTCTTCTATATATATAAAAGAGTTACCCACCCATTGACTCATCACGATATCTCTGGAACCATAAGACGTAGAGACTTGAATTTTGGTAGGAATATTCCTTTCGCCGAGTAGAGGTCAGCTAAGAACGGATTTTATGAAATTCCACCCCTAAGGGGGTTAAACGGGGGTTGGAAGTTTGTATGAAAGTCCCATGATTTTGAAGTAAGAGACTTGAAATTCAAAATGTATGCTCTATAGATAGTGTTGAGGTGTACTAATAATGTATTTTGAGAAATAAACCCCCTCTTGGGGTTAAAACAGGGGATGATAGTTTGTATGAAAGTCGAATGAAAAATACACCTACAAACTTGAAATTAGGCAGGTAGGTCCCTTATAGGGAGTAGATATCCGCTAAGAACGGGTTTTACGAAATTCCATACCTAAGGGGGTTAAACGGGGGTTGGAAGTTTGCATGAAAGTCCTATGTTTTTGAAGTAAGAGACTTGAAATTCAAAGTGTGTAGTATATTTAGTATCGGCATTTCACCCGTGCGAAGCCGGGGCGGGTCGCTAGTTAGATATATTTTCAAAAAAAACCATTGTCATTAGTGGCATTTGATCAAGAGGACTACCTAATACCTATACTTCATATTTTTAAATTAAGTATAATCCACCAAGCTATTTTAGACCCGTAAAGTTAAACCTAATATAACTTTTGAACATCGCATCACATCGTTTCAGCCTGTAATATCCCATTGCTGAGCATAGGCCTCTTTCTCCATGTAGGAGAAGGATCAGAGCTTAATCCACCACGCTGGTCCAATGCGGGTTGGCGGATATATTCCTTACTATGAGTACCTAACGATCGCTATCAGGTGTACACGATAATTGATAACAACCGGGACCGACGGCTTAACGTGCTCTCCGGTACGGACGCACGGTGGGGAGACCCACAAGGACTGCACAAACACCCAGACCACGGCAAACATCTGCATGTCCAATACAAATGTTTGTCATGTGCGGGGATCGAACCCGCAACCGCCAGCGCAAGTCACAAACCAGTGCTGTGACTGTTGCGCCAACGCGGCGTCACTACATAGTATACAACAAAGATACTTCCCGCTGTCTGTATAGATCTTTAAAACTACGGAATGGATTTTGACGCGTTTTTCTTTAGGAAATAGAGTGATTCCAGAGAAAGGTTTATATGTACAATACATGTATAATATAGTAGAGGAACACTGATAGTTTTAGAGCTTTCTAATGTGATGTCGTAAATAAACACATTTTTTGCGCTTACATTGCAAATATTTATTTTATACTAGATGGCCCGGTGAACTTCGTATCACCTACGTATATTTGTGAAAAAATTTCTGAACGCACCTATAAATATTTGACAAGCAATTGACAACGTTTTTGACAAATAATTGTGTTTGCTCGCAAACGAAAAAAAAACCGACTTCAATTACACCGACAAGTAATACAACGTAATAAGACGAAAAAATAGTCAAGTAAATACGCACTATTAAAGATTACTCAAAAAGTTGTAATCAGTTTTCGATCTAATTTAAACAAGACTACAAGACAAGTATTAGCCTTCGATTAAAGTAAGAATCATCGAAATCGGTACACCGAGTAAAAAGTTATGCGGTATAATATAACGTAGGTCGACGAAAAAGTAGTCACGTAAATACGCATTATTAGATATAACTATAAAAGTACTTGTCAGATCTCAATTAAATTAAAATGGGACCACATGACACGCAACACCTTTCAATTAAAACAAAATTGATCGAAATCGGTCCACCCAGTCAAAAGTTCTGAGCTAACATACATAAATAAAAAAAACCATACCTGTCGAATTGAGAACCTCCTCCTTTTTTGGAAGTCGGTTAAAGACATTAAATTTCTCTAGGAACACTTTGTAAGTTTGTATTAGAAAATTAAATCGTCGTTTTTAGTATTTTCCGTTACACATTAAGTATTTATGTTTCTCGCTGTTCAAACCTTCCCTGAACTTCCACAAACATTTTAAGGTGAAAGTTAGCCAAATTGGCCCAGCCATTCTAAAGTTTTAGCGAGACTAACGAACAGCAATTGATTTTTATATATAACTAGCTTCTGCGCGCGACTTCGTCGGCGTGGACTCCGCTCCTATTGGTCTTAGCGTGATGACACATAGCCTATAGCCTTCCTCGATAAATGGGCTATCTAACACTGAAAGAATTTTTCAAATCGGCCCAGTAGTTCCAGAGATTACCGCGTTCAAACAAACAAACAAACAAACAAACAAACAAACAAACTCTTCAGCTTTATATATTAGTATAGAAGATAGATTTAGTATCAGCATTGCACCCGTGCGAAATGGGGTGGGTCGAGTTATAAATAAAACACATTATTATATTTTACGTAAGTATATATTTTAATATGCTTTAGTATGAAACAATTTAAAGACGGGCTTGAATCCATGACCGGTAGGAGGTGACCCGAGTGAAGCCGGCGGGCAGCGCGCTCTCGCAGCCGGACTGCGAGTAGAACGAGACTATACCGATCTGAGGAAAAAATGAGTCGTTATTACAGGGGCGTATTCATCCTAGGGCCATGGCCCGGGGCGGCACTCTGTGAGGGGCGGCTCAGGCCGAGTATATACGTAAAGGTATACGTATTAGGGATGTGAAAAACAGGTCAGGTGAAAATTATTGCTGTTGCGGATATTTTCCTTTTACTCAATGATTTTTTTTTAATGTTACTAAGTCGACAAACAAGCGTACGGCTCACCTGATGGAGAGTGACTACCGTAGCCTACAGACGCCTGCAACACCAGAAGCGTCGCAAGCGCGTTGCTGACCCTATCCCCAATCCCCCCCAGGAGCTCTGGTCACCGTACTCACCAACAGGAACACAATACTGCTTGAAAACAGTATTATTTAGCTGTGGTCTTCTGTAAGGTCGAGGTACTACCCCAGTCGGGCTGCTCCATATTTTGAGCAGGTTTCCTGCTGTGCCCTACCTCAGTTAAAATGTTGATGTTGTTGTTGATGAGTTGAGTTGATGGAATAGTCGGCCTAAAAATAAGGTCAACCATAACATCAACAAAAAAAAAACCCATCGATTATTTATTAATCGTCTTTTTTTGGAAAACTCACATCCCTAATAGTTATAGTTAATACGTAAGCTGATTTTGCCTTTTCCTCTTAGTCTATGGTCTATGGGATGGTAAACTTGGCCCGGGGCGCTCAATTTTAAAATACACCACTGATTGACCGATTTTGATGATTTTTGATGTACCTAAAACTTCTTTACGCATGCTTGACTTGGAGACTAAGCTGGTGAATGCGTGACGAGAGCGTTACGAAAAGTATAATCGGGCGAGGCGAACGTAAGTTTCTTACCTTAAGTTAGTGAAGATAGAAAGAGAGAGAATTACGTTTCGTAAGCTTTACTTAAGTCGTATGGTCGTTTTTAACCGACTTCCAAAAAAGGAGGAGGTTCTCAATTCGACTGTATTTTGAAGTGAAACTTCTTTAGAATCGTTGTAATTTGAAACCGGATGCAACGGAAAAACGACAGGAAAGGACGCACCGCGCTTCACGCCGCTAATTTTAAATTAGCTTTTTTTTAAATTAGTTTGCCAAAGAAGTTTCACTTCTATCGTGTGTGAATCGTACACACACCTTTTTTTATTTTTTATGTATGTTAGCTCAGAACTTTTGACTGGGTGGACCGATATCGATCAATTTTGTTTTAATTGAAAGGTGTTGCGTGTCATGTGGTCCCATTTAAATTCAATTGAGATCTGACAAGTACTTTTAGAGTTATATCTAATAATGCGTAGGTATTTACTTGACTACTTTTTCGTCGACCTACGTTGTATTATACCGCATAAGTTTTTACTCGGTGTACCGATTTTGATGATTCTTACTTTAATCAAAAGTACTTGTCATGTAGTCTTGTTTAAATTAGATCGAGATCAGTCTGATTACAACTTTTTGAGTAATCTTTAATAACGCGTACCTAATACGCTTATTACGTTGTATTACTTGTCAATGTAATTGAAGTCGGTTTTTTTTCGTTTGCGAGCAAACACAATTATTGGAAGTCGTTTAAAAAAACAAAATACAGTCGAATTGAAAATCTCCTCCTTTTCGAAGTCGGCTAAAATATACTCACCAGCTGTGCTGATGGCACTTCACCAATAGACAGGGGTCCACCGACGTCGCCGTCACAGATGCCTCTGCCCCCAGTGGTTACTGTGCAGAGCTTACTGCTCGTTACAACACTTGGGCCGTATAAGGCAGCGCAGTCTTCGTTCCTAATTACTTGCAGTTGAGCGTGTTGTTGTACACCTATGTCGGCGTTAGCTGGAAATACATATTTGTATTATAGTCTGGGATCCCTGTTACATTTTTTGCACTTGACTACTATCAAGCTAATTTTCTGGGAGTAGCTTCATTTTTATGAGACGCCCAACAATTTCCTCTACGAAAACCTCGGTAATAAGGGTAGGGGGGATTAAGCAGCAGTGAGCGTAGGACCGGGATAACGTACCACGCAATTTGTAGGACAATATTACTATTAAATTATATGCATACTAGCTTCTGCGCGCGACTTCGTCGGCGTGGACTCCGCTCCTATTGGTCTTAGCGTGATGATACATAGCCTATAGCCTTCCTCGATAAATGGGCTATCTAACACTGAAAGAATTTTTCAAATCGGCCCAGTAGTTCCAGAGATTACCGCGTTCAAACAAACAAACAAACTCTTCAGCTTTATATATTAGTATAGATTAACTAACATATAAGAAAAAAAAATCAGCTGGTTAATAATAATTTTTGATGACCTCGTTATCAATACATGTTGGAAGGTTTAAGGTCATCAAAAATTATTACTAACCAGCTGATTTATTTTATGATAGTAGTCAAGTGCAAGAAATCCCGGACTATTATCAAAATCAAAATTAATAAATCGGCCAAGTGCGAGTCGGACTCGCGCACGAAGGGTTCCGTACCATTGACTAGGTACATTGATTGTAATAACGGGCAAAAAGCGGCTAAAAATCACTTTTATTGTATGAGAGCAAAAATAGGCAAAAATGACGTTTTTTGTATGGGAGCCCCACTTAAATATTAATTTTATTTTAATTTTATTATTTATTATTAAAGTAAAAATACAACTGAGTATTTTGTGAATATTTCAAGTGCCTACCTGTTGCCATTATTAATATCGAGCAAAAAAGGGCAAGAAAATCTCGTTTGTTGTATGGGAGCCCCCCTTAAATATTTATTTTATTTTGTTTTTAGTATTTGTTGTTATAGCGGCAACAGAAATACCTGATTTGTGAAAATTTCAACTCTCTAGCTATAGCCGTTCTTGAGATACAGCCTGGTGACAGACGGACGGACGGACAGCGAAGTCTTAGTAATAGGGTCCCGTTTTTACCCTTTGGGTACGGAACCCTAAAAATCAGTTCACTCAAGGCTTTAAGAGCACTTTCAGTCGTCATTTTACTAATTAAAATTATATGTGGTTTGATTAATTGATTTTATGAAGCTACCGCCGATTCGGAATGTAGATTCTGCAGAGAATCGGCGAGAAACTGCGCAGTTAAAAGTCTTTTGAATAGCAGCTGTCAAATTAGTAAAATAAATATTATCTGTATCTTCTATACAACTTTACATATCAATAAAATTGGAGTGTCTGGTTGTGATAATAAAATAACCGCTTTTTAAATAAATGCATATGGATGTATACCCGGTACATAGGTAGGTACTTATATATACCAAAATAATATTTTTTACAATTTTTGTCTATTTGTCTGTCTCTCTGTCTATCTGTTTGTTCCGGCCAATGTCTGAAACTTCTGGACTGATTTTCACGGGAGTTTCGCTGACAGATAGCTGATATAAATAAAGACTAACTTAGGCTACTTTTATTTTAGAAATTTATTTATTTATTTTATAACTCTACGAACTGAAAAATAACTTTTTTGTTAAATTCCATGCGGACGAAGTCGAGGGCCCAGCTATATAATAATGAAAACGAATGTAATTATTATTAATTTAATAATTATTATTCACAGAAATGTACGAGTATTTACGGGAACAATTTCAGAACGACTCGACTGCACCGAATGATATAATCTTTTTTAAAGTTCATTAAAACATTATTGTACGATTTGTGAAAAAAAAATAATGTAGAAATTATTGTAACTTACAGCTGCTTCCAATACCAACAGTGGTGCCCCAAGTACCGGCGTAGTCACTGTCACCAGTCGGCAATAATATCCTCTGGATGACGTCTGGAACACATATTTAATAATTACACAATACACATACGGTCGTCTGTTCCTAAAGTAAGCAACTTCATGCTTGTGTTATAGGTAACAGCCGACTGGTATAGCTACATATAGTATTATTTTTCGATAAGTAATACATCTATACATATATGTATAAATAAATATATACATTACACCCAGACTCGGGGAGGGAATCGAACCCATAACCGCAGGAGCAGAAAGCAGGGTCTGGTATGGTAAAATGGTATGATTGTGTTTCGACAAGACATCGACAAGTATTACAATGTAAGTAGATGAAAAAAATCGGCCAAGTGCGAGTCGGACTCGTGCACATGCACAAAGAGAGAATGATTTGACTTATCCTTCAATTTCATGCCTCCGACTGCATATTATGTACGATGTTGCATAAAATTTTGAAGGACTGCCGTATTGATATTTTTAAGTGTACCTACAGTACATAATGTTTGATTTTTTTATTTCTTCATTAACTTAAATGGCTTCGCACAGCCGCCATGTTTGTTTTTTTTAAATGTCACCTATCTAGAACACTTGGGCTGCTAAGACGAATCTAATGTCTCAATTATGTAAATCCTTTCAGCGGTTCTGGAGATATAAGGTAATAAAGAATATTACACACATACAAGATACGCGCGAAAAACATAACCCTTCCTTGGCAGTCGGGAAAAAGGATTAAAGAAAGATTCTGAGGTAAAAAAATTTAGAATACTGGGTATACCGATTATTATTTGTTCGAAATTTCCATTTTATTCGAAAGCTGATTCTTGTCTTGTAGGCCTTGTAGACCCATTTATAGGTACTATTGCGTATTTACTTGACTATTTTTTCGTCTACGTTGAATTTTGAATTATTTATTTTTTGGTTGGCAAGTGAATTTTTTTAGTAATTTGCGATGGTATAATTTTATCAGTAGGTAAGTGTCTAAATAACATTATTTAATTAGCAGACAGTAAAAACTGTCAAAGAAATTTTGTCAAATATCGACTACTATCCTACTACAATGTGATACACGCTTAGAATATAAGATTTAGGTGATAGATCTTTTGTACTTACGACTATACGACACATGACTGATGCGAATGATGGCAATGTCGTTATTCAAGTTAACAGGGTTATAGGCGGCGTGGAGCTCAACATCGCTGGTCACGACGCGAACACCTCCAGAGAATAGATTGACTGAGGCGAGAACAACCGTGACCTCGATGGCTTGAGATACAGCGGTTCTCCAACAGTGAGCGGCCGTCAAGAGTCTAGTGTTGCTGAGAAGAGATGAACCGCACACGGACTGCCTGAAGTCGTCCAGCAGGACAATCAGACCACCCTGGATTAAGCAAAGAAAACAGGCCTTATTGTAGACTAGCTGCTGTGCCCGCGACTTCGTCTGCGTGGAATTTAACAAAAAACTTATTGTTCGGTTCGCAGTTATAAAAATAAAAAAAATGTAAAATAAAAGTAGCCTAAGTTACACCTTATTCCATCAGCTATCTGCCAGTGAAAGTCCCGTTAAAATGGGTCCAGCCGTTTCAGAGATTAGCCGGAATAAACAGACAGACAGACAGACAGACAAAAATTGTAAAAAATGTTATTTTGGTATATGTACCGTGTATAGACCCTTAATACTTACTTCTTACTTCTTGCATGATTTAGTAAAAAGCGGTTATTTTCATATTACAAACAGACGCTCCAATTTTATTTATTTGTATAGATTACGTAGGTTCTGATTGTTTCGAAATTTTGGTATTGACATCCATAAATTGAACCTTTGTAGTTTGTTATACGTATACTAGTTGACTTCGAAGATTCCGCAATCCTTGAAAACAAAAGTCTTCGAACAATGCGTCCTGCCTCTGTGGTCCTGCCTGTGTTAACATACGGAGCCGAGACGTGGACACTGACGAACAGACTGGTCCACAAGTTTAAAGTCGCTCAACGTACAATGGAACGGGCTATGCTTGGGGTTTCTCATAAGGATAGAATTACAAATGAGGCTATCCGCGAGAGAAGGAAAGTAACCGACATAGGCCACAGAATTAGCAAGTTGAAGTGGCAGTGGGCTGGTCACTTGTGTCGCAGGACCGATGGCCGCTGGAGCAGACAGACGTGTCTTGGAGTGGAGACCGCGTGGCAAACGCAGTGTGGGACGTACTCCGACCCGTTGGACCGACGATCTACGTAAGATTGCCGGCGTAGGCTGGATGAGGATTTCGGAAAACCGGGATGTCTGGCGCGAACTTGCGGAGGCCTATGTCCAGCAGTGGACTGCGATAAGCTGATGTGTGTGTATACGTATACTATTTTTAATTCTAATTTAAGCTGTTCTCGGAAAGTTTTATTACAATGACAAGGCAGGACGAACTTAGGTATATCTAAAGACATCTGTGATGGTGAGAAACGACGTTACACACGCTTTCGTTTACGGATAAGATTATAAATTGCAACAAAAAAATTAAATAAGACAGTACCTACATAAGTAGATTGTAATTTGTAACCCTGCATACTCGCAAAATTTATAATACAAAATACATAAGTACATAATTATTAAAGTGAAACTTTTATTACATCGTCTCAAACTTTTTCGCCTGGGTGTTGCATGTCGCGTGACGGTCGGCCGCGCGGTTAGATTGATAAAGCGATTTTTATACACTTAATGGAATATTATTCCAAAAAATTTTAGTTAAATGCAGATATCCGCCAACCCGCATTGGAGCAGCGTGGTGGATTAAGCTCCGATCCTTCTCCTACATGGAGAAGAGGCCTATGCCCAACAGTGGGATATTACAGGCTGAATCGTGATCGTGATCGAAATGCAGATAATGTGAAAAAAGGTTTCACTTTTACCGTGGTTTCATAAAACCACACAGGTTTTTATAATAATTATTCTACGTCTCACATGTTGAGAGTGACTTCAGAGAAAAACTATTCTTTTGCTTGTCTTATACTAAGCGACTTTCACGAAAACCGTTAGGACAACTGAAATGACTTACGAAAACTTACAAATTTTACTATTATGATTTCAAAAAATAATGTACGTAAATAACCCAATTAATAGATTTACGCCCCGAATACCCAAAAAACGCATGGGTCTTAGGGAATGAGGCGCCGAGAGCCTCGAACAAGGACAAAATATTATATCTATCTATACTAATATATAAAGCTGAAGAGTTTGTTTGTTTGTTTGTTTGTTTGTTTGTTTGAACGCGGTAATCTCTGGAACTACTGGGCCGATTTGAAAAATTCTTTCAGTGTTAGATAGCCCATTTATCGAGGAAGGCTATAGGCTATGTGTCATCACGCTAAGACCAATAGGAGCAGAGTCCACGCCGACGAAGTCGCGCGCAGAAGCTAGTATATAATAAAACTAGCTTCTGCGCAAACAAACAAACAAACAAACTTTTCAGCTTTATTATAATTATATTAGTCTAGATTGCAGGAAAGTCAAAACTGTACATTGAATATTTTTTTAAAGAATACTTGGGGTGTGAATGTGGTCTACAATTGATACCGAAGCCAAAAATATAGTTTTTAGAATTTTTGTCTGTTTTTCTGTATGTATGTCCGGGACAAACTCAAAAAGTACTGTATGGATTTACTTCAAATTTGGCACGAATATTATTAAGAAGTCGGTTCAACATATAGGCTACATATTATCACGCTATCACCTACGGAGATCGAGCAGTGACCCTTTATCTGCTGTATAGCGTCAATTCACGCAGACGACGTTGCGGGCAGCAGCTAGTCGAAATATAAATGTTTAAAAATACAATCGACAAATTAATATCGTCGATACATGTAATTGATGAAGTATATTAAGCCGTACGTTACCGTTTTTTAGGGTTCCGTACCCAAAGGGTAATAACGGAACCCTATTACTAAGACTTCGCTGTCCGTCCGTCCGTCCGTCCGTCCGTCCGTCCGTCCGTCTGTCACCAGGCTGTATCTCGAGAACGGCTATAGCTAGACAGTTGAAATTTTCACAGATTATGTATTTCTGTTGCCGCTATAACAACAAATACTAAAAATAAAATAAAATAAATATTTAAGGGGGGCTACCATACAAAAAACGCAATTTTTTACCTATTTTTGCTCGATATTTATATAATACATATATTTAAATATAATTATATTACCTAGTCAATGGTACGGAACCCTTCGTGCGCGAGTCCGACTCGCACTTGTTTTTTCTACAGGTCACGGTATAGTTGCACCTGGGCGCTATACGGGTTATAGCCCTTGCTTGTAACAATACTGAAAGGTCATATAGGGATAGTATAACTTACGAAGTGAGGGTTTTGGCCAAGGTTAGACAGCTGTCCGCCTAAAACCCTGTTGCCGTCGAAGTCCCGGGCCTGTTCAGCGTACTTGATGCGAGTGGCCGCAGGAATACCAAAGTCTTCATGGTAATCGATGTTTACTGGCTCAGCAGCCGCTGTCAGCGCCAGGCCGACGATAGCGAAAACGATAACGAAAAGCTTCATTCTGAAGAGAATTGTCTTGTGATCCGATTACGTAAAACTGCCTTATATACGTAAGTATTCATATCTAATCTTTTCAAAAAATAATTTCACCTTTATCTTTTAGCTGTGATAAATTAAGTACCAGGATTATAAATATTAAGGCAATAATCCAACGTAGGTACCTGGTTATTCTAAGTTAGCCCCATTTGTAATCTTCTTTCGCAATGCATGGAATGATTTTGATAAAAATATTATTATCATACTGCACACTGACAGTCTTTGACGGAGTTGATCATAAAATCCTTTTAGGAAACTGGCATTCAATGGTATTCGTGGTAACTTATGGCGCTGGTATAAGTCTTACATAACCAATTAGGACTGAAATGCTTGTTTTCAATTATTGTGAGTCAGTTTATTTTTAAAACTTCTAAAAAAATTGCGTGCGTACAAAGTAGGTACACATGTCAGAAGTGAAACTTCTTTGCCAAACTAATAAAATAAAAATAAAACTATAATATTAGTATAGATAAAGTTTATAACTTTGTTTGTTTGTAGGGGGTAATCTTTGCAAATACTGATCCGATCATGAAAATTCTTTCACTAACAGAAAGCCACATTATTCAGGACTGGTATAGGCTATATTTTATTGTTATTGAACAAAAAATTCAGTGAAAAATAATAGTATATGTAATTCAAGTCGGAGAAATATGAGCGAGATAAAAACTTTACTATATATTTGCATCACAAAAATAATTAACGGCCTACGAAGTGGGCATGACTGTGTCGGCTAGTATATATATATTAATAATACTACAAATTATAATATGCAAAAATTATATGAGCCGTTGCCTTTTAGAAGGTCCTGGTTAAGTTTTCTAAATCCTATTAGACCATATGGTGCCTATAGGTACCTACTTATATCTTGCTTGCGATGAGTGGTTGTGATACTACTTCTGCAATGTTTAATCAGCGGAAAGTGAAACTTTTCTTAAAGTTCTGCACAGAAGAACAAAGACTTACAACCAGTCATTAAAGCTTTCAAAGATCCTAACGCACATCAAGATGAGATTGCCACAGCATAATTTTAACTTTGAAATTTCCATAAAAATTCAACTGTCTTTTAGAACAAGAGATATCGGTTGTTTTAAAGATGGATTGGTCGCATTTTAAATAATGCTGACTGACTCTATGATTAAACAAAATAGTTCGACTTCTTCCACCCCATAACATTGCATCGGTAATTCGGTATGCAGATTGAGTAATTACCACAGCTTTTGCGGAAAACGCATTTGTGAAATAGCGTCGTTAGCAGCTTTCTGCATTTTTATACTAGGTATTTAATAATTAAAACTGAACTTAAATATAACTTAGTCTTTTAATTAGTTATAATTTTATTTTAAGAAGGCAAAACATTTAAGCATACATTTTTTGTCAATAAAAACGCATTAATTAAAGTTCGCACAGATACCTAGGCATAGAGAATAGTAATATACCTGAAAGAATAAAAAAAATCGGCCAAATGCGAGTCGGACTCGCGCACGAAGGGTTCCGTACCATTGACTAGGTAAACAGCAGTAGGTACATTGATTTTATTATCGGGCAAAAAGCGGCAAAAATCACTTTTGTTGTATGAGAGCCCATGCACCCTAATAATTTTATTTTTATTTTAATTTAATTATATATTATTAAAGTAAATATTTTAAGTGCCTACATACCTCTTACTATTTATTGATATCGAGCAAAAATAGGCAAAAATGACGTTTTTTTTTTTGTATGGGAGCCCCCCTTAAATATTAATTTTATTTTAAGTTTATTATTTATTATTAAAGTAAAAATACAACTAAGTATTTTGTGAATATTTCAAGTGCCTACCTGTTGCCATTATTGATATCGAGCAAAAAAGGGAAAGTAAATCGCGTTTGTTGTATGGGAGCCCCCCCTTAGATATTTATTTTATTTTGTTTTTAGTATTTGTTGTTATAGCGGCAACAGAAATACATAATTTGTGAAAATTTCAACTGTCTAGCTATCGCCATTCTTGAGATACAGCCTGGTGACAGACGGACGGACGGACGGACGGACGGACGGACGGACGGCAGCAAAGTCTTAGTAATAGGGTCCCGTTTTTACCCTTTGAGTACGGGACCCTAAAAAAGAAAAGAAAGATACGTCGTAGTTTTCTGTATTTTTATGATATTTAAATTTTCTTAATGTTGGCTTTGAGAAGCAGTGTGGCCACAACCGCCAATGAAAAATATAAAGTAATCATTAATGTAAACCCCGTTTTATTTCTGGACAAGAAACAGCGCCCGCACTTTTTCATAATAGGTACCTACTACCTACTTAGATAAGAATTAGACTATGCGTTATTATAGGGCTTCCAATAATATTTTTTCTCACAAAAGAAGTAACTTGAAAAAAAAAAGGAAAATAATCGAACTGGAGATTGGACTCGAACCATAGTCTACTCTTCTCGAATTGTGACCGCCCTGATTGACCCCCGTGATTGTGATTCCCCATCTGAGTGATTTCCCACCCTGATCTACTTATAACATTTCAAATAATGGTGAAATAATTTAACTTTGTATTCGAATGATATTGTAGCACATTTTCTTTTCCTAAAAACACAGATAAAACTGTACTTTCTAAAAATGAATCCTAAGTAGATAGATTTATCGCCCCGTAACCCTCTGCATACTAAATTTCATGAAAATCAGAATCAGAATTTATATATATAATACTAGCCGACCCGTGCCCACTTCGTTACGCATTAATTATTTTTAATAATTACTTCTAACGACGATATCTCAAAAACTATACATCTGATTGATATAGTGTAAAGAGCAATTTTAATCTGCATTAAATTTTTAAGCTAACTAACATATTTATTTGGATAAGGATTAACACTGAACTAATGAAAATAGCTTTGAAAATAACGTAATGTTTTTAATTACAAATTTGAACATAAAAGTGGTTATTGTAAGTCAACCGTAAGAGATAGAGATATGCTGTCGCGGACTTTTTTGTAGCATTTTTATAGATTTTGAATTCGCTAGTACATTAGTTAACTACATATATCTTTGCTAGTTTACGCAGCGTTCGCGAGGAAAGGTCCCCGTTGGCGAGATTTTTTGCGACCTCTTCAACATTTATCGCCATATTTCTGCTAATTTACATAAAAGCATAATAAATTATATACTTAAACCTTCCTCAAGAAACACTCTTTCTATTGTTGAAAACCATGTAAAAATCCGTTCAGTAGTTTTAGAGTTTATCGCGTTCAGACAGACAGGAGGACAGAAAGACGCGGCTGGGGGACTTATTTTTATAATAAGTATAGATACTAGCCGACCTGTGCCCACTTCGTTGGGTGTTAAAAGATTTTTACAGTAATTTGATATGTTTCAAGTTTTTTAAAGTTAACGCGTACAGAATAATAACGAATTTTTAAATGAAGTATACTTTGGTAAACGTCGCGTCGTGAACACAGTCGTTGGGCGCGCCGTCCGCTGCTATTTTACATCGATGTTTATTTAGTTGGTACCTACAGTTCGTCAAGAGATGGCGCGATTCGTAACACCTACTATTATTTTCACTGAATTTTATGTTCAATTACAATAAAATATAGCCTATATCACTCCTGAATAGTGTAGCTTTCTATGAGTGAAAGAATTTTCATGATCGGATCAGTATTTGCGAAGATTACCCCGTATATACAAACAAAGTTATAAACTTTACCTCTTTATAATATTAGTAGGTATAGATAAGCAAAATTCTTAACTTTCGTTACATATTATGTACATTAAGTTAATAAAATATAATTTTCATTCTCATTTCAACATCTGTATATTTCTAATAAAATCTATATTATGTGTAATATACAATATAAAAAACATTGGTAATATTAACAATCGATATATCAAGTTTCTTCAAGGAGTTTTATATACAACTTAAGAAAATGTAATATAGGAAGATACGTACGTACTATAATGTCAAGGCTTAAATGTTTTACCTACAACAAAAGGATCTTAGATAAATGTTTTAATCTTCAATGAGAACATAAAATTTTATCATCATCGTATACAAAATTAAAAAAAAACATATTCGTTTGAACAAAAAAAAAATCTTAAGTAGGTATTACTTTTACCCTAACATTGGAAAAAATACGAAAACGTTATAGTTTGCGTAAATACGGTACAGATTGAGTCAAATAAAAATCATTTCTGTTGACTTTATGCATTTTTATGTGTATTATTATTATTATATACTAGCTTCTGCACGCGACTTCGTCGGCGTTTACTCCGCTCCTATTGGTCTTAGCGTGATGATACATAGCCTATAGCCTTCCTCGATAAATGGGCTATCTAACACTGAAAGAATTTTTCAAATCGGCCCAGTAGTTCCAAAGATTACCGCGTTCAAACAAACAAACAAACAAACAAACAAACAAACAAACAACCAAACAAACAAACTCTTCAGCTTTATATATTAGGTATAGATTATACTGTATACAATAGCTTCTGCGCGCGAATTCGTCCGCGTGGAACTTTTAGGAGAACAATTCTGTCATACATGATTTTTGCGAAACTTTAACTGTCTACGCAGAGCACGCAGTGGAAGCTCTCAAAAGGAAAAAAATAACCCCGATTTTGAAACATTCTTCATTGTTGCTCCGCTCCTATTGGCCTTAGCGTGATGATATAATTATTCCAAATATATTCCGCATTAAATTAAAATTATCTATACATATAATAAAATGGTAGAAAAGTCAAAACTGTACATTGAATATTTTTTTTAAATAATACTTGGGGTGTGATCTACAATCGATACCGAAGCCAAAAATATAGTTTTTAGAATTTTTGTCTGTTTGTCTGTTTGTCTGTATGTATGTCCGGGATAAACTCAAAAAGTACTGCATGGATTTACTTCAAATTTGGCACGAATATTGTTAAGAAGTCGGGTCAGAACATAGGCTATATATTATCACGCTATCACCTACGGGGAACGAGCAGTGAACCTTTATTTCTTCAAATGTATGTCCGGGATAAACTCAAAAAGTACTGCATGGATTTACTTCAAATTTGGCACGAATATTATTAAGAAGTCGGGTCAGAACATAGGCTACATATTATCACGCTGTCACCTACGGGGAACGAGCAGTGAACGCACGCAGACGACGTCGCGGGCAGCAGCTAGTAAATAATGTTAATAGAGTTCCGAAAGCGGGGAGTTTTTTATTGAAAATTTCCTCCTCTTTCAGAATATTTTTTTACATTTTCTTGAATATTAATAGTTTATGAAATATTGGCAAAAAAACGAAAGCCCATTTTTTTCGTTCTTTTAATTATTTATAACTTTTGAAAATTTTTATGTGCTAATACACGCTTTTAGAACATTTTTTTTTTACTTCATTCCGGATCCAATGAGCTATCACACATATTTTTAAGAGCAGTATCTCTATTTTCGACCATTTTGAACTTGTCGACTGGACTATCGGCGAACTTCACGTTCTCTGTAATTACGCTCACTTAGTATCGTACTTTTAATTTTGGTGATATAAGCGCTATTTCAGTCGAATTTTAAACTATAATTTGTCGTTTAGTAGGGGACACTTTTTCAGCTGTATCCTCTTATAAGATGGCACTCCTTTCTTCTACACTCCGCATAATATATTTGGCATATTATACAGGATGTTAGGGGAATGGTTAGCCATAGAGGTATGTTGGGTAGGGGATGTCATTTGGAACCTATTTAGGCTAACTTACCTATATGCAAAGTGTTACGGATTTTTTTTTATGATTTTTTTTTCATTTTTCGAAAAAAGTGCCGAAAATTAGTGATTTGACCATCATATCTTTTTTGTTTATTGATATATCAACGCCATTTCTTTTTTGTTTTGATCATCAAAATATTGCGCATGTAAAATAAATGTGATTTAATTTAGAAAACATCTACAAAAAAAATTATGGGCCAAAGAAATCTTGACAGAGACAAAAAGTAAATCAAACCTTCAAGTTTAGGTATAAATTTAAAAAAAAATTAAAGCCTCCAGACAATTTAAAATAATTTCAAAAATTACTCTAGTTAACACTGTTTTAAATAATATTACTTTCATTCACCTACCTTACTTACTTTTTTTTTTAATGATGAAATAACGAAATGGTCTCTACCTGAACCCGCACTCTACGCTGACAATTATAACAATAATTGTTATTACGCAGGGCGGTATGTCCCTGTTTAGCACATGGACATGGTAAACTACCTGCTGTCTTTTCTTATCCTGGAATTTGGGGTATGAGTTTCCACGGGCACCACAAATGTCTCTCATAGGGTGAAATTAATGCCGGTAGGTATCAAAATAAAACAAATCATAAATTCGAGTAACAAATTTATTTTACGAGTATTTTTGTAAATACTGTGAATTCGGTCGTGAATTTCCGCAATCTACATTACTGGAAATAAGGATTATCTACAAATAAGGAAGTAAATCCTCCCCTGCTGGAAAAATCTCATAGAATATCATAGGAAAAACAAAATATTCTATGAGATTTTATGAGTTACTTGTATTCCTATGAGCCTGAAAAAAATTTGATCATAAACATTCTATGATATTTTATGAGTATTTCACCAACTCATAGATTCTCATAAAAATGTTACTTCTTGTCGCTATGAGATTTTATGAGTAATTTCAACATTAGACGAACAATGAGTAATACTTATGAGATTTTATGAGAATTTCGAGATTAACATTTCTATGAGATTTTATGAGGAAAATTGAAAGAAAAGTAGCTCATAAGAAGTTATAGACAATTTATAAAGAAGTTATGAGCAGTATTGCATTGAAATTCTTATGAGTTTCTATGAGTAATTTCGACGACAAATACACATATAAAATACCATAGAATATCTATATTTTATGAGAATTTCGAGATTAACATTTCTATGCGATTTTATGAGGAAAATTGAAAGAACAGTAGCTCATAAGAAGTTATAGAGAACTTATGACGTAGTTATGAACAGTATTGCAATTGAAATTCCTATGAGTATTTATGAGTATTTCCCATATGCAATCCATATACAATCCATCCTAAAATAAATCTTATTTTGTAAATAAATATGGCGTAATGGGTAACCATAGACTACTATAGTGCTGTAATATATGTTGATAAATGTCGATGTCGGTAAATTATTTAGAGATAACTTGACATGATAATTTCGTGATTTTTGTATTTTAATGTTTTAAATAATCTGATGAAGTTGACGATATTACAAAAGTGAGTTATTCCGTATAGAGTGGCTAATGAAAGAAGGCACTATGCAATATTTTTTTATTTGTCATGTTCGTTTTAAATTAGATTTCTGAAAGTACTTTTCGGTATTTGAGGTTTCTCTGTGTTTTGATAAATTTTACCCTTGAGTTGTCACAGCCTTTTCATGCATCGCCATTTCGTTCGTGTTGCAATTGCAAATAATATCTACACTTCTACAGTCCGGCCGCTCAAAGAATGCGTTTCTGACACCTGTCAAATCGTCATGACTAGTGATGTACAATAAATAACATTAAAAATATTTAGTAACGTTATTTATTGCATTCATTATGCATATTTATTCAATTTAATATAAATGTTGTTATTTTTTATAGGAATTATATATCAATATATTCAATAAATATTCACAATGTAAATAAATTTTTAATGAATCAATTGAATTGAATCGTAATTTCTGAATTAACGAAGGGAAAAAAGTCTTATTTATTGGAAAACGTATATTATGAAATACATAATTTTAAGCATTAAACAATGAAGACTATGTCATACCGGGTGTATTTGGAACGCTTGAAAAGATTTAAACCTAATAATATACTATTCATATATATATTTAAATATATAAAAGAAAGTCGTGAAATCGTGCTATAAGTAATATTATATATAATCATGCTATATTTTAGTTACACTATTTATAACTCAAGATCGGCTGAACCGATTTGGCTGACAATTGGTAGGGAGTTAGCTTAGAACCAGGAAACGGACATAGGATACTTTTATTTTTTTGTATCAAATTTTGTAAGCATCTGTAATTTGGTCCAACTTGGGTGACAGGGTAGTTTTTATCTCAATTGAACCCGGTAGGTGGCGCTGCTATCGGTATGTAAGCAATCAAATTTGGTAGCTGTTTTTCCGGCAGGACAACGTCTGCCGGGTCCACTAGTTCTATATAATACATATAACCATTTATCTCAGAAACGTTTTTTAAGAACATTTTAGTATTTATGTATTTTGCGAACTCTCGTTGACCGCGAGAGGCGCGACTAGTGCGTGCGAGAGTACGTTGACCTCGCACCGGTCAGCTGATGGCGCGCATGAACTTGTGGTATTCAATGACATTGCCGATTTTTTCAAAACACGATTATTCTGAAGCATTATCTTCAAATTTCTGTTTCATTATTTTTCCCAAACCGGATTATACCAAAAAAAGTTATGAAGAGGCAAGAAAAAATTTCTTTTCGCGTTTTTTTTACTTGTATCATGTCAGGTCATGCCAACGCTATCATACCTCTTCGTTTTTTCAAGCGTTCCAAATACACCCGGTAGAGTATATCATTTTTTACCAGAAATATAAAGTAGTAAGTAATTTTATTTTCAATGTTTTTTTTTAATTCATCTGACTGATATTATGACACTAGTTTTTTTTAAGTTTTGTTTGAGCATACCTTTATTATATCATTAACTTTATTAAATACTAAGTACATTATGTATTATAAAATATATAAAAATCAAATGCTGTTCGTTATTCTCGCTAAAACTCGAGAATGGCTGGGCCGATTTGGCTAATTTTGATCTTGAAATGTTTGTGGAAGTTCAGGGAAGGTTTAAACGGTGAGAAACATAAATAATATGTAACGGAAAATACTAAAAACGACGATTTAATTTTCCAATACAAAATGTTCCCAGCGGGGAAATTTGATGTCTTTTATAAAAAACTTTTTAAAATAATTAACGCCCAACGAAGTGGGCACGGGTCAGCTAGTATATTATAAAACTAGATTCTGCGCGCGATTTCGTCGGCGTGGACTCCGCTCCTATTAGTCTTAGCGTGATGACACATACCCTATAGCCTTCCTCGATAAATGGGCTATCTAACACTGAAAGAATTTTTCAAATCGGCAGTTAGTATATTATAAAACTAGCTTCTGCGCGCGACTTCGGCGGCGTGGACGCCGCTCCTATTGGTCTTAGCGTGATGATACATAGCCTATAGCCTTCCTCGATAAATGGGCTATCTAACACTGAAAGAATTTTTCAAATCGGCCCATTAGTTCCAGAGATTACCGCGTTCAAACAAACAAACAAACAAACAACCAAACAAACAAACTCTTCAGCTTCATATATTAGTATAGATTATAACGTTTTATTTTATATTATACAGACAGATTATTATAATTATTAAGATTACAAAAATATTCGATTACAATTGCCTCGTTATTTTGTCACATCACTACAAAAACAAATAGTTGACATAACCTTGAAGCAGCGCCGTTTGACGTGGTTTGACTTTTAAAAGCTATTGTTTTTATATTTGTTAATTAAGTAATTGTAATAATTTTAGCCCAAAATTGGTACATTTATTGTAAGTTGGCATAATTAATCGAATTTTAATGTTATCGCTCGTTAATAAGGTAAGGTGGTAACGTTATAAAAGTGTATTAACAAATGTGAATATTATATTTAGTAAATTATAAATTATTTTTAGTTTATAATAATTTTAGTCCTATTCATCAGTTTTCAGAAGTAATGAGAATGTATAACGATTCTATGATATTGAGTACCTATGTAGGTAAAATAGTTAATAAAATTTTAACTTTATAACCTATAAGAACTATTTAGTAGGTAGCATTCAAAATATTTTTTTGTCATGGTTTTATTTATGTTTATTTACATAATTATCAAATTAAGAAACAATATGTACAAATTCACAATTATAAGTAGCAAAAGAAAAGCACTAAGGTTTGTACAATACACATGTAAGGTTTGTACATTTTACATTTCATAATGATAAAAAAGTAGTATTAATGGTAAAAATAGTATTTAAAAAATAAAACAATCACAGTTACATTTTCATTTGGTACATCAATTTTTATACAATGTATTTTAATAATATTTATTTTTTCTCAGCGTTGTCAAAAGATAAAAAAAATTAAGTTTTTGTTTAATATTATTACTTTTGATACATTCAACCAAATGTGATGGTAGTATATTTATTAAGGGACTATGTAAGTCGTTGTTCTCTCACCATACACGTTGTTGGCAAGAGCTGTGTTTAAGTGGTTTCTCGCTACAACCCGTGTAAATGTAGGGTGCTGAACACGTTGCCTAAACTTACTACTCCAGATATTTTCTATTAGAACAGTATACTCAAACTTTTTATGTACTGGTATGATACTTTGCAATGATTAAAAAGTGCAATTTTGTCATTATGAAATTCAGTCCTAATATTTGATGAAACAATGTTTTTTAATATCTTAATTGTAATTTGTATATATTGTTTAGGTAACTTTTGTAGGTACGACCACAACTACTGAGGCCATATTGGATATACGAATCTGCCAGAGCATAATAAAGTAACAATCTAATTTTTAAAGGGATCCTTTTTTTTTTAAATCATTATGTTAACTAAAAATTGTCTTAATTTGGCACATACTCGATCTATTTGTCTCCATGAAAATTTGTTGTCTATTACCAGACTTAAGTAAATCTGTAAATTAACAATTAACTTCAATAGCTGAGCAAGCACAGTTATTTTTATCTTTGACATGTAAACAGTTATGGTTGTGAGCAATCAATTTTGTTGTGAGAGTGTCGCTGATGTGATGATTTTATAATTAAATGTTTACTTTTGTTTGTATTAATTAAAATTCCTACATCATGGCACCACTGTATCAATATGTCGAAGTGCTTCTGAGGAATATTATATATTAGTATTCGTTATATATTATTTTTCATTTACTAATATTGAAATTACCTATATTCTCTTAAAAAGAAAAATTGAAAAGTTTTGCTGTTGTCATTTTCCATACAGCTAGAAACATTTTGATTTTATTTTTTTTATTTACAGTTTTAGATTTATTTATATAAACAACAAATTTAAAATTGGTTCTGTCAAAATTAAAAATGAAAAAGTTTTTCTTTAGCATAAAATTTTTACCCTACAGTTTAAAATTACTTATTTATTTATTGTTCAAACTTATATAAATTAATAAAAAAAAGTCAGTGCTAAATCGCTTTTATATAAACAATTTAATTTGCAATAACAAATGTTGAGATCAATAATTGAGATAAAAACTACCCTATCTCCCAAGTTGAACCAAATTACAGATGCTTACAAAATTTTATAAAAATTGATTTAGTAGTTTCAGAGTTTATCGCTAACATACATCGTGACACGAAATTTTTATATATACCTACATAATTATATAGATAGATATGTATATATATTTATACAAGGTAACTTTTTCATCAATATCCACTTTTTAACATCGTTCATCTGGATTAAAACTTAATAGCTCATCAATACAACATCATTTCTAAATCTCCGATTGATTCTTTACGATTTTTTATTCCACATTAATCGCTTGAGCCTGTAATGTCCTACTGCTGGGCATAGACTTCTTTCCCCGTGTTGGTTAAGGATCAGAGCTGCTTTCCGAGGCACGGTGGGGAGACCCACAAGGACTGCACAAACACCCTGCCACGGCAAACATTTGTATGGCCAATACAAATGTTGGATAGCCTACAGGACATGAGGCATCGATTTTTGGGGTTGGGGAACTGTCGAACTGTACCACTCCCACCCCCAGCACTGCACTAATATATATATAGAAATCCGAAAAAATAACCAAAACCGAGTATCTATGCCCAGTTCTGGGGCTGGGAGTGGTACCAGAGGGTAACCCCCCACCCCCTCCCAAATCCTCATAAATCGATGCCCAGTGCTGGGGGTGGAAGTGGTACCGCTTACCCGCTCCCAAAACCCCAAAAATCTGTCCAGTTCTGGGGTTGGGAGTGGTACCAGAGGGTAACCCACCCACCCCCTATCCTCCCCCAAAACCCCATAATTAGATGCCCAGTGCTGGGGGTGGGAGTGGTACCCCTTCCACCTCCCGAAACCCCAGAAATCTATGTCCAGTGTTGGGGTTGGGAGTGGTACCACAGGGTAACCCACCCACCTCCCTCCTATCCTCCCCCCAAAATCCCATAATTAGATGCCCAGTGGCGGGAGTGGTACCCCTTCCCCTCTCCTCCCAAAACTCCATAAATCGATGCCCAGTGCTGGGGGTGGGAGTGGTACCCCTTCCCCCTCCCAAAACCCCAAAAATATATACCCAGTTCTGATGTTGGGAGTGGTACCAGAGGGTAAAGCATCCACCCACCCCTCCTCCCTTCCCCTAAAACCCCATAAATCGATGCCCCATGCCCTATAGACTTACCCAAATGTTTGTCATGTGCGGGGATCGAACCCACAACCGCCAGCGCAACAGCCACAAACCAGTGCTATAACCGTTGCGCCAACGCGTCGTCCACGTTAAAACTCATAAAATATCATAAAAATTTATAATCTAAACATGAGCTCATAGATTCTCATAACTTTTACATTACATCCATTATGCTCATAAGATTGTAGATTTTTTACGTAAAAAGTTATGAGATTCTATGAGATACTGAAGATGCTCATAAGAACTTAGAATCAAATGAATTGTGACCGCTATGAGTTTCTATGAGTAATTTCGACGACAAATACACATATAAAATCTCATAGAATATTTTCGTATTATTTTTTTATGAGATCCTATGAGATTTTTCCAGCAGGGTCGCCTGATGAGAGCAAAGTCAATTTTAAATAATAAACGCTTCACACTCAACGGCCCCCAGTTGGATGTTCTCCTGTGTCGGGGGTCCGGAAACACAATACACAAGCACAAACGCCCAGACCACGACAAACATCTATATGACCAATACAAATATCTACCGTGAGCGGGAATCGAACGCACGACCGCCAGCGCATCAGCCAGTGCTGTGACCGCTGCGCCGACATGTCGCCAAAGTCAAGATGGTAGTTTACCATGTGCTATACAGGGACATACCGCCCTGCGTAATAACAATTATTGTTATAATTGTCAGCGTAGAGTGCGGGTTCAGGTAGAAACCATTTCGTTATTTCATCATTTAAAAAAAAAGTAAGTAAGGTAGGTGAATGAAAGTAATATTATTTAAAACAGTGTTAACTAGAGTAATTTTTGAAATTATTTTAAATTATCTGGAGGCTTTAATTTTTTTTTAATTTATACCTAAACTTGAAGGTTTGATTTAATTTTTGTCTCTGTCAAGATTTCTTTGGCCCATATTTTTTTTTGTAGATGTTTTCTAAATTAAATCACATTTATTTTACATGCGAAATGTATTGATGATCTAAACAAAAAAGAAATGGCGTTGATATATTAATAAACAAAAAAGATATGATGGTCAAATCACTAATTTTCGGCACTTTTTACGAAAAATGAAAAAAAAATCATAAAAAAAAATCCGTAACACTTTGCATATAGGTAAGTTAGCCTAAATAGGTTCCAAATGACCCCTCCTACCCAACATACCTCTATGGATAACCATTCCCCTAACACCCTGTATATGCATAGGGTACTTCACTACTAAATGACATTATAATGTAGAATTTATAGTAATCTAGCTCTTTTTTGAAGTGAAACTTCTTAATGTTTGAAGTGAAACTCCCTTTTTCTATGTTTTTTTTCAACTAGTTTTTTTTTTGTACTCTAAATTCGTTTTTTTGTAATTAGTTTTTTTTTAATGTTGTTCATTCCCATAACCTTGTCCAACACAATCAGGAGCACAAATAAAACTAGTAAATGCTTCAACTTAATTAAAAAACAAAGTATGGCGGCCTTGTACTAACAAGAAATAATTTTGATAGCGCGATTTAATCTACTACTAACGCCATCTAGTCGTAGACGTGGTAAACCTCGAACAAAAAACTTAAAAAAAAAACTTAAATAATTCTAAGTTGCAGCGTTAAGGATTCCTTTTTAAAATTAGTTTGCCAAAGAAGTTTCACTTTATCTATATATTAATACGTGAAGCAAAAACTTTGTACCCCTTTTTACGAAAATTGCGCGGACGGATAAGTATGAAATTTGCAACACTTATAGTTTGTATAGAGAAGGAGTGCAGAATGCTATTTTTTTTTAATTATGCATAAAAATATATTAAATCGATAAAAAAAATTACATACTACCATGTATTTGACACACACATGCCTAGGACACACGCATATACTATTTTGTTGATTGTCAAGTCTGTAGTCAAATTGAAATTTTTTAAAAAAAGGTTATTTATTTTCATAATTATTTGGTTTTCTTAAATTTAAAATTTTAATTATATTCGAATTTCGACCTCTGGGCGACCACTAACTAGTTCTGATAAAAACTGTAATTTATAGGCTTGAGCTTTCAAAAAGAAAATAAACGGTTGGGCAAGGTATAATTCGAAATTGCATTACTATAAAGTAAGCGTGAAAAGAATACCCGCAATATATTCTACCATATTACTTAACGCACCCAAAAAATGTATGCATTTAAAACAAAAACAATAATTCTTTTATTGTTTCTTACAGTTTAATTTCAACCTTTAAGTTACATTACAGAACAGAATCATTCTCAAATGTCGGCCCTATTATATTTTGATGATTGATGATGACTCTATTATATATGTTGACTTCAGACCAGGGCTCCGTCTCTAGTATTAAATAGTAGTCTATGGGGCTCCGGCTGTTTATTATATCGGATTGAAATTTATAAATTCAGACCAGGCTGTATGGATTATTAAAGTTCTCTGCCTTTCCCTATTGGGGATAAATTGTAAAACAACTCTTTTAGTCTATTATGGTCTATTCTATTATGAATTGTCTATTATACTTTTATACTTCTATACTCTATAGCTGTGCTCTATAGTTCTATTCTATAATCTATATTTCTAGTTTCTATAAGAAATTACGAAATACGAATTCGTATACGTTACATTTTCAATTTCAGTTATTATTCTTTTCAATCTTTTCGTCTACGGAATGCTGATACACGAAAACACGAACGTCGAATAGTTACGAAATAAAAATGAATATATCTAGCGAAATACAAGCGGTAAGTACGTTATTTGGTAGTTTAATAACCGGAACGGCGGAACCACGTGTGTGCCGCTGATGGTCACCAACTCACCTGAACAACACCTGAACTCACCACCCAGCACCCGTGTTAATACGAGTATACTCGCTCGTATTTATAAATATATAAACATAACCCAATTAATCTTTGCCGCAGTCAGATTAAAAAAAAAATTAAAATACAGTATTTCTAAGCCCAAAAAGAGGTTTTATCATAAAAAAAAATACAAAGGTTTAATACGTGCTATGAAAATTGTGTACTGTTCACAATTTTTTTTTAATGTTTATAATACTAATGTGTTCTATGATAAACTAAATAATATAAATGGAGAATAAAACCTCAATAGCTCAAGTTAAAATGGCGAATTCCTGATGTTGCGTGATATACATGCGGATTTTATAATACCCAGATATTTTCAGCCTAAAAATGTGTTCTCAAAACTATAAATTTATTTTATTAATTCAATATCTTCTATATAAAAATCAATTGCTGTTCGTTAGTCTCGCTAAAACTCGAGAATGGCTTGACCGATTTAGCTAATTTTGATCTTGAAATGTTTGTGGAAGTTCAGGGAAGCTTTAAACGGTGAGAAACATAAATAATATCATGTAACGGAAAATACTAAAAACGACGATTTAATTTTCCAATACTTAAAAATGTTCATAGCGGGGAAATTTGATGTCTTTTGTAAAAAACATTGTCAATTGGTTATCAAATATTTAAAGATGCGTTCAGAAAGTGTTTGTGTATATTTTTCACAAATATACGTATTACGAAGTTCACCGGGCCATCTAGTAATACTATAAATAATTCAATGTACCTTCAATAGACTTTTCATTATTTTCATTTATTTTTAAAGTAATTAAAAAAAAAAATACCCAATAATTATAGTCTAAAAAATTTATTTATGAGCATTTATTTACGAGCAGTACAGTAATATCAGTATTATGGCCTAAAAAATTATAACCAAATTTTGATAATATTTTATTGAAATTGTGTAATACTTGTGGCCAGTGGCGGATTTAAACAGTAGGCTGAGTAGGCTGGAGCCTAGGGCGGCAAATTCTAGGGAGCGGCAATTTTATTTTTTAAACGTTATAATATACATCCAGAAAATGAATGGCCAAGGCCATGCCCACAAGGTCAGCCGGAATAATCGCTTGGCCATTTTAGACTGTACTAGGATATAGGGTATCGAGTTTAGAGCTTGGTAGGGGCGGCAAAAATTGAATAGCCTACTGGGCATATTTGTAAATCCGCCACTGCTTGTGGCACATTGATATGACCAAACTCACTCCCTATTCGTCGCGGAAGGCGTGACGCAGTGCATACCTGGCCAACCAATCTGCCGCCTTGCGGCGGCGCTGGACCAGCGGCCGACAGATTGGGGGATTTATCGTCTGCATTGCACGGTCCTGAGAAGGGAGGCGACCTTTATGTAATGTGTTAGAGGGAGTTACCAATCGTAAGCGGGATCGGGGAAGTGCAACCGTGTCCCCGTGATTCTGCCCAGGCGTGTCAAGAGACACCCCAGGGGTTGTGGTCCGTGGCACATTGATATGAAGTGGTAACTTCATATATAGTACGCTGAAAGCTACAATTTATATATTACTACTAGCTTCTGCGCGCGACTTCGTCGGCGTGGACTCCGCTCCTATTGGTCTTATAGGGTGATGATATATAGCCTATAGCCTCGATAAATGGGCTATCTAACACTGAAATAATTTTTCAAATCGGCCCAGTAGTTCCAGAGATTACCGCGTTCAAACAAACAAACAAACATCTATATAATTATCATCACGCTAAGACCAATAGGAGCGTAGGACCAATGAAAAATGTTTCAAAATCGGGGTTTTTGCTTTTGAGAGCTTCCGTTGAAGTTTCGCACAAATCATGTATGACAGAATTGGCCCTATTCCACGGGGATGAAGTCGCGCGCAGAAGCTAGTATGTATATATAAAAGAAAGTCGTATTAGTTGCACTATTTATAACTCGAGAAAGGCTGAACCGATTTGGCTGAAAATTGGTGGGGAGTTAGCTTAGAACCAGGAGACGGACATAGGATACTTTTTATCTCAATTGGACACGGTAGGTGGCGCTGCTATAGGTATGTAACTCCGAAACTACTGAATCAATTTGTATCAAATTTTGTAAGCTTCTGTAATTTGGTCTAACTTGGGAGATAGGGTAGTTTTTTTGTCTCAATTAGACCCAGTAGGTGGCGCTGCTATCGGTATATAAGCAATCAAATTTGGTAGCTGTTTCCTGGGCAGGACAACGTCTGCCGGGTCCGCTATAACTTCCGTTATATATATTCCGTATAAGTCCGCTATAGCTTATAAAATGTTCAATTAGAGTAGACTATTAAACTGTACTTTTCCAATAGTTGCATACAATACATTATCACATCAATCGATTTTTTTTTGTTAAATAAATAAGAATTTTACAAACTACTATTTACTCGTGTACTTGTTTTTGTCACATTCGAATTGTTTCTTTACTTTAGAAAGACATTATTGATACTTTAATTTAAGCTGTTAGTGAGTTTTCAGGTTTCTCAATTTCAGTGTGGTTATTTGAACATTCTTAAATATAAATCATTTCATCTGTTACAGAAACCCAGGAACAAGAATTTATGCACATTACCAGATATTGTTTTAGCGTACAAAAAGCACCATAATAAACCAGCTGCAAAAATGCAAGGAGCCAGGTATGAGTTACAATTTTTATTAAAGTATACTGTTTAATCTTCTATATATCTATATTCTATATACATATATAAAAGAGAAAGGTCACTGACTCATCACGAAATCTCAGAAACTATAACACCTACAAACTTGAAATTTGGCAGGTAGGTTCCTTATAGGGAGTAGACATCAGCTAAGAACGGGTTTTACGAAACTCCACCCCTAAGGGGGTAAAACAGGGGTTGGAAGTTTGTATGAAAGTCCTATGCTTTTTAAGTAAGAGACTTAAAATTCAAAATGTATGCTCTGTAGATGGTGTTGAGGTGTACTAATAATGTATTTTTAGAAATCAACCCCCTTTTGGGGTTAAAACAGGGGATGGTAGTTTGTATGAAAGTCCAATGAAAAATAAAATCCATCGATTTCATTGATTCTAAATATTCGTCTAGATATTGATTGGTTTTATTTTTCTTATATTTTTTTCTTTCTTAAGGTATTGAGCTTTTTCGAATATAATTAAAAATTATTTGGAAATAAATAACTCCACGCGTCCGAAGTCGCGGGCGGCCGCTAGTTTAATATAACGTGACTATTACGGATGTGGTTAAAAAAAAAGATGTGATTTAAAAAAAAAAAAGTGTGTGTGTCAGCTCCGACGCACGATTTTTGTCCTGCCAGATTAAATATAATTATTATGAACTTTTGGAGTTTACTCCTTAAGAATAGATTTTCATATAAGGCCCCCGGTATGAAAAAAATATGAGGAGTAAAATCTACTGAACGAATGACCTCGTTACGTTTTTGTGCGCTATCTATCTGCTACGACGTCGACTGTACCGGCTACGACGGTTACGACGGTATCGGTTACGACGTTTTTTAATAATGCCGTCGATAGATGGCGTTATTTGATTCATTAACCGACTTCCAAAAAAGGAGGAGGTTCTCAATTCGACTGTATTTTTTTATTTATTTATTTATACTTTTATTATGAACTTTTTACTGGGTGGACCGATTTCGATGATTTTTACTTTAATGAAAAGGTGATGCGTGCCATTTGGTCCCATTTAAATTTATTTGAGATCTAACAAGTACTTTTCGAGTTATATCTAATAATGCGTTTTTACTTGACTATTTTTTGTCGACCTACGTTGTATTATACCGCAAAACTTTTTACTGGGTTTACCGATTTTGATGATTTTTAATTTAATCGAAAGCTGATGTTTATCATCTGGTTACATTTAAATTTCATCGAGATCTGATTACAACTTTTTGAGTTATCTTTGATAACGCGTATTTACTTGACTATATTTTCGTATACCTATGTTGTATTACTTGTCGATGTAATTGAAGTCTGTTTTTTTCATTTGCGAGCCAACACAATTATTTATTTAGGTACCATTTGACAGTCGTGCGTCGGAGCTAACACAAACACTTTTTTTTTAAGTGAAACTTCATTAGACGCATGCAGGGGTAAAATTTGAGCGACCGCTAACGCGGCAGCGTCAGGGACGGTCTTTACTTGGATGGGTGACCGCCTGGTGTTGGCTTTTTTTTTTCAATTAGCTTTTTGTATTTTAAATTCGTTTTTTTAATTTGTTTTTTTTTATTAGTTTGCCAAAGAAGTTTCACGTCTGACATGTGTATTTGGTATGCACGAAATTATTTTTTTTATTAATTTTTAAATTTATGATACTTCAGCGAAAAATCTGCACTAGACACTTCACATGGCAAATTGAAAACAAAGAAACAGGAATCTTCAGACTCAGAAGATGAAAAACCAACTGTTACATATCTTGACGTATAACTATAAAACAGATCTTTATTTTATTTTTTTTATTCTTTTCTTTTGTAGTAGTAGATCGTTTAGTAGTAGATAGTTTACTAGTAGATAGTTTACTAGTAGATAGTTTAGTAGTAGATAGTTTAGTAGTAGATAGTTTAGTAGTAGATATTTTAGTAGTAGATAGTTTAGAAGTAGATCCGTTTCCTTGCTTTTGGAAACCCGTACTAGTAGCCGTAATAGTACCCGTAGTGATGTCAAACACCAACACCGAAGGTATTTTTTTTGCATTGTTAATATTGTATGTAGGTATATATTTTTAGGGTTCCGTACCTAAAGGGTAAAAACGAAACCCTATTACTAAGACTTCGCTGTCCGTCCGTCCGTCTGTCACCAGGCTGTATCTCAAGAACCGTGATAGCTAGACAGTTGAATTTTTCACAAATTATGTATTTCTGTTGCCACTATAACAACAAATACTAAAAACAAAATAAAATTAATATTTAAGGGGGGCTCCCATACAACAAACGCCATTTTTTGCCTATTTTTGCTCGATATCAATAAATGGTAACAGGTAGGCACTTGAAATATTCACAATGTACTTAATTGTTTATTTACTTTAATAATAAATAATAGAATTAAAATAAAATAAAAATATTTAGGGTGCTCGTGTGCTGTGTGGTTACGGCACTAAAGAATGTAGCCACCCCCTCTCTTCCCGTGGGTGTCGTAAGAGGCGACTAAGGGATAACACAGTTCCACTACCACCTTGGAAGTTAAAAAGCCGACGGATGGCGGGATAACCATCCATGCTGGCTTTGAAATACACAGCCCGAAGACGGGCAGCAGCGTCTTCGGTGCGACGGCGCCAGCCCTGCGGTCACCAACCCACCTGGCCAGCGTGGTGACTATGGGTAAAACACATGAGTTGGCGTCATAATATCGGGCGCGAACTTGTGGAGGCCTACGTCCAACAGTGGACTGTGATAGGCTGAAGTGGTGGTGGTGGTGGTGGGAGGGTGCTCGTACAACAAATGTGACTTTTTTGCCGTTTTTTGTTCGTTAATATCAATGTACCTACTGTTGTTTACCTAGTCAATCGTACGTAACCCGTCGTGCGCGAGTCCGACTCGCACTTGGCCGATTTTTTACTAATGATGTAAACTAAATTTTGAATTACTGTGATAATGTTATCTTATTTCGTCACTACCTCTGAATTTTTATTAATTTTTAATAAAGTTTATTTGTTTGAAAAAAAAAAATTGAATAAAAGCTTATTTTCTTAGAAACCAGCCACAAAACCCGCCTCCACACACATCGGTGTTAAGGCTGCTCCAGCTAAAAAGCCTGAATCATGTCAAACACCAACACCAAAGGTATTTTGTTTTGCATTGTGAATATTGTCTATAGGTATATATTCTTTTACTAATGATGTAAACTAAATTTTGAATTACTGTGATAATATTATCTAATTTCGTCACTACCTCTGAATTTTTATTAATTTTTAAAAAAGTTTAGTTGTTTTAAAAAAAAAATTGAATAAAAGCTTGTTTTTCCAGGTAAATTCAGCTACAAGTGCTACCAAGAATAAGAAAAGATATTCCTCTGCTCCTAAAAAACGAGAATCATCCTCGAATGACAGTGATGATAGTGATGATGAAAAAACTAAAGTAAATCAATCTAAACCTACCCCAGCTAAGAATAACCAAACAAGAGATACTCCTGCTAAAACTGCTCAGGTAAAGAAACAAAAATCTTCTTCTGATAGCGACAGTAGTGATGAAGAACCAAAAAAAGTAAAAAAACCAGTACAGAAACAGAATACATCTGTTAGAGCAACTCCTAAAGTACAAAATGAAAAGTCTTCAGATGATAGTGATGATTCAGATGATGATACTACCAAAAAGGCTCCTCAGAAACCAGCCTCAAAAGCCGCGTCCACACCAGCAAAGACTGGTGCTAAGGCTGCTCCAGCTAAAAAGATTGCTCTAGCTAAAAATCCTGTTCCAGCTAAAAAGCCCGAATCATCATCAGATGATAGTGATGACAGCAGTGATGAAAAAAGTAAGGCTAGCAAACAAGCTAAGCATAACTTAAGAGTAACTCCAAAATTGTTGTCGGAGGCTGCGACCCCGTCACTTGCCGGTTGTCCAGTCTGGTGTTCTGATAGCGACAGTAGTGATGAAGAACCAAAAAAAGCAAAAAAACCAGTACAGAAACAGAATACATCTGTTAGAGCAACTCATAAAGTACAAAATGAAAAGTCTTCAGATGATAGTGATGATTCAGATGATGATACTACCAAAAAGGCTCCTCAGAAACCAGCCTCAAAACCCGCGTCCACACCAGTAAAGACTGGTGCTAAGGCTGCTCCAGCTAAAAAGATTGCTCTAGCTAAAAATCCTGTTCCAGCTAAAAAGCCCGAATCATCATCAGATGATAGTGATGACAGCAGTGATGAAAAAAGTAAGGCTAGCAAACAAGCTAAGCATAACTTAAGAGTAACTCCAAAATTGTTGTCGGAGGCTGCGACCCCGTCACTTGCCGGTTGTCCAGTCTGGTGTTCTGATAGCGACAGTAGTGATGAAGAACCAAAAGCAAAAAAACCAGTACAGAAACAGAATACACCTGTTAGAGCAACTCATAAAGTACAAAATGAAAAGTCTTCAGATGATAGTGATGATTCAGATGATGATACTACCAAAAAGGCTCCTCAGAAACCAGCCTCAAAACCCGCGTCCACACCAGTAAAGACTGGTGCTAAGGCTGCTCCAGCTAAAAAGATTGCTCTAGCTAAAAATCCTGTTCCAGCTAAAAAGCCCGAATCATCATCAGATGTTAGTGATGACAGCAGTGATGAAAAAAGTAAGGCTAGCAAACAAGCTAAGCATAACTTAAGAGTAACTCCAAAATTGTTGTCGGAGGCTGCGACCCCGTCACTTGCCGGTTGTCCAGTCTGGTGTTCTGATAGCGACAGTAGTGATGAAGAACCAAAAGCAAAAAAACCAGTACAGAAACAGAATACACCTGTTAGAGCAACTCATAAAGTACAAAATGAAAAGTCTTCAGATGATAGTGATGATTCAGATGATGATACTACCAAAAAGGCTCCTCAGAAACCAGCCTCAAAACCCGCGTCCACACCAGCAAAGACTGGGGCTAAGGCTGCTCCAGCTAAAAAGCTTGCTGCAGCTAAAAATCCTGTTCCAGCTAAAAAGCCCGAATCATCATCAGATGATAGTGATGACAGCAGTGATGAAAAAAGTAAGACTAGCAAACAAGCTAAGCAAACAAAACATCAAGTGAAACCTGCTGTGTCAAAGGAAAAGTCATCTTCAGATGAAGATAGTGATGAACCCCCAAAACAGAAAAAAACCGTGCAAAAATCTCAACAAAATTATACAAAAGCAGCATCAAAAGTTCCATTTATAATGATGTTTTCATCTGATGACAGTGATGACAGCAGCGAGGATGAAAAACCCAAAACCAATAAAACTCCAATCAAAACTGTTTCAGCTAAAGTTTTGTCCACGAAATCATCATCGGATAGTGATGATAGCAGTGAGGATGAAAAGCCTAAGAAACGTCAACCTTCTGCGACACCAAAAAGTAAAGCTAAAGTTTTATCTGATGATCCTAGTGATGACGAGTCTAATCCAGAACCTACAGCAGATGATGATAGCGATGACAGTGATTATCAACCTCCAGCTAAAGTACAAAAGAGGGAAATAAAACGGGTATATTTTCTATTACTATCATAATTCACATTAACAATATATTTATTTTATTTTATACTAGCTGCTGCCCGCGACGTCGTCTGCGTGCGTTCACTGCTCGTTCCCCGTAGGTGATAGCGTGATAATATGTAGCCTATGTTCTGACCCGACTTCTTAATAATATTCGTGCCAAATTTGAAGTAAATCCATGCAGTACTTTTTGAGTTTATCCCGGACATACATTTGAAGAAATAAAGGTTCACTGCTCTTTCCCCGTAGGTGATAGCGTGATAATATATAGCCTATGTTCTGACCCGACTTCTTAATAATATTCGTGCCAAATTTGAAGTAAATCCATGCAGTACTTTTTGAGTTTATCCCGGACATACATACAGACAAACAGACAAACAGACAAACAGACAAAAATTCTAAAAACTATATTTTTGGCTTCGGTATCGATTGTAGATCACACCCCAAGTATTCTTTTAAAAAAATATTCAATGTACAGTTTTGACTTTTCTACCATTTTATTATATGTATAGATAACTAAGTCTGCAAACAAGCATACGGCTCACCTGATGGTAAGCAAATACCGTAGCCTATAGACGCCTGCAACACCAGAAGCATCGCAAGCGCGTTGCCGACCCTATCCCCAATACCCCCCAGGAGCTCTGGTCACCTTACTCACCAACAGGAACACAACACTGCTTGAAAACAGTATTATTTAGCTGTGGTCTTCTGTAAGGTCAAGGTACTACCGCAGTCGGGCTGCTCCATTTTTTGAGCAAGAAATTTCCTGCTGTGCCCTACCTCAGTTACTGTGTGACTTTTATTGATATTGCTATATATTTACTAACCAATTTAAAACCCTGGATAGAACATAGGGCTTTATCCCAAAATGATTACTTTTAGAAACAGATTAGGATTTATCTAGGTATAACCACAAGACGCCGCTAGTGATAGAATCACTAAAAGATTTGAGAAAATCAAATATCTATACTAATATATTATAAAACTGAAGAGATTGTTTGTTTGTTTGAACGCGCTAGTCTCAGGAACTACTGGTTTGATTTAAAAATTATTTCAATGTTAGATAGCACATTTATCGAGGAAGGCTATACATAGGCTATATTATATGATCACGCTAAGACCAATACGAGCGGAGCACCAATGAAGAATGTTTCAAAATTGGGGTATTTTGAGGGCTTCCGCTGCGTGATCTGCGTAAACAGTTTCGAAAGAATCATGTATGATAGAATTGTTCCTATTCCAAGCGGACGAAGTCGCGAGCAGAAGCTAGTCACTATATACAAATTTAAAGACAGTTGACGCCGAAAAAAATAAAAATATGTGTGAAATGTTTAATTTGTTATCTTAGGGCGAGTGTCATGTCTGCCATGCAACTGTACCGCTATCCAGACTTCGTAATCATTTGTTTTTTTGCATCATGCGAGCTAGCGATGACATGTTCGAGGATATAGATGAGACCAGTTCTTCAGAAGAAGGCAGTATTGATGTTAAGGTAATTAAACAAATTTATAAAAACCAAGTCTTTGAAGTAAAACTTCTTTACGCACACCACTTGGGAGTAAGCTGGTGAAGGCGTGACGAGAGAGACTCACAAATACCTATCGCTCCTGTTTATACACTACTAGCCGACCTGTGCTCACTTCGTTGGGCGTTAAAAGATTTTTACAGTAATTTGATATGTTTCAAGTTTTTTAAATTTAACTATTACAGAATAATAACGAATTTTTAAATGAAGTATACTTTGGTAAACGCCGTGAACACAGTCGTTGGGCGCGCCGTCCGCTGCTATTTTACATCGATGTTTATTTAGTTGGTACCTACAGTTCGTCAAGAGATGGCGCGATTCGTAACACCTACTATTATTTTCACTGAATTTTATGTTCAATTACAATAAAATATAGCCTATATCACTCCTGAATAGTGTAGCTTTCTGTGAGTGAAAGAATTTTCATGATCGGATCAGTATTTGCAAAGATTACCCCGTATATACAAACAAAGTTATAAACTTTACCTCTTTATAATATTAGTATAATTATATTCAGTTTGAATTAGTCGTGAATTATGAGTAATTGTGAATACTATTAACTCATATTATAATGATCGTTTTCCAGGTGGCAGACGGCGACGAGGACACTAAGCCGTACGGACCGCCGCAATACTCGTATTCGAGGATAGCGCCAGATGTAAGTGTTCTAAACATTTGTCTATACGAATATAAACTATTAGAAATTATTCGCCGAATGTATGTCAAACGACAGACAGCAGACTGGACAAACGGAAAGTGACGGAGTCGCAGCCGCCGACAACATTTTTGTAAGCGCTGGTGACCTACGACACACGCGACACACACGCGACATACACCCGACACACACGCGACATACACCCGACACACACGCGACATACACCCGACACACACGCGACATACACCCGACACACACGCGACACACACGAACACACGTCCCTACCCATGAACACATACATGCACGCTCGCTCTCACACTCACATTCACAAATACTTATCGCTCCTGTTTGTACAATATTCAGTTTGAATTAGTCGTGAATTATGAGTAATTGTGAATATTATTAACTCATATTATAATGATCGTTTTCCAGGTGGCAGACGGCGACGAGGACACTAAGCCGTACGGACCGCCGCAATACTCGTATTCGAGGATAGCGCCAGATGTAAGTGTTCTAAACATTTGTCTATACGAATATAAACTATTAGAAATTATTCGCCGAATGTATGTCAAACGACAGACAGCAGACTGGACAAACGGAAAGTGACGGAGTCGCAGCCGCCGACAACATTTTTGTAAGCGCTGGTGACCTACGACACACGCGACACACACGCGACATACACCCGACACACACGCGACATACACCCGACACACACGCGACATACACCCGACACACACGCGACATACACCCGACACACACGCGACACACACGAACACACGTCCCTACCCATGAACACATACATGCACGCTCGCTCTCACACTCACATTCACAAATACTTATCGCTCCTGTTTGTACAATATTCAGTTTGAATTAGTCGTGAATTATGAGTAATTGTGAATATTATTAACTCATATTATAATGATCGTTTTCCAGGTGGCAGACGGCGACGAGGACACTAAGCCGTACGGACCGCCGCAATACTCGTATTCGAGGATAGCGCCAGATGTAAGTGTTCTAAACATTTGTCTATACGAATATAAACTATTAGAAATTATTCGCCGAATGTATGTCAAACGACAGACAGCAGACTGGACAAACGGAAAGTGACGGAGTCGCAGCCGCCGACAACATTTTTGTAAGCGCTGGTGACCTACGACACACGCGACACACACGCGACATACACCCGACACACACGCGACACACACGAGCACACGTCCCGACCCATGAACACATACATGCACGCTCGCTCTCACACTCACATTCACAAATACTTATCGCTCCTGTTTGTACAATATTCAGTTTGAATTAGTCGTGAATTATGAGTAATTGTGAATATTATTAACTCATATTATAATGATCGTTTTCCAGGTGGCAGACGGCGACGAGGACACTAAGCCGTACGGACCGCCGCAATACTCGTATTCGAGGATAGCGCCAGATGTAAGTGTTCTAAACACTTGACAACAAATACTAAAAACATAATAATAAAATAATAAAATACTCTTTATTGTACACAACACAATAAGTTATAATAACACTAGCCGACCCGTGCCCACTTCGTTGCGCATTAATTATTTTTAATAATTACTTCTAACGACGATATTTCAAAAACTATTCATCTGATTGATATAGTGTATAGGGCAATTTTAATCTACATTAAATTCTTAAGCTAACCAACATATTTATTTCGATAAGGATTAATACTGAACTAAAGAAAATAGCTTTGAAAATAACGTAATGTTTTTAATTACAAATTTGAACATAAAAGTGGTTATTGTAAGTCAACCGTAAGAGATAGAGATATGCTGTCGCGGACTTTTTTGTAGCATTTTTATAGATTTTGAATTCGCTAGTACATTACTTAACTATATCTTTGCTAGTTTACGCGGCGTTCGCGAGGAAAGGTCCCCGTTGGCGAGATTTTTTGCGACCTCTTCAACATTTATCGCCGTATTTCTGCTAATTTACATAAAAGCATAATAAATTATATACCTAAACCTTCCTCAAGAATCACTCTTTCTATTGTTGAAAACCGTGTAAAAATCCGTTCAGTAGTTTTCGAGTTTATCGCGTTCAGACAGACAGACAGGAGGACAGAAAGACGCGGCCGGGGGACTTCTTTTTATAAGTATAGATATTAATTACATTTGCATACATTTTATTTTTTAGAATATGTAGCTTATTCTCATCAAACATGTAGGAAATACCGAGCTATTTCACTAACAGACATACAGTCTGAACTAGTTTAAAGAAGAACTTTAGCGTTTTATTATATTGCAAACAATATAAAAATATAAAAAATAAATTTAAAAATCCCCAAAATTTCGGGTAAAATAATTTGGTTCATACTGGTCACGACTACAAACCATGTTTAGGGTTTAGGTTTTGTGTTCCAAGCCATGTTTTTTTTATATTATTAGTGGAAACAACAAAATCACTTGTGAAAAGATAATTCATTATGACTCTTTTTTTTTGCGAACTATTTTTGCAATCCCGAAAGACGCAATAAGGCATAATTTTAACAAAATCTACGATGGAAAGTGGTGCTACAGAAGCGTCCAACCCGGCTATTGTTTGGTAGCGAACTGAGCGCGAAAACGTATCCCTCGAGCATTTAGTATCCCTGAAGTTGCAGTCACTTGTAAGTTCCAAGCGCTCCGTCTGCCTTTTTAGGGTTCCGTACCCAAAGGGTAAAAACGGGACCCTATTACTAAGACTTCGCCGTCCCTCCGTCCGTCCGTCAGTCCGTCCGTCCGTCTGTCACCAGGCTGTATCTCAAGAACGGCTATAGCTAGAGAGTTCAAATTTTCACACATTATGTATTTCTGTTGCCGCTATAACAACAAATACTAAAAACAAAATAAAATAAATATTTAAGGGGGGCTCCCATACAACAAACGCGATTTTCTTGCCCTTTTTTGCTCGATATCAATAATGGCAACAGGTAGGCACTTGAAATATTCACAAAATACTCAGTTGTATTTTTACTTTAATAATAAATAATAAAATTAAAATAAAATTAATATTTAAGGGGGGCTCCCATACAAAAAACGTCATTTTTGGCTATTTTTGCTCTCATACAATAAAAGTGATTTTTAGCCGCTTTTTGCCCGTTATTACAATCAATGTACCTAGTCAATGGTACGGAACCCTTCGTGCGCGAGTCCGACTCGCACTTGGCCGATTTTTTACTGTAGTCTGTGGGTTTCATATAACAAAAGTGATTTTTAGCCGCTTTTTTCGCGATATTGAAATCAATGTACCTACTGTTGTTTACCTAGTCAATGGTACGGAACCCTTCGTGCGCGAGTCCGACTCGCACTTGGCCGATTTATTTATCATTTTGATATGGTATTAATCTTTTTCTTATTTACTGAATATTTTGTTCAATAACAATTAAATATAGCCTATGTCACTCCTGAATAGTGTAGCTTTCTGTTAGCCAAAGGATTTTTTCGATTGTTTAACGAAGTGGAGATGCTTAACCTTTTGAGCGCCACGCCTCAAATCCATTCCCGTGCCCTGTACGCCAAGGCATAAATTAAACAAAAATACCTACGAAAAAAATAGTGCTGCCAAGAGTCGTTATCGAGTACCACAAAGTGACTTGTTTATGTTGGTTTTTATGCAATAAGTGACTACTTACCTATATAATCTAGGATGGTTGTTTCTTTCAATATTTTTCTTGTATTATCTTGGACTCGTTATATATACTTACAATAACATAAATAAAAAACAAACATTACAAAAAAAATCGTAGTAAAGCACAACACCATTCTCTATCGTCATGACGTCATTGTCACGACTGGAAGACTACGGCGCAGCTGACCTACGGTTTTAAAACTTCCATAGAGACATGTTAGAGACGTGCTGTGTGTGCCGCACGCTGTATATCGATTTCGAATCGAATCTATGTATAAAATAAATGAAAAGTAATTAAAAAAAAAAAATAACCGAATTCAAATTTGTAATTTTTTTATTATATAATAACTGAAAAGGGAGTAATAAAAGTGCAACATTTTAAAAAATCTAAAGTACTTACCTAAATATGCCTATTGCCTACTATTTATTAAATCCAGCTTTAACAAAGTAAAACTACAGTACCATACAATATTATAATAAAAATATTTAATATGTCATAATGTTCCTTAACATCTCGCAATAACGGCTATTTGCGCATTATTGTTACTCATTTAAGAAGACAATAGACGCACCGGTCATAAAAAATTTTGTACTGCATTTTGACAGAACTCCTTACTTTCAAACAATAATGGCTCTTGATGTACAGCGATAAAGGTGAGAATTACATTAAAAATCTTTTTTGAGACCATAAATTATTTGGAATTCTCAAAAATTATAGAAAAAATGTTGTTTTCAATCATGGGAATATTTTTAAAAAGTTTATGCAAATATTACGTTTTAAAATTTCATTTCTTTTTGGCTATCGTTTTTAGAAGTTTCGTAAAAATCCTAATAATATTAGTTTAAAATAATGTAATTCACGTGAAATTTGTTCAATGAAATATTGAAGTTGTTATTTAAATACAATATATTTAAAAAATCCTTTGTAATGGAAACATTGTTGTAAATCTATGTTTTTTAGTCTAGTACGATTTTAAACAACTTTTGTCTTATAGAGGTTAAACTAGATTTATAATATATAAATTCATATCTTACATTTATATTTGTGCCTCTTGCGTCACATTACTAGCGGTCTGCTATAGATGACAACGGCGTACAGGACATATTATCATTTACGTGGAATAAGAATGCATGTTTTTATTTCAATGTTTCTCAGTACGTGTAGCTCTAAAAGACTGGTTTTTTTATACTCAAATGTTGCTGGGATATTCTATTTTGAGAGATGTTGAATTAAAATACTAAAAATATTTTTTTAATAATTTTATTTAATATTTTGGAGGTCGGGTTTTTTGTCACATATAGACGTCGTTGGCGCACAGAGCTCGCAAGTGATTGTCACGTATATGTGACTTTGGCGTTCAAAAGGTTAACATCGCCTCCAGTTCCTCCGCGCTCGAGACTTCAGACACGCTGGTCAAGGTTACGTTGTGTTCTGCAAGTCCGGACTTGAGGAGTGTGGTGTGGTGTAGTGAAATCTGAGTATTGTGTCTTCTTGGTGCTATATTTGCGGGTCAAGGTTGACACGGTTCGATTGGAGTTTACTCTTTGTTAATTTGATTGCCGTGATATTAAAAAGTAAAGCATCTCTTTCTCGCAAGAGACGTTGCGCGGCCACTCTGAAGGCAGGTTTAAGCTACCGTTTCACGCGATTTTACTCCCCGTAGTTATTTCGCACCACGGCTACGTCTTATATCCTTTCTGAAGGAGTAAATTTGAAACGTGTGTGGCCAGAACGACGAGCCCGCGGGTCCCAACGTAGAGTACCAGTCGTGTCGCGAGTGGCGCTTGCTCGTGCCGGCGCTGCAGCCTTCCGACGCGCGCCCCGCCACGACGACGACACACGCGACACACACGGACATGCAAGCGACCGCGCCGCGCCGCGCCTCCAGCGACCGAGCGCTGGTGAGACAAGACACGCGACTCACACGAGCACACGTCCCGACCCATGAACACATACATGCACGCTCGCTCTCACACTCACATATACTTATCGCTCCTGTTTGTACAATATTCAGTTTGAATTAGTCGTGAATTATGAGTAATTGTGAATATTATTAACTCATATTATAATGATCGTTTTCCAGGTGGCAGACGGCGACGAGGACACTAAGCCGTACGGACCGCCGCAATACTCGTATTCGAGGATAGCGCCAGATGTAAGTGTTCTAAACATTTGTCTATACGAATATAAACTATTAGAAATTATTCGCCGAATGTATGTCAAACGACAGACAGCAGACTGGACAAACGGAAAGTGACGGAGTCGCAGCCGCCGACAACATTTTTGTAAGCGCTGGTGACCTACGACACACGCGACACACACGCGACATACACCCGACACACACGCGACATACACCCGACACACACGCGACATACACCCGACACACACGCGACATACACCCGACACACACGCGACACACACGAACACACGTCCCTACCCATGAACACATACATGCACGCTCGCTCTCACACTCACATTTACAAATACTTATCGCTCCTGTTTGTACAATATTCAGTTTGAATTAGTCGTGAATTCATGGACGTAATACCTACCTAACAGGACAGAGTACTCTGAAAATATGTATTTACGAAAATGAACACTAGTCCAACGACTTAAGTATTATATTCGGTTGCACATTATACAAATGCAAAAACGAGCCGAGAGAGATAGTCACAACGGAGGCCTTGTGTCTCGTTCTTTCATATTGCCAGCATAAAAATGTTTCTGATCAAAAATTATGGCTGACCTAAAACTCCATTGAAACAATTGTATTTTAATGTTATTTTACCAATTGTAAGTCAGCAAATCATAATTAAAATTAATTTCTTTAAATTTATTCTTAAATAAAAAGAAAACATAAATTATTATTTTGCCTATTTCTTTTTTTTTCTTACGGTAACTCTCGTAAACATCACAGTGGACATTGTTTAAGACTGTAATAAAACTGAATATAATGCTTAACACCTTGTATTAGTGTTCATTTTCGTATAAACAAATTTCCATCTACAACTATGGTGACCATGCGTCACTTTATTCACTTTTATTGATATTAAAGAAATGTTTGTGTTATAAATACTATTTGTTGTTCAAATAAAAATAAAATATTAAATTTAAAATAATTGTAATGACATTATTTGGACTGTATTTACTTGCCAACTGTAATAAATATAGCATTAAGGTCTAAGATTAATAAATAAATAACTCGTACTATTTGTATTGTTTACTAGCTGTGCCCGCGACTTCGTCCGCGTGGAATAGTGACTTTGGACAGCATTTTTTCAATACATGTTTTGGTTTATTTTGGATTATAAGCACCGTCGTTTGGTTATTTACATGTTCAACGTGATTCTTCAAATTGGCATAACTTTTTATTTATGAACCGATTGACATAAAACAAACACTAAATGTCAAGTGCAGCCTAGCACAATATATTAGTGAAAACTACACCTAAATTGGATAAGCCGTTTCTGAGATGACAGACAAACACATTTCTGAAACAGACAAAAATTCTAACAATCATTGTTTTGAGTGCTATTTGCGTTGATAAAGGTCCCAATAATATTTTTTCTATATATCTTCCATTTCCATTCATACAGAAAGCGATCTGTTACATTTTTATTATATGTATTGATTTTGTAATCCATCCCTTGTGCAAATGTCTGTATATTGACACACATGAAAACAAATAATAAATATAATAATATAATATTTATTATTTATTCATTATAAATGAATCTAATAATATAATAATAGTCGTCAATACTGGTGTCAGATTTTTCAAGTTTCCAAATCTTAATGTCACCCTATTAGAAAGGGACACAAGGCCTCCGTACTAACTATCTCTGTCGGCTCGTTTTTCAGCTGCGAGTGCTCTGTCCTTAGTTACTATGTCCATGCGTGAATTATGAGTAATTGTGAATATTATTAACTCATATTATAATGATCGTTTTCCAGGTGGCAGACGGCGACGAGGACACTAAGCCGTACGGACCGCCGCAATACTCGTATTCGAGGATAGCGCCAGATGTAAGTGTTCTAAACATTTGTCTATACGAATATAAACTATTAGAAATTATTCGCCGAATGTATGTCAAACGACAGACAGCAGACTGGACAACCGGAAAGTGACGGGGTCGCAGCCGCCGACAACATTTTTGTAAGCGCTGGTGACCTACGACACACGCGACACACACGCGACATACACCCGACACACACGCGACATACACCCGACACACACGCGACATACACCCGACACACACGCGACATACACCCGACACACACGCGACATACACCCGACACACACGCGACACACACGAGCACACGTCCCGACCCATGAACACATACATGCACGCTCGCTCTCACACTCACATTCACAAATACTTATCGCTCCTGTTTGTACAATATTCAGTTTGAATTAGTCGTGAATTATGAGTAATTGTGAATATTATTAACTCATATTATAATGATCGTTTTCCAGGTGGCAGACGGCGACGAGGACACTAAGCCGTACGGACCGCCGCAATACTCGTATTCGAGGATAGCGCCAGATGTAAGTGTTCTAAACATTTGTCTATACGAATATAAACTATTAGAAATTATTCGCCGAATGTATGTCAAACGACAGACAGCAGACTGGACAAACGGAAAGTGACGGAGTCGCAGCCGCCGACAACATTTTTGTAAGCGCTGGTGACCTACGACACACGCGACACACACGCGACATACACCCGACACACACGCGACATACACCCGACACACACGCGACATACACCCGACACACACGCGACACACACGAACACACGTCCCTACCCATGAACACATACATGCACGCTCGCTCTCACACTCACATTCACAAATACTTATCGCTCCTGTTTGTACAATATTCAGTTTGAATTAGTCGTGAATTATGAGTAATTGTGAATATTATTAACTCATATTATAATGATCGTTTTCCAGGTGGCAGACGGCGACGAGGACACTAAGCCGTACGGACCGCCGCAATACTCGTATTCGAGGATAGCGCCAGATGTAAGTGTTCTAAACATTTGTCTATACGAATATAAACTATTAGAAATTATTCGCCGAATGTATGTCAAACGACAGACAGCAGACTGGACAACCGGAAAGTGACGGGGTCGCAGCCGCCGCCGACAACATTTTTTGAGTTTACTCCTTAGGAATCGATTTTCATATAAGGAATGAAAAAAAATTGCGTGCGTACAAAGTACACATGTCAGAAGTGAAACTTCTTTGACAAACTATTAAAAAAAAAAACTATATAAAAAAACGAATTTAAAATACAAAAAAAAAAACTAGTTGAAAAAAAAACAAAAAGCCAACCTCACGCGGTGTTCCGAGGCGGTCACCCATCCAAGTACTGAACGTCATGACGCTGCCGCGTTACCGGTCGCTCAAATTTTACCCCTCATGCGCCTAAAGAAGTTTCACTTCAAAAACGAATTTAAAATACAAAAAACCTGTGTGGTTTTATGAAACCATGGTAAAAGTGAAACTTTTTTTCACATTATAGACGTTTAACTAAAAAAAAATTGGAATAATATTCCATTAAATGTTATAAAAATCGCTTTATCAATCTTACTGCGCGGGCGACCGTCACGCGACATGCATCACACAGACGAAAAAGTTTGAGACGATGTAATAAACCACGCGGTAAGATTGATAAGCTATTTTTATACCCTTAATGAAATCGATCCCGATAATTTTTAGTTAAATGTCTATAATGTGAAAAAAAGTTTCACTTTTACCGTGGTATCATAAAATTTACCGTTTGATATGGTAATCTTTTTCTTAGACTTGTAAGCCTTTTTTGTGCCTATTTAGACAGTAGATCTGAAGAAGTAAACTCCAGTCGTGCGTCAGAGCTTGTCAGCTTTTAACACACACCTTTTTAGGGCTCCGTACCCAAAGGGTAAAAACGGGATCCTATTACTAAGACTTCGCTGTCCGTCCGTCCGTCCGTCTGTCTGTCTGTCACCAGACTGTATCTCAAGAACGGCGATAGCTAGACAGTTGAAATTTTCACAAAGTATGTATCTCTGTTGCCGCTATAACAACAAATACTAAAAACAAAATAAAATAAATATTTAAGGGGGGCTCCCGTACAACAAATGCGATTTTCTTGCCCTTTTTTGCTCGATATCAATAATGGCAGCAGGTAGACAAATACTTAATTGTATATTTACTTAAATAATAAAATTAAAATAAAAAAATTGTTATTAGGGTGGGCTCTCATTTAACAAAAGTGATTTTTAAACGGTTTTATTTAGCTTGACTTGAGTGTTATTTATTTGTATGTTTGGGTCAAACTTAGTACCTGGAATTCTACCCCCTTCCAGATGACAGATTGATGTGATATTTGGCACACACTCTTAATCTTGATGACAATACAACATAATATATTTTTTATGGTTGTAAATCCAATATGGCTGCCAATATAAAATGGCGGATTACATATAACTTCACAACAACCTCAATATTGGTATCAAATGAAAGGGCTTGATTGGTAGAATATTTATTTATACTTTATTTATACTTTATTGTACATCACAACTACAAATATTATTTACAGACTGTGAAGTACAATGGGCGGACTTATGGCTATTTAGCCATTTCTTCCAGACAACCCAAGAATACAGCTCACTATGAAAAATCCAAGATGGCCGCCGCCACAAAATGGCGGATTACATATTTTCCACAAATACCTCAATATGGGAATCAAATGGGGGCTTGATTTGTATAATATAGTTTATTAGACTGTGTAGGTATATTTATTACTAATCTAAAAACTACTCAACAAAACTAAAAACTTGAAAATAAAATAAACTAAAAAACGTTTTATGTTAAACGGTTTTATTGCAATAAAAATGATGTAGTTAGGTTATGCACTAAAAGCTAAAAAATAATTCGGTAAGTCCTAGCTACCAGATCGCACCAATCTTCTCATCAATCTGGGGTATTGATCAGACAAATATAAAATCGTTGGGCGTATAGCGTATCCAGAGTAAACATTATGATAGAAATTTCACGTGCCCATAAAACATTTTTTAGTTTATTTTATTTTCAAGTTTTTAGTTCTGTTGAGTAGTTTTTAGATTAGTAATAAATATACCTACACAGTCTAATAAACTATATTATACCAATCAAGCCCCCATTTGATTCCCATATTGAGGTATTTGTGGAAAATATGTAATCCACCATTTTGTGGCGGCAGCCATCTTGGAGTTTTCATAGTGAGCCCTATTCTACCAATCAAGCCCTTTCATTCGATACCCATATTGAGATATTTATGGAAAATATGTAATCCGCCATTTTGTGGCGGCGGCCATCTTGGATTTTTCATAGTGAGCCCTATTCTACCAATCAAGCCCTTTCATTTGATTCCCATATTGAGTTATTTGTGGAAAATATGTAATCCGCCATTTTGTGGCAGCGGCCATCTTGTATTTTTCATAGTGAGCTGTATTCTACCAATCAAGCCCTTTCATTTGATACCAATATTGAGGTTGTTGTGAAGTTATATGTAATCCGCCATTTTATATTGGCAGCCATATTGGATTTACAATCATAAAAAATAATATTATGTTGTATTGTCATCAAGATTAAGAGTGTGTGCCAAATATCAGATCAATCTGTCATCAGGAAGGGGGTAAAATTCCAATTACATACTAAAGGGTATAACCGGATAAGTATGACGATCCGGCCCCCAAATAGGAACCTTTATCGAAACTTATGTTCTAATATCGCCTTGATGTACAAACACAATTTATGTACTTTTCGCGGCCAGCTTTCGCTTTGACCTTGAGATATGGGAAAAAATAATCGCACGTATGACTTTTATTCAAAGTCATATATCTCAAAAATTAATTACGCTAGAGAGTTGGGACCAACGCGAGTTTTTAGATTACATTGCAGAGTATATCATATATTATTTTCAAATTTTTAGAATATATTTATATATAAAAAAAATTAAAAAATAAGTAAATCATAATTTTTTTTTCATGTTCTCTGAGACTTACAATCACGAAAATAATATATGTTATGCTCCTTTACGTGCTCTATTACTCATAAAAATTTGGTAAAAAAAAAGTTGGTGCAACACTTTGAAAAAAAATAAAAAGTGTTTCGCACCTTGTAACTTATAGATATAAACATGACTCAACACGCACAAAATTTTATCGCTCGTGGAAAGAATTGTACATAAACAAGTTTAGACTTGTTTTCACGTTGTTTCTTTTGTTTTTTGTCTTACTAACATTGTTTGTCATGCGTTGGTATCGCACTGTGGGCTGAAATTCGCGTTTCATAGACATTCAAATTTATTTTTTCAAGTGACGCTTTTTTTACTTGAATGCGATTGAGAATAACTGCTATATGCCTTATATAATGATCTTTCAGGTTTATAATCGTAAACAGCGCACTTAGAATTTTTAAAAAAAAAATTTGTATGGAGTCGACATCATAAATGATGATATCTCCATAATCGCACAATTGCGCCTAATATCCTCTTAGGTTATTAAAATACAAATTATTTTTGATTTTTTGACATACTTCATGTTAAGGTCAAACGTGCGTTTTTTTTTTTTAAAAAATCTTTTAAATTTAATCTTTTAATTCTGGCTAAACTACAAGTCCTATGAAAAAAAGTTCAAGGGCAAAGCTGTAGGTAATATAAAGATCTACAAGTTTAGTATTTACACTTTTTTCACATAACCTCAAAATTTATGTGAAAAATTCAAAAAACCAAGTTTTTATTTTTTTTTTATTTTTTTTCTTTTACAACTGTTTAGCGTGTTTGGGACATAAAAAGGTAAGTTTTCACCAAATTTTGTAAAAAAACAAAAAACAAAAAAAAACAAAAAACAAAAACTTGGTTTTTTGAATTTTTCACATAAATTTTGAGGTTATGTGAAAAAAGTGTAAATACTAAACTTGTAGATCTTTATATTACCTACAGCTTTGCCCTTGAACTTTTTTTCATAGGACTTGTAGTTTAGCCAGAATTAAAAGATTAAATTTAAAAGATTTTTTTAAAAAAAAAACGCACGTTTGACCTTAACATGAAGTATGTCAAAAAATCAAAAATAATTTGTATTTTAATAACCTAAGAGGATATTAGGCGCAATTGTGCGATTATGGAGATATCATCATTTATGATGTCGACTCCATACAAATTTTTTTTTTAAAAATTCTAAGTGCGCTGTTTACGATTATAAACCTGAAAGATCATTATATAAGGCATATAGCAGTTATTCTCAATCGCATTCAAGTAAAAAAAGCGTCACTTGAAAAAATAAATTTGAATGTCTATGAAACGCGAATTTCAGCCCACAGTGCGATACCAACGCATGACAAACAATGTTAGTAAGACAAAAAACAAAAGAAACAACGTGAAAACAAGTCTAAACTTGTTTATGTACAATTCTTTCCACGAGCGATAAAATTTTGTGCGTGTTGAGTCATGTTTATATCTATAAGTTACAAGGTGCGAAACACTTTTTATTTTTTTTCAAAGTGTTGCACCAACTTTTTTTTTACCAAATTTTTATGAGTAATAGAGCACGTAAAGGAGCATAACATATATTATTTTCGTGATTGTAAGTCTCAGAGAACATGAAAAAAAAATTTATGATTTACTTATTTTTTAATTTTTTTTATATATAAATATACTCTAAAAATTTGAAAATAATATATGATATACTCTGCAATGTAATCTAAAAACTCGCGTTGGTCCCAACTCTCTAGCGTAATTAATTTTTGAGATATATGACTTTGAATAAAAGTCATACGTGCGATTATTTTTTCCCATATCTCAAGGTCAAAGCGAAAGCTGGCCGCGAAAAGTACATAAATTGTGTTTGTACATCAAGGCGATATTAGAACATAAGTTTCGATAAAGGTTCCTATTTGGGGGCCGGATCGTCATACTTATCCGGTTATACCCTTTGACCCAAACAAATAAATAAACAAACTGGTCAAGCTAAATAAAACCGTTTAAATATAGCCTATGTCACTCCTGAATAGTGTAGCTTTCTGTTAGCGAAAGAATTTTTTGATTGTTTAACGATGTGGAGATGCTTAACATCGCCTCCAGTTCCTCCGCGCTCGAGACTTCAGACACGCTGGTCAAGGTTACGTTGTGTTCTGCAAGTCCGGACTTGAGGAGTGTGGTGTGGTGTAGTGAAATCTGAGTATTGTGTCTTCTTGGTGCTATATTTGCGGGTCAAGGTTGACACGGTTCGATTGGAGTTTACTCTTTGTTAATTTGATTGCCGTGATATTAAAAAGTAAAGCATCTCTTTCTCGCAAGAGACGTTGCGCGGCCACTCTGAAGGCAGGTTTAAGCTACCGTTTCACGCGATTTTACTCCCCGTAGTTATTTCGCACCACGGCTACGTCTTATATCCTTTCTGAAGGAGTAAATTTGAAACGTGTGTGGCCAGAACGACGAGCCCGCGGGTCCCAACGTAGAGTACCAGTCGTGTCGCGAGTGGCGCTTGCTCGTGCCGGCGCTGCAGCCTTCCGACGCGCGCCCCGCCACGACGACGACACACGCGACACACACGGACATGCAAGCGACCGCGCCGCGCCGCGCCTCCAGCGACCGAGCGCTGGTGAGACAAGACACGCGACTCACACGCGACACACACGAGCACACGTCCCGACCCATGAACACATACATGCACGCTCGCTCTCACACTCACATTCACAAATACTTATCGCTCCTGTTTGTACAATATTCAGTTTGAATTAGTCGTGAATTATGAGTAATTGTGAATATTATTAACTCATATTATAATGATCGTTTTCCAGGTGGCAGACGGCGACGAGGACACTAAGCCGTACGGACCGCCGCAATACTCGTATTCGAGGATAGCGCCAGATGTAAGTGTTCTAAACATTTGTCTATACGAATATAAACTATTAGAAAATATTCGCCGAATGTATGTCAAACGACAGACAGCAGACTGGACAACCGGAAAGTGACGGGGTCGCAGCCGCCGCCGACAACATTTTTGGAGTTTCCTCTTAAGAATCGATTTTCATATAAGACACCCGGTATGAAAAAAAAAAAAATGCGTGCGTACAAAGTATACATGTCAAAAGTGAAACTTCTTTGGCAAACATTTAAAAAAAATTGCATGCGTACAAAGTACATGTCAGAAGTGAAACTTCTTTGGCAAATTAATTAAAAAAAAAAAAAAAACTAATCGTTAAGTTATAAAATTTATTATTTAATACAACAAGATATTAATAGTAGTTTATGCAACTGTCATATAATGAAGGGTATTAAAACACGAGTGTGAGTTTATGAAACGAGCGCAGCGAGTTTCATAATAGTAACGAGTGTTTTAATACCCGTGTTATATGCAGTTGCATACACTACTTTATCTTCACTAATGCAATTAATCAAACAACAAGAGTAAAACAAAAAAAAAAAGTTAAATAAAAAGTTATTATATTCTTTTTCATATAATTTTCTAGATTTTTCTGGCAAAAGATTGTGAGTTAATTTTGTTGCCAATTCTAGAATATCCGGAGGCGTACAAATATCATCGTCGCTATCCATTTTTAACTTTTAATTTATTAAATTAAATTCACGCGTACGTGTATTGTCACAGTGATTTTGCTGCCATTAAAATCTAACCAATGAGAGCGCAGCTGCGCGCATGCGCGCGATGTTATAATGAGATTTTACGATATCGATGTGGATATTATACCATCATGTGAAATTGCTTAAATTGAGTGTTTTGTTGTCTGCGCTATAACAGTAGTAATTATAAGTCAAGTATTGGAAACATAAGTAGAATGTTACAACATTAGTGTAGATAAAAATATGTACTCACCAACACAGTTAAATAATAACAACCACGCTGACTCCTTACTAAAGAAACTGTAATACGCAGCCGCATACAGTGTACAGTATTAGCTCACGTATTTTCACATATACATACTAACACACTTTAAATGCTCAAATACAAGGAAGTATTAAACAGTGTGCAATATACATACACACCGACATTTGCTCTCTCGCTCTGGCTCACTAATTTTGTATTTGTATGTAAAAGGTCTATCAAAAAGTCCATTTCCCACCTCATGCTGTCCCCTGGGAGTGAAGACATAGGGTTCAACTGGTATAAGAATTTTTAAAATTTTGACTAGCCCGTTGGCGCAGTTTATAGTGGACCCTGCTTTCTGCTCCGGGGGTTGTGGGTTCGATTCCCACCCCGAGTGTGGGTGTAACATACAAATTCATTTATATATTTATTTATGTATTATTTATAAGTATGTTTATCGAAAAAAATATATATATATATATATGTAGCAAGACCAGTCGGCTGTTACCTATAACACAAGCATTAAGTTGCTTACTTTAGGAACAGACGACCGTGTGTGTATAATCTATACTTATTATAAAAAAATAAATTAAAAGTAAAAAACCTTTTTAAAAAACAAGCTTTTATTTGAATGCACTAAAACGAAAAAAATAAATTTTTACTTTAAAACTTTTACTATCTACTTATAAAGTCATTACACATAATCTATATGATAGAAAAGCTTGTCGCAAGATAGTACTCGTATTTCCTTAGTTTGAAAATTTTAATAGTTAAAATCAATCACATCAATTTATTTAATTTACTTGTTTACAAGCAAATCTTTTATTTTTTACTTTTTAGTCGGTTATCACGTCACTATTCGAATTATTCTTAGCAAGCCCTTTCATTTGATACCCATATTGTAGAAGTGCACTAAAAATAACTAGTCAGCACTCTTGGATATGCCGCCATATTGGATTTAGAATGACGTCACAAAGGTTACCATGCATTGGCATCCAAATTGAACCTGCATACACAATTTCAGCTCAATTGGTTGAAGATGTCTGCTTCAAAATTGAGTTGCAAGATTTCACCTGAACAAACATACATACATACAAACCATGCATTGTCATCCAAATTGAACCTGTATACAAAGTTTCAACTCAATTGCTTGAAGATATTTGCTTCAAAATTGAGTTGCAAGATTTCACCCGAACAAACATACATACATACATAAATACATACAAATCATGCATTGTCATCTAAATTAAACCTGTATACAAAATTTCAGCTCAATCGGTTGAAGATATCTGCTTCAAAATTGAGTTGCAAGATTTCACCCGAACAAACATTCATTTACATACATACATACATACATTGCAAGTTAAATAAAAGCTTGTAAAATAAGTCCCTCGGCCGCGTCTTTCTGTCCTGTCTGTCTGTCTGAACGCGATAAACTCGAAAACTACCAAACGGATTTTTATACGGTTTTCAACAATAGAAAGAGTGACTCTTGAGGAAGGTTTAGGTATATAATTTATTATGCTTTTATGTAAATTAGCAGAAATACGGCGATAAATGTTGAAGAGGTCGCAAAAAATCTCACCAACTGGGAGCTTTCCACGCGAACGCCGCGTAAACTAGCAAAGATATAGTTAACTAATGTACTAGCGAATTCAAAATCTATAAAAATGCTACAAAAAAGTCCGCAATAGCATATCTCTATCTCTTACGGTTGACTTACAATAACCACTTTTATGTTCAAATTTTTAATTAAAAACATTACGTTATTTTCAAAGCTATTTTCTTTAGTTCAGTATTAATTCTTATCCAAATGAATATGTTATTTAGCTTAGGCATTTAATGCAGATTAAAATTGCTCTTTACACTATATTAATCAGATGAATAGTTTTTGAGATATCGTCGTTAGAAGTAAGTAGCAGCGAAACATTTAATGCTCGGCGAGCCAGCGTTGAGCGTTCTTTCTTTGAGATGCCTATAACGACGCGGGCGAGTCCATCCCCTCTGCCCCGCATCGCTCGACCGCCTGCTCATGCTATTAAAGGAAATCAAAGAATATCAAAGATCATTTTATCGAACTTTTTTTTAACTTTTTTGTTAAATTCCACGCGGACGAAGTCGCGGGTACAGCTAGTAAAATAAAAAAAAAAAAATCTGGCTTTTCTCATTAGTCTCATTACAAACAAAACCAAAAATAATTTTTTCCTCGTTGTGCATAAATAATGTCTTGTATATGTGATTTGTATGTCATATAGAATGTATAAATAATATGTTTTTGTTTCAGGCATGTCTCATATGCCTTGGACCATATGTATCCTCGACTGACTCGATCCGTTGTGGGCGGGTCTACTGTGAGGTAACGAATATGTTATACATATATACATAAGTATTATATACAATGCACTACATCAAAATAACTAAATTATAATTCTTTTAATTTTGGTCCAGCATTAATAAGGAATTTGCAAAAAAAAATTTAAGAAAGTTGATCAAAGCCACTGGGTATTGTAATAATTCGACATTAACTGAGTTATTTATTTAATATACTATTAATTATAGGTAGGGATCCCTAGTACATTTTTTTAACCTGATCAGTATCAAGCTAATTTTCCGCAAGTAGCTTCATTTTGATGAGACGAAAAAAAAGTTCCTCTTCGAAAACTCTCGATTGTGGTAGATAATAGAGTTAGCAGGAGATAGAGCAGCAGCGAGCGTAGGACCGGGATAACGTACCACGCAATTTGTAGGACAATATTACCATCAAATTATGTAAATATTAACTAACTAAAAGAAAAAAAATCAGCCGGTTAGTAATAATTTTTGATGACCTTACGAGGTCATCAAGTTGATTATTGGTTTTTTTTCTGATTTTTTTTTATTTTATTTGGTGAATATTGATATAATTTAATAATAACAAAAAAACTACAAAAAATGCTGCTCTATCTCCTGCTAACTCTATTATCTACCACAATCGAGAGTTTTCGAAGAGGAGCTTTTTTTTCGTCTCATCAAAATGAAGCTACTCACGGAAAATTAGCTTGATACTGATCAGGTTAAAAAAATGTACTAGGGATCCCCTACCTATTAAAATAATTATCGAAAAAAAATATAGATTATATTAGGAGCCACACAAAATTTTACCCTTTTATACACTTCAATCTAAGAGGGATGTCAACGTTGTCACACTTTCAGTGATCCCCCAATAAATATTACGTCAAAAAAGCTATTATTGTATTTGCTCGAAAACATAATTATTTCGTTTGATCGACGAAAAAAAAGACCGACTTCAATTACATCGACAAGTACTACAACGTAATAAGACGAAAAAATAGTCAAGTAAATATACATTACTAGCCGACCCGTGCCCACTTCGTTGGGCGTTAATTATTTTTGTGATGCAAATAATATACTTACATATACTTAAGTTTTCATCTCGCTCACATAAAACTACCACCCCCCGTTTCAGCCCCAAAAAGGGTTGATTTCTAAAAATACATTATTATTACACCTCCACACCATCTATAGAGCATACATTTTGAATTTCAAGTCTCTTACTTCAAAAACATAGGACTTTCATACAAACTTCCAACCCCCGTTTAACCCCCTTAGGGGTGGAATATCGTAAAACCCGTTCTTAGCTGACCTCTACTCGGCAAAAGGAATATTCCTACCAAAATTCAAGTCTCTACGCCTTATGGTTCCAGAGATATCGTGATGAGTCAATGGGTGGGTAACTCTTTTATATATATAGATTAGAGATCTCTAAAAGTACTCGTCAGATCTCGATCTTTTATTGGGACCAGCTGACAAGCACCAGCTTTTGATTAAAAATAGAATAATTAGTCGGTACACACAGTAAAGAAGAGGTAACATATATAAAATTATTCGTATTATTTTTATTTTTGTGTTTCCCACACATAAGGAAATTCGAAAATGTTTTTTTATTAACATATCAAAATTTTCGATCCAGCGGGATTCGAACCCGCACCCCCGACATACCGTGTCCGGTGCTCTAGCCGTTAAGCGGTGGATCAATGTCCAGCCAAATCGAAGTTCTTGATATGATTGTTATTCGGTTTTAAGCATAAATAAAAATAATACGAATTAAAAATAGCTTGGTGTCGTCTATTGTCAAAGAATTCTTTGTAATATGAAACTTTGAATCTTCGTTCGTTCGTTCGTGGGCTCATCCAGACTGACCTAGGTCAGTCCGGGTACGGGTCTTAGCGCTCTTAAGACCCGTACGCCCTTAGACGATCAAATATTTGATCAAACTTCATATTAAATTTCTGTTTGACAAACGTGTTTGTCAAACGTATTTGTCAAATTATTTGATCGTGTGCGGGGTTGCTGGTTTTTTTTGATATGTTTGTTATATGAAACATGAAGTTTGATCAAACATGTTTGACAAACAAGTTTGATCGTTTAGGCTCACGCCTCTCCGCCCGAGCTGTTCCTCACAGGGGGACTTCGCCCTCTGGGTCTTGCGTTTTGGCCCGATGGGCCAGGGCCATACCTACACAAAAGTAGGCTATGGCCTTAATAATGATTAACTTGTAGATGTCCGGTGGTTTGTATCATCTTCTTCTTAGTGAGGTTCTAAAGGACACCGCGTGGGGGGGTCCCGGGTGTCCTATTCGTCGAGATCTTCGTTGTCATCGCCACCAGCGGCGATGTTGGGAGCCGGCGGTGACAGCAGGAGCTCGCGAGGTAGGGAACGACCGTCTGGAGGCCTGGCGTGTAAGGGTGCTATGCCGTTGAGGTGTACGCACGCACCTTTGTCCGCGCGAGCGAACATAGCGCGTGCGAGGCGACGCACATACTCCTGCACGGTGGGTGTCTTAGTATCACGGTGTATGACGTTGTTCCTGACGTACCTCGGAGCTCCTACTATCATTCGTAGGCATCGGTTCTGCTGGACTTGGAGCCGTCTGGCCTGGCTCGCCGAGCAGAGGGCGTACCAGGCTGGGGCCGCGTACGTCAGACGCGATCGGACGTAGGCTCCGTAGACCTTCAGCTTGGTGTTCATAGGTAGTCTGGAGGTGAGCACGGAGTAGAGTTTCGACCGGGCCGCCGCTGCGTGGTTGACCGCCTGGTTGACGGTCGGTACCATGCGCAGCCTCCGGTCGATATGACACCCCAGATACCTTACTGAGGTCCTCCACTCTACGTCCTGGCCTCGGAGCTTGAGCTGGCGCAGCGGCTTAGAGCCCCCGGTGAGCAGAGCGGCCGTCTTCCCAACATTGACGGCCATCCTCCACCTGTCCAGCCATGCCGGGAGCAAGTCCAGCAGACGCTGCATCCTGTTGGTGGCGACGATCTGGTGGTATGATGTAGCGAAGAACGCGCTGTCATCCGCGTACAGGGCCAACAGCACGTCCTCCTCCCCTTCGCGTAGTTGATCTCGTAGTGTTGGGATGTCGTCCGTGTACGCCGCGTATAATCGCGGCGACAGACAGCTGCCCTGGGGTACTCCAGCCCGGATGGGGCGCGGTTGGGAGTCTGCGCCTTCCACCGAGACGTAGAAACTACGGCCTTCCAGGAACGACGCCACTACTCGCACAAGCGCGGGCGACGTTGTCGTGTTGATCACCTTAGCCAGGAGTCCGGCGTGCCACACACGGTCAAAGGCCTTCTCCATGTCGAGAAAGACCCCGACCGTGCAGTGCCGGTTGTTGAGCTCACTGGCCAAGTGATTGAGGACTCTCGCCAGCTGGAGCGTCGATGAGTGGCCGCCGCGAAACCTTTATTCTGCAACAAGTTTCTTTAAACAGATTATTTGTTAGACTGATTTATTTCTACAAAAACTTATAAAAGAAAGTAATAACTAGGGAATGCAATCCAGCACCCAAAAGACAATCCGCAAATCCGCAAGATTGAGACCATTAATCCCGCGGATCCGCAAGATTTGCAGGATTGTACAATATTTTAGAATTTTTAGTCCACAAAATTATTTTCGAAGTCATTAAATGAATCAATATAATTTACTTAGAAGAAACAAATAGTATAATTATATTTTGATCAGAAATAATGACAAAAACTAAATTATTTTATGTGAATTAAAGTCTGAAAAAAAATTATACTACGTTTCGTTTTTCGTCGATTTTTTGATAAAAAAAAGCGAAAACTGTCCTTTCGAGTACCGACTGGCGACTTGCGGCTAATCTAAAATTGATTGATTTGTAGGTACTTTTTTTAAATATATAACTAGGTAGACAAACAAGCGTACTGCTCACCTGATGGTAAGCAATTACCGTAGCTTATAGACGTCTGCAACAACAGAAGCATCACAAGCGCGTCATCGACCTTATACCCAATTCCCTCCAGGAGCTCTGGTCGCCTTACTCACCAACACGAACACAACACTGTTTGAAAGCAGTATTATTTAGCTGTGATCTTCTGTAAGGTCGAGGTACCAGTCGGGCTGTTCCATATTTGAGCAGTCAATTTCCTGCTGTGCCCTATCATATCATTGTTTCACTCACACTAATACATAAAATACATCCATCCTACTTTGTCAAACGACCGATAGATAGTAAAAAACCAAGGAATTTGTATACTACGTACACCAGTATACAAATTACTTGGTAAAATTCATTACATAGAGATTCACCGAAGCTTCTTGACGACTGTTTGGTTTTTGCCTGATAAATAATTTCTTTATATTGAAGGGTAAACAATAAAAACAAATTGATTCGACCAATAAATGAAGTCAATCGACCTGAAGGTATAATTATGGTATTTTCGCGCGTAGTATCCTTGCTTTACGAAACTACATACTACAAGTCATGAAATAATGGTACAAATAGCTTAATTATACTACGAAATCCAACACTTCGTGCCGTACACATTGTTATGCGAATTCAGGCTGGAAAAAATAAAATCTTGCAAATCTTGCGGATCCCGCAGGTGTAATCCCGCATTTGTAATCCCGCTAATTTTATGCGGGATCCCGCATTTGCGGGATTGCGGATCCGCGGGATTGCATTCCCTAGTAATAACTAAAACGATTTAGCCCGTAACATGTGCATAGGGCCTCTTTCTCTATGTAGAAGGATCGGAGCTAACCACCACGCTGCTTCACTGCGTTATGTATCTATATATATAAAAATCAATTGCTGTTCGTTAGTTTCGCTAAAACTCGAGAATGGCTTGACCGATTTGGCTAATTTTCATCTTGAAATGTTTGTGGAAGTTCAGAGAAGGTTTAAACGGCGAGAAACATAAATAGTATGTAACGGAAAATACTAAAAACGATGATTTAATTTTCCAATACAAAATTACCTAGCGGGAAATTCAATTTCTTTTGTCAAAAACGTTGTCAATTGTTTGCCAAATATTTATAGGTGCGTTCAGAAAGTGTTTTGTGTATATTTTTCACAAATATATGTAGGTGATACGAAGTTCACCGGGCCATCTAGTAACTAATATTTTTCTAAATATTTTTAAATCATATCAAAATTTTCGATCCAGCGGGGCTTGAACCCGCCCCGCACCTCCGACGTACCGTATCGGTGCTCTAGCAAATTAAGCTATGGAACGATGTAAATTTTAGATCGAAGTTCTTGATATGATGATTTTATTCGGTTTTAAGCAACCGTGGTGCCTTCTATAGCGAGTCCATTACAGCACCCAACTATACAAAGTTTCATATTAAAATGAATTATTTGACAATTTTGGTATGATTTTAAAATATTTAGAATTTCCTCATGTGTGGGTAACAAAAAATAACAATAATTAATATTTTTCTATTAATTTTTCCAGGTGTGCTGGTTGCAATATCTGCGTGATAAGAAAATATGTTTGCAATGTAGAGCTGCCACCATCCCAGAACATCTTGATAAGACACGCGTGGAACATTTCACTTACAGCTCAAAGTGTGACGTACAGATTGTGTACACGCCAGACACACACTAAATAGATATACTGTTTGTAAGAAATAGAAATGAATAATGGAAGATAATTTGTTAACTAGGTTTAAAGAAAATAATTTGAAATGAATAAGTAAGAGTATTTTATTAACGATTGATAATTTGAATAAGATATAAAAGTATATATTGAGAATGTTTACTATAAGTACGAATTGGGTAGGGACGAATTGATTTTTTGAAGTTGATTAAAAATTAGTTTAAAAGAAGCGTTAGTTTAGGCACTCATACTACGTGACTCATTTTTACATGTTTTTAACCCCCTCCTTGGCGTCCGTAGTATTTGCTAAGACCCCCCCCCCCCTCGAGTTTTCACTTGTAATTCAGAATTATGATTGAAGTAATTTTTTGCAAATAGAAATAAAAATATATATATATATATTTTGGCTCACGTTTGCCTTTATTAATACGAAAAAGCGTGAGATTTTTCTAGAGATTATCGACTACGTGATGAAAGTTTTATATCTTCCCCCCTGTAAGCAATCGTGGTATTTTTAACCCCCACACCCTCCCATGTTATGATCGGGTCACGTAGTAACCCATACGTTTCTTTGCACACATTCATATTTTAGTTCTGATATGGTTTTGCATGTCTATCTGGTATTTCAATTATTGCTTCTATTTGCTATTTGATTGATTTATATATATATTATAAGTCGTATATACCTAGTATACATGGTATATGTAATTTTTTTTTGTCAGTTTTCTTTGTGATAATATTAAAAATATTGTTTGTATGTTTAATTTATAAGTTTAAGATTTTGAGTGTGATAATTTTCTTAGACTATCCGATGGTATTTTACTCGATCTTGGTCTTTTGTGAGCATTTAAACTACTAAAGATTGAGGGAAATACTAAAAATGACAATAACGAAAAAGCAAGTGTTATGTACGGCTTGGCAAAAAAGAGTGTGGAATAAATGAGGTTGCGTACATCTTATCGTTGGCAACCCAAAGTACTAAGTCTCGGCACTGTTTGATACTTGTAATTTTTACTATTAGATATTCGGATGTAGACGCTTGAGATTATTAATTTTTATTGTTTGTTGTTGTTGTACCTAATAGTTACTTGAGATTATTAATTTTTATTGTTTGTTTTTAACTAAAAGCCTTATTGCCGAAATCAGATAGGGTGTCATTATTCATTCTTGTGAAAATCTGTTGTCTCTGTCTACCGCGAAACAGGTGTGAGGTATGTTTGTATTACAAAACGGAAAATCCAACAACACGTTTTATTAAAGTTTTTAATTAATTTTTGTGTTTCACTACATAAGTTCAATCAGAGTTTAAAACACTATTATCTAAATATTCTACTCCAGAAAAGCTGAAGTCTTGGCCAGAGCTTCCTGAAACTTCAGAGTCGTATTGTTTCTGATGAGTCGCTGCTACTGTCATCTCTGAGATTGATGACTAATCTTTCAATTTGCTCATATATTGTTTCACCTCTCTATAATATTCTCTTTCGATCTTCATCGCATCCTGACAGGAGTTCTTCCAGTTATCAGCAGTAATACTTTGGAATGCTTGTTCTGCTGCCACCTATTAGGAAATAATTATATTTAATTAGGGCTCTTACCTTCAATATTAATATGTAAAATATGAACTAGGTTTCTTACCTTTATCAATGGATCCAATATTGACAGAGGCAATTTTATGTTTTGTAATTCCGATGTGGCGACCTCCGATCCTTGGAGATTAAGCTGCCCTATTGACAAACCTAAACCTGTTCTATCCATATTGAGTCATGTTGACCGACTGCTGTTCGGCGTATATACGCGCTGGGCATGTTGGGGCATTCGTGACGTGGCTGCTAGCCTCCTTGCGCTTGAAGGGCTTGCAGGTTGCGTAGCACTCCGTTGCGAACTGGCACTCGGTCTTGTGGCCGGTTTCCCCGCACTTGCCGCATACCATCTCCGGGGCATGACAGAACTTCTCTGGGTGCCCGTATTGATGGCACCTGTTACAGCAGGTGACTCTCAGGTAGTCACACACATCGGCCTCGTCCCAGCCCATGTAGACTCTACCCAAGCCGATGAGTTTATCCCGCAGAGGTGGTGAGCACTCCAGAACAACCGTAGAGCGCTCCCCACGACGGCCCTTTTTGAAGGCAACTCGGCAGTTAGCTAAGGCTAACTTTCCTTCTCCCTTCTCTAAGGTCCACTCGGGATCGTCTGCCAGGTTGGTGGTCTGCAATTCCTCCAGTAGACTGTCCGCCGTAGGGTCGAACCTCAGGTTGCGTATGGCAACCAGAGGGCGACGGCCTCCCCCGGATTCCCGAAATACTCTTGAATCAGTGTGTGTGGCAATTAGGGACGCGTGGATATTGTGAAAACCGGTGGAAATATCAACGGATTTCCGCGATTTCCGTGGATCTATTTTCTCCGGCACGTGCGTGCAACCACAAGGGGGTAGACGGACATTTGACTTTTGTCATCTGTCACGTCCTATTTATTTTTATTTTTTATTTTGCTTGCCTTATATACTTGTATAGTAATCTGTTGTATTTTATTATCTAAGGGCCTATGCAAACTACGTTTTTTAAACGCGCCGTCGACGCGCGTTTGTAGCGATACAAACGCGATACACACGCGAGTTAGACGCAGCCTGTAAACCTTGGCACACCTGTATAATAAAAGCGCGCCGTCGACTCGCGTTTTTAAAACGCGCCGTTAACGCGCGTATGTGCCGTATTTACTGATACAGACGCGATGCAAATGCGCGAGTGACGCGCATGAATGGATTAACGCCGGACGTGTTTGTGTCGCCTCTGCAGTAAAAAATTCGAAAAAGTGGTTTTTTCGTGCTTTTCTGTGGAAATTTTTTGTTTTCCTGGTGCATAAGGTCCCTAGGGACATTGTGTATATAGTGAAGTGCCGATTTGTTGTGTGAAGTGTGGGTTTGGGGCCCAAATAGCCGACTGCGGGCACGTGAGCTAAGGAGACTTTTTTTATTCTATAAACTGTTTAGTTTTATATTATAAGACACTTGAATCTTTAAATAATAACTTATTTATTTTAAAATAAGTGAACTTATTTAAAGTAGTTTTAGTTTTTAATATTTTCTTAGCCACGTGCTTGCACGTGGTTTGTTAGGTTATATTCATAGTGAAGTGACATTTGAGAGCTGCTGTTTGGCGTGTGGCGTTTGACGTTTGACGTCTGACGTTTGACGTTGACAGTTGGCATCGACGGGTGGCAGTGACGTTTGACGTTGACGTTTGACGGCTATCGGTGTTTGGTGTTGCCATTTAAAGTTTTTTGTTTTCCCTGATTTTTATTTTTATTTTTGTTTTACTTTTTTTTTATTTTTATTTTTTTTTATTTTTTTTTTTTGTTAAGAACAATACACGCACTACTGGTGCGTAGCGTATCTGCGTGCGTGTTAGGGCGGCATCATGGCGGACGAAGAGGAGTCCGCGAGGGAACGTCTCCGCGAGAGATATGAGGCAGATGTCAGACGCAGGTCTGAGGAGCTGGAGGAGCTGATGGCCTTCGGCGTGCAGGCGGGGTTCACTCCCCGCTCTTCACTGGCTAGAACTCCTCCCCAGGGGTTTAGCTCACCCGGTGCTGCATCAATTGACGCTTACCTTGAAACTACCCGGGGGAGGCCAGACAAGCGAGGAATTACCTCGCCCGAGGAGGTGCAGGAGAGCACGAGACGGTGTGACGAACGCCGTGCCGTCCAGACTCACAATGTCCCCCCCGTGGCGGGTATCCTGTCTGCCCCCCCCCCCCCGACTGCTACCACACTCGTCGAACAAATGACCAACCCTGTTCCCACTGCCAGCATCACCACCCCTATGCCTGCACTAAACCTCGCCCCTGCCCCTGCCTCCACTCCTGCTCCAGCCCCTGTTACCATCGCCGCTGCCCCTGCTCCTGTTCCCGCTGCTGTATTACCTGTAGAACCCGAGTCGGGGTTGGCGGGTTTCTCCAAAGCCCAGCTTTTGGACGAGGTGCACGGCCAGCTGAAGAAAATTATGTCGGTTGCCAATGGTATGGCATCGCATAATAAATATAAGCTGAATGCCAACGATAGGGACGCTATCGGCCAGGCTAGCCAAAACGTGATCGCGGTTGTTGCTGCCCTTGAGCTTCGGCTCGCCGAGGCGGAGCACCAGGTCACGGCCACCAAATTGAAACTAGCGCAGTTGGAGCTGAAACAGGTCACCAGCCCCACTGGCTTCCCCTCTCCTCCGACCAGTACGTCCACGCCAGCAGTGACATACGCATCGCTGCTGAAGCGTCCGCAGGGACAGCCCCCGGTGCACATTCCGGTGACTCAAGGTCAGGCGGTCTTATTCTATCCGAACACGGATGAAATAAAGACTTCGGACGGCACTAAGGCCGAGCTGCAGAAGGCAATACAGCCTGGTCGCATGGGGATTCCCGTACAGAGCGTACGTCGCATCGGGAACTCCGGCATTGCGGTCAGAGCTGCCACACCTGCAGCGGCCGAGAAGCTGAAGGCCGCGGCGCCCCCTACCCTTAGGGTGACTGAGCCGCGAGGCCGTCGCCCTCTGGTTGCCATACGCAACCTGAGGGTTGACCCTACGGCGGACACTCTAATTGAAGAGTTGCAGACCACCAACCTGGCGGACGACCCCGAGTGGTCCTTGGAGAAGGTCAAGGCTAACTGCCGAGTGGCCTTCAAGAAGGGCCGTCGTGGGGAGCGCACCACGGTTGTTTTGGAATGCTCTCCAGCACTTCGCGACAAACTCATTGGCCTGGGTCGGGTGTACATAGGCTGGGATGAGGCCGATGTATGTGACTACTTAAGAGTCACTTGCTGCAACGGGTGCCATCAGTACGGGCACCCGGAGAAATTCTGTCGGGCCCCGGAGATGGTGTGCGGCAAGTGCGGGGAAACCGGCCACAAAAAGACTGAGTGCCAGTCTGAAACGGAATGCTGCGCAACCTGCAAGCGCTTCAAGCGCAAGGAGGCTAGCAGCCACGCCACAAATGCCCCAACATGCCCAGCGCGTATATACGCCGAACAGCAGTCGGTCAACATGACTCAGTATGGATAGAACGCCGTCAAGTTTGTCAATAGGGCAGCTTAATCTCCAGGGATCGGAGGTCGCCACATCGGAATTGCCCGTCATAGCTGCAGAGAGGAACCTCGACCTGGTTCTCGTACAAGAACAGTACGTAAACTCTGGCTTGACTGGCCTGCTTCAGTGTGGATCTGCTCCGAAAGCGGGGATCATGGTGAGAAACGACAGGATCGCTCTCACGCTGCTGCACAACCTGAGCACAGAACACTGCACCGTCGTACATGCTGATTATCAGGGATTCGGTATCTACATTATCTCAGCGTACTTCCAATATAGTCACGACATCGTTCGTCATCTAGAACACCTGAGTTACGTAATGGATCGATTAGCAGGAAGCCCGGTACTAATCGGTATGGACAGTAACGCACACTCGCCACTCTGGTTTTGCGAGCGACGACAGTATTCGGGACGAGGACCTGACACCGAACACAGGAAGACCCAAATGGAGAGCTTCATTTTTAGCAGAGGCCTGCTCATTCACAACGAGCAGGGCCAGCCACCTACGTTCTGCGGACCCAACGGATCTTCCAACGTGGATCTTACACTCTCGACTAGAGGAGTCACAGTCAAGGAGTGGCGGGTGCACGAAGGTGCCAGTGTTAGCGATCATCAGCTGATAACCTACCAGATGTGCAGCAGCGGGACAGCGAGACAATCGGATCGGGAACCGGACGTTCGGATCGCCTTCCGGGAACGAGGGGTGAACTGGGCCTACTTTCGATCCACGCTGAGCGCCCGAATGGGTAAGCTGGACGCAAGGCAGTCTGCAAATGACCTCGCCAAGCAATATAGTGAATTACTCACGCGCACGGCTACTAGATGTCTAGGATATCGCAGGGATAGGGAGTTTGGGGGCTACGAATGGTGGACGCCTGAACTGGATCGACTTCGCCGTACGGTGAATAGAGCACGGAGATCCTGGCAGAACTCTCGACGACACAATTCCAAAGGTGACGACGTGCTGAGGGAAGCGTTACATGAGGCCCGACACGAATACAAGCTGGCCATGAAAGAAGCGGAAATCAAGCATTTCAGACAAGTTGCCGAAACGGGAAATGACGACCCCTGGGGGCTTGCGTATCGCGCCGCGACTGGCAGGACGCGTCCCCCCAGGAACGTGCTTCACGGAGGGAAACTCGTTGAGGGATACGCCAATGACACCGGAACTGCTATGCACGATCTCCTTTACTCCCTATGCCCCGACGACTGTACAGCAACTGACACCGAGTATCACCGAACGGTGCGAGTGGCCGCCGCTTTCCCTCCGTCTGGTAGGGATTCGGACGCGCCTGGCCGCGCCACTGTGGAACTCATCATCAAGAACCTGCCCAATACAAGTCCCGGACTAGATGGTATCACCCGGAAGATTATCCAGAACGCCTGGAAGGCCTCCTCCTGCGAGATGTTGCTGATGTACGCAGCCTGCATCTCTCAGGGGGTGTTTCCGGATATCTGGAAAATAGGATCGCTGATAGTCTTGCCGAAGGGAAACGACAAGCCGCTGACAGACCCGAAGGCTTATAGGCCTATAACGCTGTTACCGATTCTGGGAAAAATCCTCGAAAGGATAATCATCGCTTGCGCTCCCTGCCTGTACCGCGGAGTTTCGGACGACCAACACGGTTTCGTCAAGGGGCGCTCAACCGTGACCGCCCTTCGAACAGTGTTTGAGCGCGTTGATAATTCTGCGCATAAGTACGTTCAGCTTGTCTTTCTGGACATCTCTGGTGCGTTCGACAACGCCTGGTGGCCGATGATCTTGCTGAAGGCAAAGGCCGCGGGTGTCTCACCGAATATCTACCGGATTTTGGTGAGTTACTTTAGCGGCCGACGCATTGGCCTGTCGATCGGATCCCGGACGTTGTGGAAGACCTCGACCATGGGATGTCCACAAGGATCAGTTTTGGGCCCCACGTTATGGAACCTCCTCCTGGACGATCTCCTGAGACTGCCGAAGCCGGATGGAGTCACCGTAGTGGCATACGCAGATGACGTGACGCTTGCGATCGAGGCGTCGTCCCGAGCTTCCATCGAACACAAATGCTCCACCGTTTTGCACTCGGTTTCTGAATGGGGGACTCGTAATCGGCTGACGTTCTCGCCAGCCAAGTCCCAGACCATGACGATTAAGGGTAGATTTAAACGCGCACCGATCATCAAGCTGGATGGCGCCTCCGTCGCGAGCGTCTCCACGGCCAAGTTACTCGGCGTATACATTGATGATGCGAGGTCCTATGCGTCGCATGCGTCTTTTATGGGCGAGAAGGCCGCTAGCTCTTTCGGGAAGGTCTCGCGTGTCTCTGCCTCATCTTGGGGTGTGAAGTACCGGGCGCTTAGGTTTCTGTACTACGGGACCTATGTCGCTATCCTGACATACGCTGCAACCATATGGTATCGGCGCTCTCAATTGTACGTTGTTCAGAGCGCGGTTCTGCGGAGCCAGAGACCGGCATTGGTGCTTGTGACGAAAGCCTACAGGTCGTGCAGCACCGCAGCACTTCCGGTGCTCGCGGGGGTCCTGCCGGCCGACCTGGAGGTTGTTCGAGCGGGGCGCGTGCAGGAGGAGTGCGAGGGGCTCACGGGCGGGGAACGGAAGAAGAAGAAGACCGAGATCCTCAGCGATGTCGTCTCCGTTTGGCAGACGCGCTGGGCTGCGAGCGGTAACGGAAGGGAGTTATATAGCTTCTTTCCGGATATCGCTTCGCGGCTGGTGCGCCGCTGGGTGGAACCTGACTATGTTACCTCGCAGATTCTCACCGGACACGGATGCTTCAGGGGTCGGCTGTACGGGATGACGCTGTGTGACACGCCATCCTGTTACTGCGGACACGATAGCGAGACCCATTCTGTGGGAGTGTGACTTGTACAGGGAAGAGCGGAATTCGATGCTGGACGGAATCGAGCGGACGAAGGTGGGCCCAGTCTACCACGAGGACCTGACTGCCACGGAGAACAACTTCAGCCATCTACGGATGTTCGCGCACAGTTGGCACAAACGAAGGACTGAGATGACGTAGTAGCTGCAACATTGACACACTTGGACTGCTGTGCCGTCACTAACGTGTCGTGTTGTCGTCAGCCCCAGAAAGGGGAGAATGACGCCAGGGACAGTAACAAAGCACTCTCGTCAGAGGGTGTTTTTGTTTTGTAGGGAGTCAAGAATTGTATGGGGGAAGAGAGCGACAACGCAGACGTACCCCGTACATCTCCCGCGTTTCGCTCCGTATACCGAGAGGTGGGTAGGAGCATGGGAAGGTGGTGGGATTGTCCGCCGTAGGGTCGAACCTCAGGTTGCGTATGGCAACCAGAGGGCGACGGCCTCCCCCGGATTCCCGAAATACTCTTGAATCAGTGTGTGTGGCAATTAGGGACGCGTGGATATTGTGAAAACCGGTGGAAATATCAACGGATTTCCGCGATTTCCGTGGATCTATTTTCTCCGGCACGTGCGTGCAACCACAAGGGGGTAGACGGACATTTGACTTTTGTCATCTGTCACGTCCTATTTATTTTTATTTTTTATTTTGCTTGCCTTATATACTTGTATAGTAATCTGTTGTATTTTATTATCTAAGGGCCTATGCAAACCACGTTTTTTAAACGCGCCGTCGACGCGCGTTTGTAGCGATACAAACGCGATACACACGCGAGTTAGACGCAGCCTGTAGACCTTGGCACACCTGTATAATAAAAGCGCGCCGTCGACGCGCGTTTTTAAAACGCGCCGTTAACGCGCGTATGTGCCGTATGTACTGATACAGACGCGATGCAAACGCGCGTGTCACGCGATGCAAACGCGATACAAACGCGATGCAAACGCGCGTGTGTATCGATACAAACGCCAACAAACTGCTCTGTAGGATAAAAACGCGCCGTCAACGCGCGCTTTTAAAACGCGCGTCGACGGCGCGTTTAAAAAACGCGGTTTGCATAGGCCCTTAGAGCTAATTTATTATTTTATTTAAATTGCTTCATATTATTTTAGTATCTTCGTAGCATCTGGCCGTGGCCATATATCTGCGTATCTGGTTCCCCGCTTCGACTTCAGCAATATCATGGGCCACCAGGCATTATCAAAGGCCCCAGAGATATCCAAAAATATCGCCTGTACATATTTCGACGAGCTCTCACGAGCCACGCCAAGGATGCTCCTTAGCGGAGAAACCGTCGACCGCCCTCGCGTGAATCCGTGCTGGCAGTCCGACAGACCTTTCGTCATTTGCGGTGCGCATCTTATCATTAGACGTTCTAAGATCTTACCAAAGATCGGCAACAGAGTGACGGGCCGGTACGCTTTCGGGTCGGCAAGAGGCTTGCCATTACCTTTCGGTAAGACAACCAACCTGCCGTCCTTCCACGTGGCCGGAAAACAGCACTCCTGAACACATCGCCTAAACACTTCTGCCGTTTCACCCGGCGCGGCTGCCCAAACATGTTTTATTACACGAGCGGTAATCCCATCGATACCCGGTGCGGTGTTGGGAAGCTCCCTGACTACCGTCCCTACCATCTCGACGCTCGGAGGAGGGGCATCTCCACCTGAAGGTGTCAGAGCCGCCATGACGCGCACCTGACGGTGATACTGAGTATCACGTCCCGCGTCATCGTCCGGGCATAAGGCCCTCAGCAAATTCGTCATGGCTTCCTTGACGTCCCCAGCATAACCTTCGGCATACTTTGTGCCATTTATTACGTTATTGGGTGGACGAATCCTCCCACTCGCGGCTCGGTAGGCTTGTCCCCATGGGTCCAAGTTTCCGGAATCGGCGATCTTCTTAAAATGCAAAAGTTGCGCCTCCTCCATTGCTACCCTGTATCTGCGTCTACATGAGTGGAATCTCTGCCTGGCAGCCTCCTCATCGAGACTCGCGTTTACGAGCAGCCTGCCAAGCCCTACGCAAGCGGTAAGACTCCCGACGCAACCGGTCAAGGTCCGGGGTCCACCACTCATATCCCCGCACGAAATTACCCTCCCTTTTTAGACCTAGAGTCTGCAGCGCAGTGCTCTTCACCAATCTGGTGAATTGAGCAGCGATTCGTGTTGCAACCGATTCCACTTCATTGCCGTTCCCACTCTGAGGCGGATTTGGTCCTCAAAGTAAGCCCAATCCACCCCGCGGTCCCGAAACCTCATCGGCTTGTCCGGCGACTCAGCGCCCGAGTCGACCCCATTGTCAATCTTCTTGGCCACCACAAATGTTATCAGCCGATGGTCGCTGTCGATCTTGTTCTCGTGCACTCTCCACCCCGTTACCGGGGCGCCTTTCGTCAGAGTGAGGTCGATGTTGGATGAGCCCGTTGGCCCAGCGAACGTTGCCGGCTGGTTCTCAACGTTCGCCAAACGGAGTCCATGCGCCAGGATAAACGCCTCCATCGATTCCCGACGGTGCGTGACGTCTGGTCCGCGTCCAGTGTACTGCCTTCTCTCGCAGTACCACATCGGAGAGTGCGCGTTTGATTCTACCCCTATTATTACGCGTTTCCCACGCAAGCTGGCTAGTACCGTCTCTAAATGACGCAGGTGTAAGTCGATGTCGTCTGAATACTGGAAATAGGACGATACTAGATAAACGCCATCGGTGTCGGATTGAAGATGACACACCATACAGTGGCTGTTTGACAGGTGTTGAAGTGCCGCGCATGCCATGTTTCGCCTGTGCAGGTATATCCCCGCCTTGGCCTGGGTCCCGTACTGTATGATGTTGGGGCTAGGATAATGCTCCTGGACCAGAACGACGTCCAGCCCCATTTCCTCGGCGACTAGGGGTAGCTCAGTGGTGGCCGTTCTAGCTCCCGCCAAATTGACCTGTCCGACGGTGATGATGTGTGGTACCGCCATTAGTAAGCCGTACGTTCCGCCAATCTCGCTTCGGCATGGCGGCGAGCAGGACAATCCGTACTGGCGGTTTTATGCTCAGTTGCATCCTTGCTGCGGCCGAATTTGTGGCACGTGGCACACCTTGTTGTCGCCGATTTACAGTCGTCCGCCTTCCCGATTCTCCACATTTGCCACACGTCGGGGCTTCCGCCTTGCAGGGACTTTCTCCATGGCCATAGAGTTGACACCGTCGGCAGCAGATCGCTGTGGTGAAGTCGTCCACAGTCACGAGCTCCCACCCTATATAAACTTTCCCCTTATCAAGAAGGACCCTCCGCAGTTTGGGGTCGCACGCCATCACCACTGTGGTCCTCTCACCGCCGAAACGGTTTTTGAAGAAGGCCAGCTTACAGCTTTCACTCATTTTGTCCATGGTCCATTCTTGGTCTTCGTTAAAATTCTGCTCATGGAGAGCCTTCAGTATGGCCGCGAAGTCATTGGCCTTGCCCTCCACGTTTCTGAGGGCCACCAGTGGCTGGCGCTTCCTCGGTTCCGTAGCCCTTAGGGTCGGTGGGATGGCCGATTTGAGCCTCTCTAGATCTTCCCTTGTCCTGGTCTGCACAAGGACCCCGGCTCCAGCCAGTCTCCTAACCTTGTCGACCTTGATATTAAGAGCGGCGGGAGCTACGGAGGTCTTCAACACGGTCTTCGTCTCCTCAGCCGTTTTTACTCCCTCTTTATCGGTAGGGTATACCGCGACCACCGGTCCCGACTGCTGCTTCAATTTATCTGCATAGGACAGCTGCTTTCCAGCTGTCCCCTGGCCTGATGCAGCAATAGCAACTGCCACACGTTCTGCTTGTATCTCCTTTATTCTAGTTTTCTCCTCCTTAAAACAGGACTGAAGAACAGCTGCCCTAGCCTTCGTGACGTCCACTGATTTCTCAGCCTCCACAAGGGCGATGGCCAAATGTGATACTATCTCCAACATAATTCCCAAGTCCTGCGTGACGCTAGCGCTGTCCGCTTTGTTAAGCTTCGCCGTCGGTGACTTTATAGTATCCGTAATATGCTATGCAGCGCTGCTGGCTGCAGCCAGCAGTTCACGCGGGGAACTATGGGCCAAGTTGCCAGCTGGTGTGGCCCGTCTCGATTCGTCCTCGTCGGTGGAGCATGGAGTGCGAAAGTCCGCAGTCCCCGGCGTCCCTGGGTCCATTGGGCCGATGTCCCCATAGGCGTCGCTGGGGATTAAATTCGTCCGCACTGACGAGCACGGCTTAACTTGTCGTCTCCGCGGCTTCTTCTGCGCCACCATCTCTTCGGGTGACCGAAGATGCTTCTCGCGCGTTGGTTGGATGGTCGCGGAGGTACCCCTGGGCGGCGACAGCACCTGCATCACGTCGTCATAGACCTTCCTAGCGGTAGCACTGGCGATCGCCTGGTTCAAGTCTACGTCTTCCTCCCCACTCGTATGATATACACGAGGCGTCGGCGGCGTACGCAACAGTGAGCTGCGCGGTTTGAACACCGATGGTGTTCCACCGCCAGGAGGGGGGAGACCCCCCTCGTCGGAGTCCGTCATGTTCCGGGCTTTTACCTACTCCTATGCTACAAAAACTATGCTAAGCTACAATAACTACTACAAACTAAAATTAACCTAATAAATATATGGCTGATTTGGTCCTCAAAGTAAGCCCAATCTACCCCGCGGTCCCGAAACCTCATCGGCTTGTCCGGCGACTCAGCGCCCGAGTCGACCCCATTGTCAATCTTCTTGGCCACCACAAATGTTATCAGCCGATGGTCGCTGTCGATCTTGTTCTCGTGCACTCTCCACCCCGTTACCGGGGTGCCTTTCGTCAGAGTGAGGTCGATGTTGGATGAGCCCGTTGGCCCAGCGAACGTTGCCGGCTGGTTCTCAACGTTCGCCAAACGGAGTCCATGCGCCAGGATAAACGCCTCCATCGATTCCCGACGGTGCGTGACGTCTGGTCCGCGTCCGGTGTACTGCCTTCTCTCGCAGTACAACATCGGAGAGTGCGCGTTTGAGTCTACCCCTATTATTACGCGTTTCCCACGCAAGCTGGCTAGTACCGTCTCTAAGTGTCGCAGGTGTAAGTCGATATCGTCAGAATACTGAAAATAGGACGATACTAGGTAAACGCCATCGGTGTCGGATTGCAGGTGACACACCATACAGTGGCTGTTTGACAGATGTTGAAGTGCCGCGCATGCCATGTTACTCCTGTGCAGGTATATCCCCGCCTTATCCTGGGTCTCGTACTGTATGATGTTGGGGCTAGGATAATGCTCCTGGACCAGAACGACGTCCAGCCCCATTTCCTCGGCGACTAGGGGTAGCTCAGTGGTGGCCGTTCTAGCTCCCGCCAAATTTATCTGTCCGGCGGTGATGATGTGTGGTGCCGCCATTAATAACCAGTACGTTCCGCCAATCTCGTTTCGGCATGGCGGCGAGCAGGACAGTCCATACTGGCCGTCTTATGTTCCCCGGCTTCTTTGCTACGGCCAAATTTGTGGCACGTGGCACACCTAGTTGTCGCTGATTTGCAATCGTCCGCCTTGTGTCCCGATTCTCCACACTTGCCACACGGACTTCCGCCTTACAGGAACTCTCGCCATGGCCATATAGTTGACACCGTCGGCAGCAGATCGCTGTGGTGAAGTCGTCCACAGTCACGACCTCCCACCCTATATAAACTTTCCCTTTATCCAGAAGGACCCTCCTCAGTTTGGGATCACATGCCATAACCACCTTGGTTTTTTCGCCGCCGAATCTATTCTTATAAAATGCGAGCTTACAGCTCTCCTTTATCCTGTCAAAGGTCCAGTTTTCGTCGTCCTTAAAGTTCTGCTCGTGGAGCGCCGTTAAAATGGCCACAAAGTTGTCAGCTCTGCCTTCCACATTTCTAAGAGCCACCAGTGGCTGGCGTTTCTTCGGCTCTGTTACCCTTAACGTCGGTGGGATGGCCGATTTCAACCTCTCAAGGTCCTCCCTGGTTTTCGTTTGTACCAAAATGCCGGCTCCAGCTAGCCTTCTTACTTTGTCAACCTTTATGTTAAGAGCGGCGGGAGCTACGGAGGTCTTCAGTATTCCTTTGGTCTCGTCTGCAGTCTTTGACCCTTCTTTATAGACAGGGTACACGGCGACTACTGGTCCCGATTGCTGCTTAAGCTTATCCGCTTAGGACAACTGCTTCCCAGTTGTCCCCTGGGTTGATGCGTTAATTGCAGCCGCAACGCGTTGAGCCTGTATTTCAGCACTAGCCGACCTGGCTTTCTCCTCCTTCAAGCTTGTCTGTAAAGCATCTGCCCGGGCCTTTGAAACATCCACGGCTTTCTCCGCCTCCACTAGTGCAATGGCCAAGTGTGATACAATTTCCATCATAGTGGATAAACCTTGAGTAACGCTGGGGTTGTCTGCTTTGTTCAGCTTTGGCGACTAGGGGTAGCTCAGTGGTGGCCGCTCTTGCTCCCGCCAAATTGATCTGTCCGACGGTGATGTGTAGTGGAGCCATTAATAACCGGTTCGTTCCGCCATCCTCATCTCGGCGTGTCGGCGTGCGGGACAGTCTATACTGGCCTGGCCTTCGCCAGCTTCTTTGTTGCGGCCGAACTTGGTGCATGTGGCGCATCTTATTGTATCCGACTTACAATCTTCCGCCTTGTAACCCGTCACGCCACACTTCCCACACGTCGGGGCTTCCGCCTTGCAGGATCTCTCTCCATGGCCGTAGAGCTGGCACTGTCGGCAACAGATCGCCGTGGTAAAATCATCCACGGTTACGACCTCCCACCATATGTATACTTTTCCTTTGTCGAGGAAGGCCTTTCGTAATTTGGGGTCGCACGCCATCATCACTGTGGTCCTCTCGCCACCATATCTATTCTTGAAGAAAGCCAGCTTGCAACTGCCGCTCATCTTGTCCAGAGTCCAGTTCTCGTCGTCTTGAAAGTTTTGCTCGTGGAGGGCCTTCAAAATGGCCGCAAAATCGTTGGCCTTACCGTTCCTGAGAGACTCCAGCGACTGGCGTTTCTTCGGCTCTGTTACCCTTAGCGTCGGTGGGATGGCCGATTTCAACCTCTCAAGGTCCTCTCAGGTTTTTGTTAGTACCAAGATGCCGGCTCCAGCTAGCCTTCTTACCTTGTCAACCTTTATGTATAGAGCGGCGGGAGCTACGAGATCTTCAGTACAGTCTTTGTTTCTTCGGCTGTTTCTAACTCTCCTTTATCGGTGGGGTACACCGCAACCATAGGTCCTGTTTGCTGTTTGAGCTTGTCAGCATAAGTCAACTTCTTCCCAACGACGGGTGTTCGCGTGGGGTGCTTTGTGCCATGCTTCCGGCTGGTGCATCATTCCTGGTCTCGTCCTCGTCAGTAGAGCAATGCGTGCGGAAATCCGCAGTCAAAGGCGTCCCGGGGGGGTCCTTCGCGCTCGCCTCGCCGCACTATGGGACCAAAGCGTGTTTACCATCTCAAAAATGGTTAGGATGAAAATCGTAATTTCAATGTTTTATTCATGGTTTCATACTCTCAGATAGATGATCTATCAGATATAAAGTTAAAAATTTGAAGTTATTTGGTTTTAGATATTAATAATCACTCACAAATATTGGACTTGGATATTTTTACATAAAAGAAATTACCGATATTGAAAGTTGAGCTCACGATTACTTTTAAGTTTTCCAAGAAAGTATATGTGTGTATATACATCAATAGATAGCTTAGAAACCCTAGTTTAGTAATACGTTATGTATTTATTGAAAATATTTTTTTTATTATTTTTATTTTTATTTTTTTTGTAACATGACCAAAATTTTTGTTTTTTAAAATTTCAAATGGAGCTTTCCTATTTGCCGAAAGCTGCCGATGTCGAGTTAATATCATTTTTAGATGCCTTAACTACTCATAAATGTAAGCATTTAAAAAAAACCTGCGTCATTGGTGCGCGAAAATGAGCTGTTGACCAAAATGTAAATATAGGGAAGGAAAAAAAATCGCTTAAAATTACGACTTTTCTTTATTCTGTTCATTAATTGAATTTTAACGTGATTACGGTTTTTTTTTATAATTTGTAAGATATTAACATACATTAAAATAAATTATTAGGTACCTACTCATTTTTAATCAAAAAATATTTCCCATGGGACAATTGTTCGCAGTGATAACTTTAACCACAGGCATGAAGAACTTTATAGTTGAGGAAGTGTTTTATCTTTTGTGGTAATTTATTACAATCAGTATTGGTTACACCAATACGGTGTGAACTGCAGATATCAATCGTGGCATGCACAATGTACTAATAGATGGGTCCTTTATATACTCGTGTTTTCAGCATATTCGTTAAAGTGTTTTGGCTACTTCAACTCAGTAACAACTTATTGACAAAATATAAAAATGAGTGAATTCGTTTGTGTTCGACGCGATCTATGTAGTCAAATTATAAGTGGAAAAAGTACTTCGGATATTGAAAAATATTTGTTGGATAACTTTCAATTATCGCCAACAGACATAAATGCTGTAATACAGAGTATTCAAAAAGATTTGATATCGAGTTGTAACAAGAAATGGACGAAAGCTCAAAGAAAACGAGACCGTTTTGAGAGTCAAAACGCAGATTGGTTAAATGGTGAGTTTAAAGTAGCATTGAATACTTGCAGCACTTCAACTGATACACCATCTGAAAATGCCGATATAAACACTTCTGGTGATCGAGGTAGACCAACAAAGCCATATGAAGAGTGTTCGGCAAATACAAAGAAACGCAAAAATATGGAACTCGTCCAAGAATATGGAATGGGACATGTACATAACGCTTATGTGCAAGGTTTACGATCCATGGGTGAAAATAACGAAGCATCGATTGTTAGTATTATCAGAAATACAGAAAGAGAAGATAAAAAAGGGATACTGCAGAAAATACTTAATCCAGATAACGCACTTTCATTTACCAAAGAGGAGGCATTGAGCTTTTACATTGAAACTGATATATCCAAAGCCCAATATGCGTACCTTAGACAAAGGCTTGCTGAAAAGAATTTAAGTTCCATATTGCCTTCGTATCAGTCTTTAAGTGAAGCAAAAAGGGCTTGCTATCCGCCTGCATCCGGCATAACGGTCACAAATATCAGCGCCAAAATAAATCTGCAAGATATATTGGATCACACTGTCAGTCGTATTATGAAGATTATGTCAGGATCAATAAATTACAATCATGTCAAGCTGTTTAGTAAATGGGGATGCGATGGATCCTCCGGGCAGAGTGAGTATAAACAAGCTCTGCCGGAAGAAAGTGAACTAATATCGGATGCTAATTTGTTTATAGTTTCATTTGTACCACTGCGACTAGTAGACGAGCAAAGTAACGCAATTATATGGCAAAATCCAACTTCCTCTTCAGTTAGATATTGCAGACCAATTTCCTTGGAATTTGCAAAAGAAACACCAGAAAAAACTGCAACAGTTGTCAGAGAAATTGAAGATAAAATTAATGAATTGACTCCTACTATTTTGTCTATAGATGATAAAGTTATACAAGTTAAACACGAGCTGTTCATGACTATGATTGATGGGAAAGTTGCTCAAGTGTTAACACAGACATCATCAAGTGCTACGTGTACGGTTTGTGGAGCAAAACCAAGACAGATGAACGATCTGTTAAAAGTAACAGCAAGAGTTGAAAATGAAAATGCGTTTAAATACGGACTATCAACTTTACACGCATGGATTAGATGCATGGAAATGGTACTCCACATTTCTTACAATATAGATTTTGAAAAGTGGTCAGTAACAACTCCAGAGAATAAGACACTTAAAGAAAATAAGAAGAAACTGGTCCAAAAACGATTTCGAGAATTGCTTGGTTTACATATTGATAAACCTCGTCAAGGTTCCGGTAACAGCAATGATGGTAATACGGCAAGAAAGTTTTTTCAAAATTATCAGTGTTCTGCAGAGATCACAGGTGTTGATGAAGATTTAATCAAGAGATTATACATAATTCTACAAACTATGTCATCGGGTATCTCTGTAAACACTGAAAAATTTGGACAATATACGTTAACAACCGCGCAGTTGTATGTAAGTAAATATAACTGGTATTACATGCCGTCTTCAGTCCATAAAATACTGATACATGGTGCTAAAGTAATAGAGCATTTTGCAATTTTGCCTATAGGGCAATTATCCGAAGATGCTCAGGAAGCTCGAAATAAAGATTATAAGAGGTATAGGTTACATCACGCCCGAAAGTGTTCCAGGTCAGCTACAAACGAAGACGTTCTGCATGTTTTGTTGTATACTTCTGATCCCTATATATCTAGCTTAAATAAACCAAGTTTTATAATATCTAAAGAATTGTTTGACGAAGCTAAAGATTTGTTGGTAATCACAAATGATGAGTAAGATAGGTATTGAAAATTAACAAACAGGTGCTTATTACTTTATGTTTTAGGCGGAGACAATTTCAACAAATTTAAAATCATTAAAATCCGTTCAACCGTTCTCGAGTTATAAATGATGTCACTAACACGACTTTTTTATGTATATTAGGTAAATAATTATTTTTAATTACTAATAATTTAGCTTTAAACTTATTTCATGCAACAATATAACATTAATTACTTTTGTAACACCACTACCTTTTTTTGTATGATTTTTCGCATAACTTGATTTTCAATCTGCTTTTATTAAATAAATATAATTTTTAAAATTATGGTGTTTCATTTATTTTATAGCCTCAATATTCAAAAATACGTGCACAAAATTTCAATAAGATATGTCACAAAACAAAAAAGTTATCGATTTTTGAGATGGAAAAGACGCTTTGGTCCCATAGTGCGCCGGGAACGGTTAGGTTCGTCCGCACTGACGAGCACTGTTTAGCCTGCCGTCTCCGTAGCTTTTTCTGGGACCCCATCTCTTCTGGTGACAGAAAGTGTTTTGACCGTGCCGGCTGGATGGTCGCGGAGGTACCCCTTGGAGGCGATAACACCTGCATGACGACGTCGTAGACCTTCCTGAAGGCTTAGACAAGTGGCAAACGCTCCGAATCTATTCACTTCTAACGTCTTAACGATGTCGCTAACAATTTGGTAGCCAAGTGTACAAGGACTTGTCGAACGCTCATTCTTTTGTATTACAAGCTAAAAAGCGAACGTAGTCTATGGTTTCGATTAAAATACAGTGTTGCCAACTTGGGGGATTTTCATTTTCCCCTAAATTTAGAAATGTATTTTGCAAATAGCGGGAAAGTTTTAGAGGATAAATTTTTTTAGGGTATTTTTTATTCGTTGGAACGTAATATATCATACGTATATATCAATATGAAAAACTAATAAAAATAACAATTCCTTAATTATCAATTTTTAAAAGAATTTGTTCAATGAATATACTAAAGCAATGTATACAAAATAATTTATTTTTATTTTAAAACCGTTTGAAAAGTAAAAACTTATATAAAAAAATAATCTGACCGATTTTTAAATTTTAGTTAGTTTTTAATTTACGGACTTGTTAAAATATTTAGGGAAAAGTTTTTCAAGCATTGGGAGCACTGTTTGAAAACGTCATTTAACACTTAACAGTTTCAAATTTCAACTTGTACCCGACTACCCGTATATTCAATGTACTCTGTGTTGTGAACTTGTGAAGTGTGTATTATCCCCGATTTTATTAAAACTCTTTTTCAAGCTTTCTTCAAAAGAAGTTTTAAAATATTTGGTAAGTACAATACTAATATTTAAAAGTTTGAATGAAATCTTATTATTTTCATTGTAACCGTTGTCGTTCTACTGCAATTTACCACTATTCATTAATTTCATTATACAATTTATGTACAGTATTCTCGTATGGACGTTTAAAGTTTGTAAATTTACTTATGTAAGCAATTTATTTATTTTTAGTAATGGAACCAAGGCAAAGAGCAAGTCCAGAACAATTTTCAATTTTAATAGACTTTATGGAAAGGTATCTATATTTCATTTTTGTGTTATTAGGGTTCCGTACCCAAAGGGTAAAAACGGGACCCTATTACTAAGACTTCGCTGTCCGTCCGTCCGTCCGTCCGTCTGTCACCAGGCTGCATCTCAAGAACGGCTATAGCTAGAGAGTTGAAATTTTCACAAATTATGTATTTCTGTTGCCGCTATAACAACAAATACTAAAAACAAAATAAAATAAATATTTAAGGGGGGCTCCCATACAACAAACGCGATTTTCTTGCCCTTTTTTGCTCGATATTAATAATGGCAACAGGTAGGCACTTGAAATATTCACAAAGTACTCAGTTGTATTTTACTTTAATAATAAATAATAAAATTAAAATAAAATTAATATTTAAGGGGGGCTCCCATACAAAAAACGTCATTTTTGCCTATTTTTGCTCTCATACAATAAAAGTGATTTTTAGCCGCTTTTTCCCCGTTATTACAATCAATGTACCTAGTCAATGGTACGGAACCCTTCGTGCGCGAGTCCGACTCGCACTTGGCCGATTTTTTAAAACCACTACTTATACCGTAATATAAACAATGACATCACCAATTCACACAACACTTACCTACCTATGGGGAGGCACTTATAATACGTTGGTACAACCCGTATGAATTAATTTGAAATCCGGGCCGATGATGTAATTTTATTATAATCCTACTAATAATAACTAACATAGTTTATAAGTAAATATTGTTACTAACACACTAATACACTGGATGTATGTACAGTCCGAAATAAACCACTTGTATTACAATTTTATTATTATTGAATATCGCCTGCCCGGGTCTCAAGTTAATTCGTATGGACTATACTTATTTTTTTATTTATTTTAGACATGGAGATCTGGCTAGACCCCAGTCAGGTCCTCAAGGAAGGATTAGGAGTGACCAGTTGTGGCAGCAAGTATCTGATATTTTGAACTCTATTGGTGGTGGTGTTCAAAAATCACCAGATAAATGGAAAAAAGTAATTAACCATTTAATAATTATATTATACCTTTTTCTATTTTTAACCGACTTCCAAAAAAGGAGGAGGTTCTCAATTCGACACGTATGTTTTTTTTTTTTTTTAATGTATGTTAGCTCAGAACTTTTGACTGGGTGGACCGATTTCGATCAATTTTGTTTTAATTGAAAGGTGTTGCGTGTCATGTGGTCCCATTTTAATTTAATTGAGATCTGACAAGTACTTTTAGAGTTATATCTAATAATGCGTATTTACGTGACTACTTTTTCGTCGACCTACGTTATATTATACTGCATAACTTTTTACTCGGTGTACCGATTTCGATGATTCTTACTTTAATCGAAAGCTAATACTGGTCTTGTAATCTTGTTAAAATTAGATCGAAAACTGATTACAACTTTTTGAGTAATCTTTAATAGCGCGTATTTACTTTACTATTTTTTCGTCTTATTACGTTGTATTACTTGTCGATGTAATTGAAGTCGGTTTTTTTTCGTTTGCGAGCAAACACAATTATTAATTATTTACATATTTATTTTCATATAAACTGCTTTTAATTAACTATATTTATTTAGGTATGGGCTGACTGGAAGACAAAAACAAAAAAAAAATTTTTAAGCTTAAATCTTCAAGCAAATCGCACTGGTGGTGGTCCAAGTAGGCGAATGTCATTGAATGCTTTAGAAGAAAGGGTGGTGGCGGTCATTGGAGTTTCTGCGGTGGTTGGCCAAGCTGGGGTTCAGGAGCAAGGTTTTCATGTTAGTTTAAACCCTTCCGTATTTACTAGCTGCTTCTTATTATCTGCACCAGAATCTCGTTAATTTGTGTTTTAAATTACCACCTGTTTTTAGCGTGAAAGTGCTATAGACCTTCCATTGGAGCATGCACAATATCCACATGATAGTGTGTTAGAGGACCACAACAGCCAGACTAGTAAGTTAACCATTAATTATGCAATCTTTGGTTAAAACAAAATAACTATGCATAATATTTAAACTTAATTAATAAGATGGTAGTAAGGTTGTTGTTGCTCGCTGCATCTCTACCCGTGCGTTTGGAGCAGATTGGTAAAAAATATGTAGCATATATCCAACTCCAGAGTTCAAACTATTATCATTTAATATCCTTTTACGACTTGGAAATAAATAAAATATAATCTATTACTTTTCAGTTCCAATAACTATCCATGCTTCGCCAGCCTTAGCCTCATTACCGCAACCGGTGGAGGATACACAAGCACCGTCGCCATCTCAACCTCCACAATCACCACCAGCACCTCAACCACCACCAGCACCACAACCACCACAACCACCACCAGCACCACAACCACCGCTTCCACATACTCCTCCGAGACGACGTCAGGCGTCAGGCTCTCCACGCTCAACATCAATTACTCCGCGTCGGGCTTTATTAAGAGCTCGACGGAATAGAGGTTTAACTCCATTCGAACGGGCGGCAGATTTATTTGCCGATGTTGAGCGAAGGCGCCTCGTGCATGAAGAGGCACGTGACAAGCGCCTTCATGAAAGGGAGATGGAGAGGATTGCTGTAACAAGACAGCAGAACGATTTATTGCATCAATTGAGCCTAATTGGGCAACAGGTCATTGATTTAATAACGCAGCAGCGACCAAGCAGTTTGCCATCCACTGACCCTATTTAATAATACCTACTGGTATTATTTAATAATTATTTAATACCTATTGGTATTATTAAATTGGGTCATTTTAAGGTTTTTTTTAGGTTCATTTTTAGGTCATTTTAGTTTTAATTTTTTTGATAATATTTTTTATTTTATTTTTAATAAGTGATAGTAATTATAATTTACAATCATTTTATTTTTAGTTATTTTGATTATGGTAGTGGTTCTTAATTCTGTTTTTGGCTATTTTCGTTGTGGTGATAGGGTGTAATCTTTTTCCTTTTGAAATTTTCCAATTGTTTCATTTTATTAATGTACTAGCTGCCCGGAAAGACTTCGTTCTGTCTGTTGTTTTTTAACCGACTTCCAAAAAAGGAGGAGGTTCTCAATTCGACACGTACGTTTTTTTTTTATGTATGTTAGCTCAGAACTTTTAACTGGGTGGACCGATTTCGATCAATTTTGTTTTAATTGAAAGGTGTTGCGTGTCATGTGGTCTCATTTTAATTTAATTGAGATCTGACAAGTACTTTTAGAGTTATATCTAATAATGCGTATTTACGTGACTACTTTTTCGTCGACCTACGTTATATTATACCGCATAACTTTTTACTCGGTGTACCGATTTCGATGATTCTTACTTTAATCGAAAGCTAATACTTGTCTTGTAGTCTTGTTTAAATTAGATTGAAAACTGATTACAACTTTTTGAGTAATCTTTAATAGCGCGTATTTACTTGACTATTTTTTCGTCTTATTACGTTGTATTACTTGTCGATGTAATTGAAGTCGGTTTTTTTTCGTTTGCGAGCAAACACAATTATTTTTGTATAAAAACCACATAAAAACCTTCCGTGGAATTATTAGCGTATATATGTTGCAGTTAAAGCTCTTAACCAGTCAAAAGTACTATTGACTAGGAAAATCAGTCAAAAGTGGCTTTGACTGAAAATTATTGGTTATTAGTACTTTTGACTGACGCTCTCCGTCAAAAGTAGTTTTAACTGCAAAAAGCGTCAGTCAAAAGCACTATTAAGTCGTTAGATGTGAATAAAAAAGATATTTATTAAATTTTTATTTTCTTTTCATTAAATTTCGCGTCTTCCACATCCATTGCAAACTTTTCAAATTTTTCTTTTGTCATCACATTGAAATGACTATTTTTCATATCTTCCATCGCTAAAATTCTTTGCAAAAAGCCGTCTTTCTTTTCGTAGGTCACTCATTTTTGTTCTAATATCAGCACGTTCTCCACTAATAATGAGTAATATAAAAGTTTAGGCTAGTATTTAGATTAAGAACGGCGTCGGTCGGTCGGTCGGAAATTAGATAGGTTAGGGTTATTTTTTTTGTTTCTGTGACAAAAATATGCCGATAAACAGTCTAATATTGAAATTAGATAGGTTAGGGTTATTTTTTATTGTTTCTTTGACAAAAATATGCCGATAAACAGTCAACCGTTCTTAATCTAAAGACTTTCAAAGTTTATATGTGCGTTTGTCGTTATTTTGATCGACCACCTTACTTTTTAAGAGTTTTGACTGATACAACCAGTCAAAACCACTTTTGACGGAATCATTTAGTCAAAAGTACTTTTAACCAGCTCCAGTGGGCAAAAGTACTTTTAACTGTTATTATAAGTCAAAAGTATTATTGACTAAAGCAAATGGTCAAAAGTACTTTTGACTGGTTCAGAGTTTTGACTGCAACATATATAAATTGTATTAATTAATGTATATTTGATTATAATAATTTGTTCCTAATTTTTATTATGATAATAATTGTTCTTTATTTTTGATTTTGATTATTTCGGTTATGATGATGATAAAATGTCACTTTCTTTTTTAAATATTATAAATGTTGAACTGTGTTAATTTATATTTAAAATTCAAATATTTTAATTATTTATGATTTTTTGTGTTTTTAATCAATGTATTCCAAAGTGCTGTGTACACTTGTAAGTGACATGCATATTAGATACTTTATTATATATTGTTTAATTTTAAATTTTTTATATGTGTTGTAAGTGTCCAATTGAAATAAATAAATAAATATATAAGACACTTGTTGAATCCTCAGAATTGGAACCGGAAAATTAAACTATGTGTTGCTCTGAATAAAACAGTCTTTATTTTACAATTTTTCTTCATACATTTTTACACAAAAAATAAAATAATAAAAAACTACTGCTATAAGAGATACCATACTTTATAATATGAATATATATATCTGATATGTACATAAAATTCCATAAAAATCGGTCCAGCCGTTTTGGAGGAGTATGGTAACTAACATTGTAACATTTTGACGTTGACATTAAATAAATAAATTTCTAAAATAAAAATACCCTAAGTTACTCCTTATTACATCAGCTATCTGCCAGTGAAAGTCCCGTAAAAATTGACCCAGCCGTTCAGAGATTAGCCGGAACGAACTGACAGACAAAAATTGTAAAAAATGTTGTTATATCCAAATGCATTTAGTAAAAAGCAGTATTTTGATATTACAAACAGACACTCCAATTTTATTTATTTGTATAGAATTATAGATAAAATAGATTCGAGTTTTAATACTGTTTCTTAACCCCCCTCAATTAAAGTATAGGTATTAAAAATAAAAAATAATTACAATTAAGACACATTATTACAACATCACGATAGTTATTATTAATCAATATATATGAATTATAATAACAATATAATTATGTAGTATATGAATTATATTTTTTACAATTAAGATACAGGAGATTTAATAAGTTACATAGGTAATTACAGAGTTATAAGTATAGATATAGATTTTGGTATAAGTTGACTATTAGACTGACAATAAACAATTAAAATTAAAAAGAAAGATAGTAAAGAGAGCTTATTAGTTATATTATTATATATTATGCAATAAATTAAATTTTAAAAAATATGAAAGTACAAGTATCTTACAATCTATTTACTAAGCAATTAAGTATTGCTCTTCCATGCATGAGCTCGTCTTGACTGCTGGCAGAAGACAGACCAACAGGAGCTTCATCATCACCATCATCACGTGGTTCAGCTACTACATCAACTGGTGGTGGTAGACGAGCTTGCAATGCAATGTTATGCAATACACAACATGCTAGTACAATTTTGCTGGCCACATGAGGATGGTAATGAAGAGTTCTGTGTTTCAGCAAACATCTCCAACGTGCTTTAAGTAACCCAAAGCAACGTTCAATGCAGTTTCTTGCTTGTATGTGACGGGTGGTATACACTTCTTCCCGAGAACCTGGTGCAGCATTTAAAATGGGTGTCATTAACCATGCTCTCTGAGGATATCCAGAATCACCTAAAACAAATTAAATAATTTAAATTATTTAGTGGTGAATTTTGTTTAGTTACATTAGTTATAATGAATAGAGTATCCTTTTATCACAGTATTAAACAAAGTTGCTTTTCACATTTGTCTCTCTGTATATCGAATAACTCTTAAACCACACTACAGATTTTGATGGGTTTTCACTATCAGAAAATTTTGGAAGGAATGTATACCTAATGTAATTATATAGTACCTACCTACATTTTATTTTACCCAGTGCAAAGCCAGGACGTAGTGGTAGACGTGTTGGTAGTCAAAAATACTATATATGTACATAAAAAAATTTACACTTTTGCACACTTACCTAGTAACCATGTTTGTTCACCATGTCGATGAAGTTCACGCATGTATGGTTCAACTTGACTGGATGCCCATATAAAAGAATCATGAGTGGCTCCACCATATTTTGAATTCACATTCAAAATTTTTAAATTATGGTCACAAATCTGAAAAACCACATAACTTATTATAAAGAATATTAAAAGATAATTATTCTATCCCTATTTCTTATTAAACAAAACAGCTTCATTGAATTTAAGATTAGTAATGAAGTATACCTAATTACCTACTGATTCACATAATAATATAAAATTTACCATTTGTACATTCAAAGAGTGGTACCCTTTCCTATTAAAGAACAAATGTTCTTCATGGTCCGGTTTAACAATGGCTATATGGGTGCAGTCTATGCAGCCTATAACACCAGGCAAATTAAATCTTCTCTGGAACCTAAAAAATATTCAGTATTAAGTTAATAAATTAGAAATATATTCAGTCACTTCAGTCTGAAGTTTATTCAGTATTAAAATGATACCTGCTTGATAAAAAATATAATTATTAAGTTTATTAGGAAAAAGGGACCCATTTAAATATATCTAATGATCTCTATACTTATATAAAAAAATGAATCGCTGAATGTGTTGCTAAGCGCAAATCTCGAGAGTGGCTTAACCGATTGCGATAATTCTTTTTTTTATAATATTCCTTGAAGTACGAGGATGGTTCTTACGGAGAGAAAAATTCAAAAAATGCCTGAAAATGTCTAAAAACAACACTTTTCTATATTTTCATACAAAAGATTCGTAATTATATTTAAAAGTCAATTTGAACTTAAATACCATACCATAAAGCTTAAGTGTTAGTGGAGGGGTAAAGGGGGTTTAAGTATTAAAAAATAAATAAATTAAAGAATCAACTGTTAGGCGGTACGAAGTTCGCCGGGTCAGCTAGTTATAAATAAAAGAAGATGCAATAGGTATGTTAAATAAGTATTAGCTACTCACTCTTGTCTTATGCTCGACCTTTCTTGTGGTGTTTGGGGAAAGTGAATGTGTCTCAACATATAACTGCTGTTCAGTGCCTCCACAACTTGTCTAATACACCGACTCGCGGTTCTTTGCGTTAAATGTTGAGTGACACCCACGATCCTTTGATAGGACCCTGTAGCTAAGAAGCTCAGAGTACAAAGGACCTAGAAAAAGCAACAAACATGTAAATATGTATCTACCTATCTTACTCGTCACAGCATTGTTAGAAGTAATGATTTATATTTTATTCATTTACCTTTATTTCCAAGGTAATTTCGTTAGTTCCTCGCAATGACGTATGAATACGTAAATCCCGACAAAGATTTTGGAATGTTACTTTGTCCAGTCGAAATCTTTCGATGAACAAAAGATCGGGCATGTCATTAACATTTTCTAAGCGATTTCGATTAATATTTCTTCGGTTTCGCCTTAGCCACATGTCTTCATTGTGTGCAGCCCACAATAGTCCAAGCTTATACATTTTAGCGAAAAATAAAAATACAACTAACACAAACACAAAAATACACTAAAAATAAAAATAAAAATACAACTAACACAAAAATAAAATAATACGAATTACAACTACCACAAATAAAAATTAAAAGACAACTAATTACACAAAATCACAAACACAATCACGACACTTCCACGGTCAGATGATCAAAGATCCGCCATTTTGTAAATTTTTAGCGTTATCTACAAGGTCTTAGCGTACGCTAGATATCGAACGCTAGCAGGCGAATTCGTTTGTCAAAAGTGCCACTTGGCTAGGATTTCTAAGGAGAATTTGTACTTCTCTAGCGTTTTGTATTATACGAATAGACTAAATTGACATTTGGCTACCAATTTTAGATTCTATGCGTTGACTCAAATCACATATCGAAAGCTAGTGTCATTCCCATACATTGAGAATTCTATTCTATTCTATTCGTTTAGTTTTTATGCCACTTGTCTAGGGGGGCTGGCGGTCGCGCTGGCGATCGCCTGGTTGACGTCCTGGTTCATGTCGTCTTCCCAACTAGTATGATACACACGTGGGGTCGGCGGCGTACACAGCAGCGACTGACGCGGTTTAAATGCGGTCGGTGTTCCACCACCGTCGGAGTCCGTCATCTCCCTGTGTTCTACTCTAATCTATAATACTATTCTAAAATAAAATAAAAATGTATACAATAAAAATGTAGAACCACAGTGGTGATGACCACTGTGGTTCTCTCGCCACCATATCTGTTCTTGAAGAAAGCCAGCTTGCAACTGCCGCTCATCTTGTCATCGTGGAGGGCCTTCAATATAGCCGCGAAATCGTTGGCCTTGCCCTCCACGTTTCTGAGGGCCACCAGTGGCTGGCGCTTTTTCGGTTCCGTTGCCCTTAACGTCGGTGGGATGGCCGATTTTAGTCTCTCGAGTTCCTCCCGGGTTCTGGTCTGAACGAAGACCCCGGCTCCAGCAAGCCTTCTGACCTTATCTACTTTCATATTGAGAGCGGCAGGAGCTACGGAGGTCTTCAGTACGGTCTCTGTCTCCCCAGCCGTTTTTAATCCCTCTTTATCTTTAGGGTATACCGCGACCACCGGTCCCAACTTCTGCTTCAGTTTATCTGCATAAGACAGCTGCTTTCCAACTGTCCCCTGCGCTGATGCAGCAATAGCAGCTGCCACACGTCCTGCTTGAATCTCCTTTGATCTCGTTTCCTATTCCTCCAAACATGACTGAAGAACAGCTGCCCTAGCCTTCGTGACGTCCACAGATTTCTAAGCCTCCACAAGGGCGATGGCCAGATGTGATACGATCTCCATCATTATTCCCAAGTCCTGCGTGACGCTGGCGCTGTCCGCTTTGTTGAGCTTCGCCGTTGGTGACTTTATAGTGTCCCCAATATGCTTCGCAGCGCTGCTGGCTGCTGCCAGCAGTTCACGCGGGGAACTGTGGGCCAAATTGCCAGCTGGTGTGGCTCGTCTGGATTCGTCCTCGTCGGTGGAGCACGAAGTGCGAAAGTCCGCAGTCCCTGGCGTCCCTGGGTCCACTGCGCCGACGTCCCCATAGGCGTCGCTGGGGATTAAATTCGTCCGCACTGACGAGCACGGCTTAACCTGTCGTCTCCGCGGCTTCTTCTGCGCCCCCATTTCTTCGGGTGACCGAAGATGTTTCTCCCGCGCTGGTTGGATGGTCGCGGAGGTACCATCGTAGACTTTCCTGCCGGTCGCGCTGGCGATCGCTTGGTTGACATTCACGTCGTCTTCCCCACTCATGTGATATACTCGGGGGGTCGGCGGCGTACGCAGCAGCGAACATCGATAGGGACAGCGAGAATCTCGTTTATCCATTCATGCGCTTCGACGCTTCGATGGGGTGGGCTCTACGTTTGTGAACTCCGAGCCCCGTCTTGGTATCGAATGTACGCCCACAAACTAGGCAGGTCCACCCAGGCGCCCGCCCAACACTCCCGCCGGGAGTGCCGGGTCGAACCACCGGGGAGGGATTGACCGTGCTCCCCGACTCCTGTGGGAGGTCGGGGCGGCTCAAATTCTTTAGAGCGGCAGCTTAAGCAAGTCGTCCATCAGCACATTCAAAAGCGTGGGTCCCAACACTGATCCCTGTGGACAGCCCATAGTGGCCTCCTTCCACACTGCCGAAGTGGCCCACGAACATCCCTACTCTTCGGTCGACGAAGAAGTCCGCCAGCATCCTGTAGATGTTAGGCGGCCAACCTCCCGTTTCGATTTCAGCAATATCATGGGGCACTAGACATTAACAAAGGCCTCAGAGATATCCAAAAATATCGCCTGTAAATATTTCGACGAGCTCTCACGAGCCACGCCAAGGATGCTCCTCAGCGCCGACACCGTCGAATGCCCTCGCGTGAATCCGTGCTGGCAGTCCGATAGACCTTTTGTCATTTGCGGTGCGCATTTTATCATTAGGCGTTCTAACATCTTATCAAAGATCGGAAACAGAGTGACGGGCCGGTACGCTTTTGGGTCGGTAAGAGACTTGCCATTGCCTTTTGGTGAGACAACCAACCTGCCGTCCTTCCACGTGCCCAGAAAAGAGCCCTCTTGGACACATTGCCTAAACACTTCTGTTGTTTCGCCCCGCGCGGCTGCCCAAACGTGTTTAATCATTAGAGCGGTAATCCCATCGATAACCCAGGGCGGTGTTGGGAAGCTCCTAGATTACTGCTGATGACTGCATTTAAATATCTTTCGTTGCGACATTCACTATTGCGATTTACGGTATTTAGTTAAATTGAATCAGCGTTTACTTCTTGTATTAAAACTTTGTCCGAGTCATTATCACATTTATTACTCATGTGCTGACTGATAGATCATTTTTTCTATCATATGAAGTACTTGAGATATTATTTATTGAAAAACGAGAGGATTCCAAATTGGAATCATGATCATTGTACTAATCTTACGGATGAAAGTTCGCTAATCAGGTTTCAACGAATGTATTGTATTTTTATCATTTAAATTATTGTCTTGAATCAGAACCATAGAAAGAATTTTTTTACTTCGGAAATCCATTGCTCTCTGAAATAATAATAGTTTTTAAAGATATTTGTAAATCAGATTTACAATATTTTTTTATTATCCAAAATCACGCCCTTGAAGTGAGAAACAACAGTAGGGAAACCGCCTGCCTATTAAAGAAATTACGACTTACTTAAATTTCTCGTTCCATGGTGTATCAAAATTGCTTAGTTCTGTATGTACGATACCGTAGATATAACACAGTATGCTATTCTCTAAATGTACTAAAGACAAAATGCTTCGGTCCTCGGCGTCGAGACAGTTTGTCTTTAATGGATTTTGAACTTTATGTTGTAGAGTATAAAGTTGAAAATCCATTGGGGACATACTAGTTTCGGCGACGAGCTCGTAGTCTGTCAGAGAATAGCATTGCTGATCATCGTTATCGTCATCAAAGTAGCATTTAAATAAAACAATGTTTAACGTACATTTAGGTGCAACTTTAACAAATTAAAATTGAATAACGTACATTTAGGTGCAACTTTAACAAATTAAAATTGAATAAGTAAATGATTACGATGTAAGAATGTCTCAATTTTGTTTATAAACTAAACAGCTAGTACTTATGATACACAATATGGAATTAAACTTAGTCACAAGTATTTTTATTATTACGTTCTAAATAATAATACTACATGTTAATATACTTCAAAATGTTTATGACTTTGTAGATCCAATAGAATAGTTGAAAAAATAATATTATTGAACCTAAAAAAAAAAACACTTTAGTTCGTGACTTTGTAGTTCCAGGTTGTGTAGTTAAATATAATAATGTTGGATCAACAAAAACGCTTTTACAACAAATGCCTCTATCCAACATTTTTGTAAGTCTTAAAAATATATGCGTTTTTGTCGCTCCAATAAGTGAGAATAAAAATTGTCATAAATATCTTTGTGTGACTAGCTCCAACGTACGTCAAACACTCGCGGACCACCACTGTCTAATGAAACGTTGTCACTTGTCGGCGCGGCCCAAACAAACGCATGGAAAAACCGCCAATAACCATAAAGGCACCTGCGCCATCTAGTAGAATTTTGAGATACTTTCGCAGATGTTTTTGTTGTCCCAAGTATAGGCATGGTTCAGAGACAATTTTACCTCAATTTTGCAGTTTTGGCTATTTGTTGCACCGAATGTGCGATATAATAAGTTAGGTTAAGATCGTTTACTATGTAAATAAATACCATATGTAATATATGCAAAAAGTTGTTTTATTATAATGATGTAAATAAATAATATTTTTTCTATTTAAATATGTTGTTTTAATTAATTTCTAGCTATTGTGTTTTATCTAACGGATTAAATAAATGTCAGTCTGATTTTATCTCAGTAACAGACGACCGCGTGTGTTAAAAAAAAGGTGTGTGTGCGATTCACACACGATAGAAGTGAAACTTCTACGGCAAACTATTCCCTGTCTTTTTGCCGTTGCATCCGGTTTGAAATCAACGATTCTAAAGAATTTTCACTTCAAAAAAATTTAAAAAAAGTATCTAACTAAAAAAAAATGTTTGTGTCAGCTACAACGCACGACTGGAGTTTACCCCTTCAGATCGACTGTCTAAATAGGTACAAAAGAGACTTAGGGCCTATGCAAACCACGTTTTTTAAACGCGCCGTCGACGCGCGTTTGTAGCGATACAAACGCGATACACACGCGAGTTAGACGCAGCCTGTAGACCTTTGCACACCTGTATAATAAAAGCGCGCCGTCGACGCGCGTTTTTAAAACGCGCCGTTAACGCGAGTATGTGCCGTATGTACTGATACAGACGCGATGCAAACGCGATACAAACGCGATGCAAACGCGCGTGTGTATCGATACAAACGCCAACAAACTGCTCTGTAGGATAAAAACGCGCCGTCGACGCGCGCTTTTAAAACGCGCGTCGACGGCGCGTTTAAAAAACGTGGTTTGCATAGGCCCTTACTAGTGACTAGTCTTATGAAAAAAGTTAATATAGTACACGGCCGTAAATAATACACATCGACTTTTAGAAAGAGACAATCAGCTAATTTGAACTTTGTAGAGCGTTATCTCTGACGCACATTACCTATGAGACGTATCGGACTGTCAGTATTTCATATGACAGATCTAATAGTGTAAGAACCCAGTTCCCAGATCACCCGTCATATTTTTTTGAAGGACAAAATATATTAAATTCAAATTCAAAATATTTTATTCAGCATAAAATTATTACAATTTCTTACTGAACGTCATGAGTCTACTACCAGTTCGGAAAGAAAAAGCCTCTGACCTGAGAAGAACTGGCGAAAGAAACTCAGCGGGACTAATATCATTTTTTTAAGCTATTGCATAGCTTCTTTCGCGGGCCTTGAGCGCGGGGACAATTTCTAGAATTACAGTAACGAAAAAACCTCACGCTCCCCACTCCGACGGGCACGGAGGTGCGGCTTGAAGGCCGTGCATCGTCTAACGTCGTTTCAGTTCGGCAGTCTTCGACACGGCGTTGTGTGCGTGCGATTAGACGTCTAGGTCGGCGCGGCTAGGCGGTGCGCTTGACGTCTGAGCTTCGACGCGAGTTTGCCGGCATTTATCAATGAATGCGTGATGAAATAAAAAATATGACCTACATGAATGGGATAGCACCGGCATTAGTACTATTATCTAGTTGAGCGTATTACTCATTGATGCAAATATGATATTGCCTATAATGTTACTATTTCCGGATAAAATTTGGCATTTAATTTTTTTAATAAAAGAAAAAAATTTGTTTTGTTATCGGTCGCCACGCTCAAAAAGTGTAACTTGAATTAATATCAAAGAAAAAGAAATACTGCATAAATAAAATAAATAAATATTAAGTATAATTTATTATTGCATAAGTTGATACAAAATGCTATGCAATAGCTTTACCGCGGCAGTCCCCGAGTGCCACACGTCTTTTTTTAATCATGTTTTTTTTCCAAAGCAGATTGAAATTTACAATAATTTTATAGGTTGAAATAGCCTGGCGGCGATCACATCATTCCCAAGGCGTACTGTCTTCTATAAAATCGTTAATCGAATAATATCCTTTAGTACACAAACGTTCTTTCACATTTTTTTTAAATTTGGCTGCTTTATATACGTAAAAATGTTACTAACCAGCTATTTTAGTATTTATCGCCAGACACTAATGATATTACTATATTTTAAAACCTGTAGAAAATATTTTAGCAACTCTTTATACTACGATGTATACTGTAATGTTTTGTCAATCTGAAACAAGGAAGTCTGGGGTCTGGGATCTTGGACTATAACGCTCTACGAAGTCGAAATTAGCCGATTGTCTCTTTCCAAAGGTCGATGTGCAATATTTATGGCCAGGTACTATACCATATCAAATGGTAAATAAAATATCTATCCATAAGCGTCATCTATCTATCGACCGATGCCGCTATTAGAAAACTTATTAGTCTATCGACGACGTTTTCGTGGTTTCCGACGTTTCGTTTATTTGCCTTTTCAACGCCATCTGTGGCTACTAATCTATATAATACATCAATATTTTAATCGGCGTAAATTAAACAAACTTCTTTTTAAATATTTAAAAAGTAATACAACGTAATATGACGAAAAAATAGTCAAGTAAATACGCGCTATTAAAGATTACTCAAAAAGTTGTAATCAGATGTCGATCTAATTTAAACAAAACTACATGAAAAGTATTAGCTTTCGATTAAAGTAAGAATCATCAAAATCGGTACACCGAGTAAAAAGTTATGCGGTATAATACAACGTAGGTCGACGAAAAAGTAGTCAAGTAAATACGCATTATTAGATATAACTCTAAAAGTACTTGTCAGATTTCAATTAAATTAAAATGCGACCGCATGACACGCAACACCTTTTAATTAAAACAAAATTGATCGAAATCGGTCCACCCAGTCAAAAGTTCTTAGCTAACATACATAAAAATAAAAAATAATTGTGTTTGCTCGCAAACGAAAAAAAAAGCGACTTCAATAACATCGACAAGTAATACAACGTAATAAGACGAAAAAATAGTCAAGTAAATACGCGCTATTGAAGATTATTCAAAAAGTTGTAATCAGTTTTCGATCTAATTTAAACAAGACTACAAGACAAGTATTAGCTTTCGATTAAAGTAAGAATCATCGAAATCGGTACACCGAGTAAAAAGTTATGCGGTATAATATAACGTAGGTCGACGAAAAAGTAGTCACGTAAATACGCATTATTAGATACTAGCTGTGCCCCGCGGTTCCACCTGCGTTGATTTGAGGGAAAAAAATGCTTTCCTTTTTTTTAATAGTATAAGATTTAATTAGCTTGATATATTTTCCTTAGTTTACACTAAATAAATTTCTGAACGCATGCATAAATATTTGACCAAAGAGTATATAACCACTACGTTTTATATTTGACAACCTCGTTGACAACCAATATATATTATGTCAATCCGTTTTAATTACTGACATTATTATACATTTTTAAAATGTAAAATACGCCACTATCCGTATATTGTGGATATATGTTGTCGATTCGAAACCTTTATTTAAATACGTTCTTTAATTTTATCGGAGAGTTTACCATATCGACGGGATGAACATTAAATGTTTGACAGTTACGAACACGAACATTATATCTCATAAAAATTTTCATTTCAACATTTCAACACCTTACATCCCTTTTTTCGCATTAAAAAGTTGCCTATGTCCTTTCTCAGACTCTAGACTATCTGTATACCAAATTTCATTTAAATCTGTTCAGTAGTTTTGCCGTGATTGCGAGACAGACAGACAGACAGACAGAGTTACTTTCGCATTTATAATATTAGTATGGATAACTATAAAACTACTTGTCAGATCTCAATTAAATTAAAATGGGACCACATGACACGCAACACCTTTCAATTAAAACAAAATTGATCGAAATCGGTCCACCCAGTCAAAAGTTCTGAGCTAACATACATAAAAAAAAAAAAAAAAAAAAAAAAAAACATACGTGTCGAATTGAGAACCTCCTCCTTTTTTGAAAGTCGCTTAAAAATACAGTCGAATTGAGAACCTCCATTAAATACAGAATGCCGCGCTGCAGTAGTAACAATACAATGGTCGAGCCAGTCACTAACATATGTATAGGTATCGCTAGGTAATAGTTCCATGTCTATACACGACCACATGTTTTCGTTACAAAAATTTAAAAGTTCGAGTGAAAACTGCTCACCGGGGTGTGCGTTGAAGTCCCCAAGAATAAAAACAGATTCGATGCTGTTTATCTCCACTAAAGCACTTATTTCACCCATACAGTCCGTAAAATCAACAAGATTTACCGCCGAGTCCGTAGGCATATACACAGTAATTACTAGCATTGACTTACCACTGTCGAGGTGTATTTTAATAGCCGCTAAACGCACACTATGACACTCAACTACCGACACACGCGGGAACGCAGACTTCCTCCACAATAGTGCCACCCCACCGTATGGTCTTCCACGGAGAATACCTTGAGAAGTGTCTGACTTTCCAGTAAACGCGAAGTCCTCATCTATTTTTCCCAGAAAGTGAAGATCATGTGGTAAGAGCCATGTCTCTTGTAAGGCAATTATGTCAGCATTCCGGCAGAGGGACCTCACACAAGTAACCGACCGCTGAACATTCTTACAGTTGAAACTAATTATTTTAGTTGTAACAGCCATTTAAGATTGATTTAAGGTACTCCCGGGTATTTGACCACTTCGATGCCTTCCTTTGAAGTCTATAAAACGTCTATACGGCAGAGGCGGCCTTACCCATTGCGAGGCCCCGGGCGGAAAGTCTTTGCGAGGCCCTTTGTCTTTCGTGAAATGCTAAAGTTATTAAAATAACTAGAATTTGAGTTTTAAAAATATTTTACATTGAAAAATTTACAAAATTAACAAATATAGAGATGATAAATTTTAAAATTGATGTTTGCGGCTTTTGCTACGACTAAAATCTTTAATTAAAGCACAATAATCTAACTAATGGCCAATAGGTACTAGACAAGTGCTTTTAGCCTTTGAAATGGTAAAAAGTGAAAAGAATTATAGTAGAATGAAAACCAGAATATAACGAAAATGAAAGGAAAAATAAATTACGGGCGATCTGAGGTCATCAGTGATCTCTGATCAATCCAGTGCTGTGACACCGCGATGGCGCAGCGGTCACAGCACTGGATTGCGATTGGCTGTTGCGCGGGCGGTTGCGGGTTCGATCCCCGCACACGACAACATTTGTATTGGCCATACAGATGTTTGCCGTTGGCTGGGTGTTTGTGCAGTCCTTGTGGGTATCCCCACCGTGCCTCGGAGAGCACGTTAAGCCGTCGGTCCCGGTTGTTATCATGTACACATGATAACGATCGTTACCTACTCATAGTAGGGAATATATCCGCCAACCCGCATTGGAGCAGCGTGGTGGATTAAGCTCCGATTCTTCTCCTACATGGGGAAGAGGCCTATGCCCAACAGTGGGATATTAATGGCTGAATCGATCTGAGGTCGGGAAGTGGTAGGGAAGGGGGTTTAAGGGTAACAAAACGGTTTATCCCGATTGCGGGTAAACTACAAGTCCTGTGGAAAAAAGTCAAATGGCAAAGTTGTAGGTAATAAAAAGATCTACAACTTTTGTATCTACACTTTTTTCGCTTAAAATTCATGTGAAAAATTCAAAAACTAAGTACCTATTTGGTTTTGTATTGTTCGTTTGCAAGAAAAAAAAATTCTTTACGTAATTTAATATAAACTTACCTTTTTATGTCCCAAACGCACTGTAATTTTTTTGTTTTATATTATATTTTTTTCGCCTTATTTTGACCTCTATATCGAAAAAGCACCCTTATTTTCAATCGAAATCTTTTACGTCAAAATATCAGCTTATCAGCAGCTAAAAATGTTTAGAAAATGAATAGAATATTTGGTAAGACATCCTCAATATTTTGAGAATTTCATAGAGAAGAGGGGAAGGGGCTAGGAGAGTCTGGGTCTTCCTAGCTGTTATTTTTTTGCATTTTCTGAGAACATTTACCATAATCTATACTAATATATAAAGCTGAAGAGTTTGTTTGTTTGTTTGTTTGTTTGAACGCGGTAATCTCTGGAACTACTGGGCCGATTTGAAAAATTCTTTCAGTGTTAGATAGCCCATTTACCGAGGAAGGCTTATAGGCTATGTACCATCACGCTAAGACCAATAGGAGCTGAGTACACGCCGACGAAGTCGCGCGCAGAAGCTAGTAATGTATATTTTTACACCATCAGAAAGTAGAGATTTTAATGAACAAAAATCCCACCAACTTTTTTAAAAAGCTGATATTTTGACGTGAGAAATTTCGATTGAAAATGAGGGTACTTTTTCGATATTGAGGTCAAAATGAGGTGACAAATTAATATTTTAAATCAAAAAAATTACAATGTGTTTGTAAAATAAAAAGGTGTTTTCACCAAATTTTGTAAAAAAAAAAGAATTTTGTAAAAGATAAAAAAAGAAAAACCAAAAACTTGTGTTTTTTGAATTTTTCAAAAATTGTTATGTGAAAAAAGTGCTAATACAAAAGTTGTAGATCTTCTTACTACCTACAACTTTGCCATTGAGGTTTTTTCCATAGGATTTGTAGTTTAGCCAGTAATCGAGATAAACCGTTTTTCCCCTTAAACCCCCTCCTTACCACTTCCCGACCTCAGATCGCCCATAATTTATTTCTCCTTTCATTTTCATTGTATTCTCTTTCTTAAGCGACTTCCAAAAAAGGAGGAGGTTCTCAATTCGACACGTATGTTTTTTTTTTTTTTTTTTTTTATGTATGTTAGCTCAGAACTTTTGACTGGGTGGACCGATTTCGATCAATTTTGTTTTAATTGAAAGGTGTTGCGTGTCATGTGGTCCCATTTTAATTTAATTGAGATCTGACAAGTACTTTTAGAGTTATAATATCTAATAATGCGTATTTACTTGACTACTTTTTCGTCGACCTACGCTGTATTATGCCGCATAACTTTTTACTCGGTTTACCGATTTTGATGATTCTTACTTTAGTCGAAAGCTAATACTTGTCTTGTAGTCTTGTTTAAATTAGATCGAAAACTGATTACAACTTTTTAAGTAATCTTTAATAGCGCGTATTTACTTGACTATTTTTTCGTCTTATTACGTTGTATTACTTGTCGATGTAATTGAAGTCGCTTTTTTTTCGTTTGCGAGCAAACACAATTATTTTACAATGGGTTTCATCCTACTATAAAAAAAATTTAGTTTCAAAAGCTAAGAGCACTAGTCTATAATAGGTCATTTTTGGTTGAAAGAATAGCAAGGACTGAAAGCCGATCTTGTGTCATCGAATTCCTCAAATATGTTTCAATAATTTTAAATAAAAACATACAGTTAAAAATCTATATTATTTTAAATTTGCTTGGGTTGTTGCGCGAAGCCCCTGCAAACGCGAGGCCCCGGGCGATTGCCCCGTTCGCCACCCCCTAAGGCCGCCACTGTCTATACGCCACTCCTTCCGGCCAAAATTCATCATTTAAAAAATATGCTATTTTACTTTTAGGCACATAGACTTTGTATGCATCATAATCTTTTTGGGTTTTCATAATAACTTTTTCTAAATCAACAGACACATCTGTCTTATTTTTTTATACAATTTTGAATGTCGTCTTTCGTCACATCTTTCGCTATGTTATAAATATATACAACGGGATTCGTATATCCGCCGCTTTAAAATTTACATTTGATTCCACAACGGCTTTCCCTTTGTTACCAATAAATCGATTTCTCAATCTAATTTTTTGTACTAATATCCACTGTTTATTTTCTTCTTGAGGCTTCCATTCACCGTGTTCCAAAACTTTAGCGTAAGATTTTCTCTCCTGCGGCTTGCTGTCATTATAACACGACCCGCCCGACGAAATTGTATGGGCAGGAACATTCAACGCATGAGTCATGCGCTCGCTCAGCGCTGATGAGCGCTGGCTTTGATTTGTTTACCTCTTCGCGCGGTCCGCTCACAGATGACTCGATGAACTCAGCTGGTGACACACCGTCATTCATTTGTTCGGTCGATGATTTGTTTTCACTTCTACCCTCTTCGGGATGTTGATTTTTGTAACGGTTTTTTCTGCGCGGTGATAATGAGCAGGAACCCTCACAAATATCCTTTTCATTGCTGATAGGATGCAACCCCATAGGACCACTGTTACATTCGAAACTTTCTAACATACAAGTAATCTTTAATAGCGCGTATTTACCTATTTTTTCGTCTTATTACGTTGTATTACTTGTCGATGTCATTGAAGTCGGTTTTTTTAGCATCTAAATTTGCAACATGCATTCAAGCAATAAACTTCTAAAATATTAATATATGACATTAATTATAAATAAAAGAATTAAAATAATTAATAAAAGAATTAAAATAATTAATAATGAAAAAAAAATGCGAATTATGGAAAGAAGTGGTCTCTGCCTACCCCTACGGGAAAGAGGCGTGATTTATATGCAGGTGTGTATTAAATAAGAATTATTAGCTTCTAATTTTTTAACTCAGTAGGTACGTGTAAAATGTAACTCATCCCATATTAATTGATCGTCAAAATTTAGCTAAAATTGCCATCAATAGTTAATTACAAAATAAAATACTATATTTTTGAAAAATCAATTTGTGTATTGAAATATCGTTCCGTGACGTCTCCGGTGCTTCGGAAGGTGCAGCCCCTTCGCCTTTGTCTAACAAAATGCAGACATGCTCGCCTCCGCAGCTTCGGCTTCTAAAGAACACTCTAGGGGCAGGGCAATCGAGACTACGTGGAGTCGTGGAGTCAGGGTAAGCTGATTCCGTTTTGTGACAACGTACAAAGTACACTGATTCCGTTCTGTGACGACGTACAAAGTACGCATGTCAGAAGTGAAACTTCTTTGGCAAACTAATTAAAAAACCAATTTAAAATACAAAAAAAAAACTAGTTAAAAAAAAAACAAAAAGCCAACGTCACGCGGTGTTCCCAGGCGGTCACCCATCAAAGTACTGAACGTCATGACGCTGCCGCGTTACCGGTCGCTCAAATTTTACCCCTCATGCGCCTAAAGAAGTTTCACTTCAAAAATTGACCATTGCGTTCGTTGCAAGCGCGGTGTCTACGCGAAGGGCTTCCGTAGCGCCGAAGACGTCACGGGATGAAATTATGCTTATAAACGGTCTAATTTTGACCTTAGGTCTATGGGAATTTTAAGCTATTGCATAGCTTCTTTCGCGGGCCTTGAGCGCGGGGACAGTTTCAAGAATTTCAGTAACGAAAAAACCTCACGCTCCCCACTCCGACGGGCACGGAGATGTGGCTTGAGGGCCGTGCATCGTCTAACGTCGTTTCAGTTCGGCAGTGAGCAGTCTTCGACACGGCGTTGTGTGCGTGCGATTAGACGTATTGTACGACTCTACGAAACTAGCGGCGCGGGGGCGCGGCTAGGCGGTGCGCTTGACGTCTGAGCTTCGACGCGAGTTTGCCGGCATTTATCAATGAATGCGTGATGAAATAAAAAATATGACCTACATGAATGGGATAGCACCGGCGTTAGTACTATTATCTAGTTGAGCGTATTACTCATTGATGCAAATATGATATTGCCTATAATGTTACTATTTCCGGATAAAATTTGGCATTTAATTTTTTTAATAAAAGAAAAAAATTTGTTTTCTCATCGGTCACCACGCTCAAAAAGTGCAACTTGAATTAATATCAAAGAAAAAGAAATACCGCATAAATAAAATGAATAAATATTATAATTATTGTATAAGTTGATACAAAATGCTATGCAATAGCCTTACCGCGGCAGTCCCCGAGTACCACATAGGGTTGCCAGATGGTCGGGATTCGTCGGGATTGTCCCGACATTTCGTATGATGTTCAGAGTCCCGAAAAAATACTGAATGTCCCGACAAATAACAAAATCTCAAACTATCGCGATAATAATAATCTAAAATTCCGCAAAAGTGAAAATCATTTCATTCACCACTTAGTCTACTCGATAAGTTAAAAATGGTCGAAAATAAAGATACTGCTCTTAAAATTATGTGTGATAGCTTATTGCATCCGGAATGACGCCTATAAAAAATGTTCTAAAAGCGTGTATTAGGCATTAGCACATAAAAAATTGCACAAGTTACAAACAATTAAAAAAAGGAAAAAAATGGCCTTTCGTTTTTTGCCAATATTTCATAAACTATTATTATTTAAGATATTTAAAAAAAATCTGAAAGAGGGGGTCCAATAAAAAACTCCCAGCTCCCGGAACTCTATCTCCATTATTTATAATTTTAATTTAATGCTGAAAATGTGTCTTCGCTTAATTTTTTTAGATTGCGCGCGCGGCGTCAAAAGCGAGTACGACATATTGATTAATTTATCTAAGGTATTGAAAAGTTAATTTTTCAACAAATTAAACGATTTTCTGGAACTAAAATTGAGACGGAATTTCGAGAAAATTTTGATAGTTAACAATCGTTTAACTTGTTGAAAAATTAACTTTAAGTAAAATTTCCAAAAGGAATTAAGCATTTATAGTGTTCACAATACACCATATTTTTTTCAAATTAAAAAAATATATATTCAATACCTTAAATAAATAATTAATCAATGTGTCGTACTTGCTTTTGACGCCGCGCGCGCAACCTAAAACAATCATCGGAGACCCATTTTCAGTATTAAATTAAAATTATAAATAACTAGCTGCTGTGCCCGCGATTTCATCCGCGTGTAATTTAACAAAAATTGTTCAGTTCGCAGTTATGAAAATAAAAGTCTAAAATAAAACTAGCCTAAGTTACACCTTATTACATCAGCTATCTACCAGTGAAAGTCCCGTCAAAATCGGTCCAACTGTTTTAGAGATTAGCCGGAACAAACAGACAAACAGACAATAATTGTAAAAAATGTTATTGTGGAATATGTACCGTGTACAGATCTATATACATTTAGTAAAAGCGGTTATTTTAATATTACAAACAGACACTCCAATTTTATTTATTTGTACCTACCTATAGATATTTGTATCTCCATGATATACTTACTCGTAGTTCCGAGAGCTGGGAGTTTTTTATTGGAAATTTCCTCCTCTGTCAGAAACTTTTTTTGAAATTTCTTAAATATTTACAGTTTATGAAATATTGGCAAAAAACGAAAGGCCATTTTTCTACTTTTTTTAATTGTTTGTAACTTGTGCATTTTTTAATGTACTAAATACATTAGATTACAATTTAGAACATTTTTCTAGGCGTCATTCCGGATCCAATAAGCTATCACACATAATTTTAAGAGCAGTATCTTTATTTTCGACCATTTTCAACTTGTTGACTAAACTAACTACTCTACGCGGAATAGAACACGGCAACACGCTTGGCGAGTCTCTGCGCTGTGATCGGCAGAGCGGGAAAAATATTTTTATAATAAAAAAGACTTTTTATATTTCGTAATATTTATTTGTAAGCGCCACCTCCAGCGAGCGCACGGCGCGGTTGATTGGTTAGATTTTAATGGCGGCAAAATCACTGTGACAATAAACGTACGCGTGAATTTAATTTAATAAATTAAAAGTTAAAAATGGATAGCGACTGTCATATTATGACAGTTGCATAAACTACTATAATTACAGATGAAACAATTGCAATATGAAGGCAGTAACGACAATAAACAAAAACACGTGACAAACTCGTCGTCAGTACGTGAATCGAATGGCACTCTCTGATTGGTGCAAATGGCCGGTCGCCGTCGTCTCGCGCGCTCGCGCCAAATCTTGCATTGGCTATTTTCATAATGAAAGACTATGATGTATTATTTTACACGCTAAGGTATAATAAATCATACTGTCTATGGAAGCTTGAATTATATTTTTGAGGACCTTGTGTTGAAGCTGTAATACTTAAAATGGTGATAAGATTAGTTTCTTAGAGGCTGATGATGAGAATTAGATCACGTGGCCACTAAAGAAATATGTGGCTAGACTTATAATTTCCCTATTTTAATTAGTCCTATCTATGCAGAAAGTGCTAACTGAGTCTTTAATATGTGGTACTAGAGGACCCGGCAGACGTTGTCCTGCCCGGAAAACAGCTACCGAATTTGATTGCTTAGATACCGATAGCAGCACCACCTATCGAGTCGAATTGAGATAAAGACTACCCTATCTCCCAAGTTGGACCAAACTACAGATGCTTACAAAATTTGATACAAATTGGTTCAGTAGTGTCGGAGTCACATACTGATAGTAGCGCCACCTACCGGGTCCAATCGAGATAAAAATACCCTATCTCCCAAGTTGGACCAAATTACAGATACTTACTAAATTTGATACAAATTGGTTCGGTAGTTTCGGAGTTACATACCAATAGCAGCGCCACCTACCAGGTCCAATTGAGATAAAAACTACCCTGTCTCCCAAGTTGGACCAAATCACAGAAGCTTATAAAATTTGATACAAATTGGTTCAGTAGTTTTGGAGTTACATACCGATAGCAGCGCCACCTACCGGGTCAAATTGAGATAAAAAGTATCCTATGTCCGTCTCCTAGTTCTAAGCTACCTCCCTACCAATTTTCTGCTAAATCGGTTCAGCCGTTCTTGAGTTATAAATAGTGTAACTAACACGATTACACGACTTTCTTTTATATACTGGGTGTATTTGGAACGCTTTGTAAGATTTAAACCACGTAATAAACTATTTATATACTATATAATGCACATAACCATTTATCCCAGAAACGTTTTTTAAGAACATTTTAGGACTTATGTATTACTAGCTTCTGCGCGCGACTTCGTCGGCGTGGACTCCGCTTCTATTGGTCTTAGCGTGATGATACATAGCCTATAGCCTTCCTCGATAAATGGGCTATCTAACACTGAAAGAATTTTTCAAATCGGCCCAGTAGAACCAGAGATTACCGCGTTCAAACAAACAAACAAACAAACAATCAAACAAACAAACTCTTCAGCTTTATATATTGTAACGTTTCGCTAGCCACGTTACACTATTAATAAAATTCTTGTAGTTCTTACTAAATTAATTTATATTGAGACGTGTAACGCCATCTATACTTTACTTCGGCAACGCTTCCTAATTTATTGACATTTTTAATTCTACTTAAGTTTAATAGATGTCGCATTCCTAATTACATAATTGTTTTAATAACTTAATAATATTGCTAAAATAAAATGAATTTAATTGTAGAATTACTAATACTCAATTTTTAAATTAATTTGCTCTTAAAACTAATAATAAATAAAATATCTTAACTAATTGTAAAAATACAGACTGGCTGTATGGACCATAGACGGAATCTAGAACACTCGAACGAAGGAGCAGGGTTTCTTGTCTCTGCTTTTGCGTTTTTGTCAATTCATCCTGGCTGCGGAAACTTCGAGGCCTAACCTCGATGCTAGATCATTTTTGCATTTTTCTTGCTGAGTCACGAGGCCTAAACCTCGTTTTTAATTTGAATCCCGCTGGGGTAAGTTTTAAATGATATTAACTGGTGTTCTCGAGTTTTAATGAAAATATTAAATTGTAATTAGTATTTCTTAACGAGACGCTGGGCCTATAATTGTGTTCTCCCTAACACGGAACCTTCTACGTTCCAGGATCTACTTTTTCAGTTCTATCCTTCTATCCAGGATCTAAATCACTACTAACTTACAACTACCTACAAGTGGAATAAAGCAAGGGCTCTGTTACTTGTCTGGTTGGACTATAACCAGCACCTTGGACTACCGACGACCTTCTCAGCGCTGTCACCGTACCTAAGATCGACCTTGACGTCATCTGGCAGCAGCAGCACGGGATTTCGAATCCAGTATTAAGAGCGACAAGGACAAGGTTATCCTGAGAGATTAGTGTGAGGACTGCACATGGCTACATTGTTGTCGAAGGAAGACACGAAGAGGAGAGGGACCAACACGGTTTCATGTCTCGTCAGTTTACACGCCGGGAGTAACAGGCCAGCCTTTAATTTTTATTAAATTACTATCTTTGTAAATTCTATTTTTATTTACCCACAGTACGTACTGCGATCTGGGTCAGCCGACGAAATAAAGGCTGAAATTAAGGTGCCCTCAGCGCCTTAATTCGAACCTACCTACCTTCTATCTGTTCGCGTAACCTATTTATTATTTTTCTAACCTAGCTAGCTACCCTAAAACTACCCAAATCTACCACCTACAGCCCCAACCCTTTTTTTCTATAACGCGACAGTGGCGCCCTTAACGTGTAATTTCTAAAGCCTACTCGGGTCGCAGTCGTACTTTGTGTAAATCTAATTTACCTACTTATATTTCATTGTGTGAACGTAAGGTGACTGACCGCCGAGCGAACTGGTACGTACTTATTTATTTTCTTCATTATTATCCAATTGTCACTATATTTTCTTGTTTTCTAAGTAATATTTTGCTACAATATTCTGTTGTTTCGAATTGTCAGGCTAAACGTCAAAATTTATAAGTGTTTATCTAACCTATTGTCTTTAAAACTTTAATAATTGCTGCAAAACATTAATAATTCTTGTAATACGTATTAGTTCGCGAAGCTTTAGTAATATCTAGTAAGTTTAAATTATTTCTACAAATTAATTATTCAAATACCTACAATTAGTTTTATTTTAGAATCTTAATTTTTCAATCGTTGTTTTACATTGCAATTGTCACTTAGCGTAATTATATGTGGGTAATAGGTAGTGTACTTGTAAAGAACACCATTTAACTATACGTAAACAGCTGATCTATTATTCAACAATCTTAACTATTTAACTTTTGTGTAACTTTCATAACCTTTAAAATTGTAACTATTCGAAATTTTTATAACCTAAGTTTTCTTATTGTTTTGTGTAAAGTAGTACTCATAATTTTTGATCGGATATCATGGAAGCTTACCCCATCAAATTCTTTTTGCTAAACAAAAACGAATTGTCTTATGAAGTACTGATCAGAGGCGAGGAACCTGCTTCAACCGTACTCGGGTTGCGCAAGCAAATTAATAAGTTAACTTCAATAATACCTACTACTGATGTTTGTGAGTCGGGTATTGACCCCGAGGTCGATATCACAGGTGCACTTACATCCCTATCGGAACTACTATCTCGCGTTAAGAACTTAGAGGAAAAGTTTGATTTAAATCTTTTTGAACGTACGAGAGCTTTGTGTCTTCATATCTTTATTTAAAAAAGCCTACGCCTTAACTTGGAACGGGTGGCGATTCCATTTGTTTAAAAAAGCCTACGCCTTAACTTGGAACGGGTGGCGATTCCAATTGTTTTAATAAAGCCTACGCCTCTATCTTTGGGACGGGTGGCGATCCCACGTATTTATCTTACCAGGTGTCTACACACTTGCTGATATGTCATGTAAACCTCTAGGTGACTGGCATGTTAAGATATTAAATTGATAACTATAAACCTTGTCTAATCTAAACAACTTTAGTAAACCTAACTTAAACTCTAAATATTTTAACATCTAATACCTAAACTATGCTGTATTAAATAGACTAAGTATTTAATACTCTTAAACTAATTACTTGAGTGAACAACATAGTGCTGCAGTTGTTTACTCTGTGTGTAAGAATCTTTGTGTCGCTACTACTGACTAAAAGATTATCATGAGAGGTGAAGAATGTATGTGATGTGATGTATGTATAAGAGTATGGAAGTGTAGGGGTTGGTGTTGACTGTCATGAAAGATGAAAGAATGTTGTGATATGATGTAGGTATGTATGATGGAGGATAGAAGTGTAGTAAGTTTAGTTGTCAAGCATGGTGGTATGTATGTCTGCAACTAAGTATTTTAATTTATCATGCAGTGAGTTTAATAGATAGATAGTCTAGTCGGATTTTGCTGTAGTAGGCAAAATCCTACGCTTTTTGGCGGGGTACTGTAACGTTTCGCTAGCCACGTTACACTATTAATAAAATTCTTGTAGTTCTTACTAAATTAATTTATATTGAGACGTGTAACGCCATCTATACTTTACTTCGGCAACGCTTCCTAATTTATTGACATTTTTAATTCTACTTAAGTTTAATAGATGTCGCATTCCTAATTACATAATTGTTTTAATAACTTAATAATATTGCTAAAATAAAATGAATTTAATTGTAGAATTACTAATACTCAATTTTTAAATTAATTTGCTCTTAAAACTAATAATAAATAAAATATCTTAACTAATTGTAAAAATACAGACTGGCTGTATGGACCATAGACGGAATCTAGAACACTCGAACGAAGGAGCAGGGTTTCTTGTCTCTGCTTTTGCGTTTTTGTCAATTCATCCTGGCTGCGGAAACTTCGAGGCCTAACCTCGATGCTAGATCATTTTTGCATTTTTCTTGCTGAGTCACGAGGCCTAAACCTCGTTTTTAATTTGAATCCCGCTGGGGTAAGTTTTAAATGATATTAACTGGTGTTCTCGAGTTTTAATGAAAATATTAAATTGTAATTAGTATTTCTTAACGAGACGCTGGGCCTATAATTGTGTTCTCCCTAACACGGAACCTTCTACGTTCCAGGATCTACTTTTTCAGTTCTATCCTTCTATCCAGGATCTAAATCACTACTAACTTACAACTACCTACAAGTGGAATAAAGCAAGGGCTCTGTTACTTGTCTGGTTGGACTATAACCAGCACCTTGGACTACCGACGACCTTCTCAGCGCTGTCACCGTACCTAAGATCGACCTTGACGTCATCTGGCAGCAGCAGCACGGGATTTCGAATCCAGTATTAAGAGCGACAAGGACAAGGTTATCCTGAGAGATTAGTGTGAGGACTGCACATGGCTACATTGTTGTCGAAGGAAGACACGAAGAGGAGAGGGACCAACACGGTTTCATGTCTCGTCAGTTTACACGCCGGGAGTAACAGGCCAGCCTTTAATTTTTATTAAATTACTATCTTTGTAAATTCTATTTTTATTTACCCACAGTACGTACTGCGATCTGGGTCAGCCGACGAAATAAAGGCTGAAATTAAGGTGCCCTCAGCGCCTTAATTCGAACCTACCTACCTTCTATCTGTTCGCGTAACCTATTTATTATTTTTCTAACCTAGCTAGCTACCTTATACTACCTAAATCTACCACCTACAACCCCCCTAATTTTTCTACAACGCGACAATATTAGTATATAGATGTGAGGCAGCAATGTATCATACACATTGTGAACTACTCGTTGACCGCGAGCCGCGCGGGGCGCGGGAGGCGGCGGAACGAAAATTAAACGCGCGCGCGGCGGCGAGTACGTTTACCTCGTGCCGTTGACCTCTGTCAGCTGATGGCGCGTATGTACGGTTTGCATTACATTGACAGTTTGTTCCAAACACGATTATTTTAAAGCATTATCTTCAAATTTCTGTTTCATTATTTTTCCCAAACCGGACTATACCAAAAAAATGATGAAAACAGTAAAAAAAAAATTCTTTTCGTTTTTTTTTCACTTGTATCATGTCAGGTTAAGCCAACACTATCATACCTCTTCGTTTTTCAATGCGTTCCAAATACACCCTGTATACACTAGCGGACCCGGCAGACGTTGTCCTGCCCGGAAAACTGCTACCTGATTGCTTGCATACCGATAGCAGCGCCACCTATCGGGTCCAACTGAGATAAAAACTACCCTATCTCCCAAGTTGGGCCAAATTACAGATACTTACAAAATTTGATACAAATTGGTTCTGTAGTTTCGGAGTTACATACCGATAGTAGCGCCACCTACCGGGTCCAATTGAGATAAAAACGACCTTATCTCCCAAGTTGGACCAAATTACAGAAGCTTACAAAATTTGATACAAATTGGTTCAGTAGTTTCCAAGTTACATACCGGTTACAAACGGTTCAGCCGTTGTTGAGTTATAAATAGTGTAACTAACACGATTACACGACTTTATTTTATAAATATAGATATATACAGGGTGGGGATTATAATACAACAATAAATTGGACATCGTATATATAATGACATTCCAAGCCCACATACAAAAAATCAATAAAATACATCCAGTAGTTTAGTCACAAATTATGATTTTTCATTTTTTAAAATTTCTTCGTGATGTATTATACTAAAGACCTGAGCTACCCTAAAACCAGCCGTTAACGACTCAAGGACAGCTATTTTTATTTTTAAAATCATTGAGCACGAAAATAATGGATATGGGATCGACAGCCACAAAATAAAGGCAAAATTTTTAATCATTGCCATTTAGTGACAGTTCGCAGACCAAATAATATTATAATAACTAATGTTTAAAAAAATAACTTATTCAGTATGGGCTACTGATCATAATCAGTTCTGCATATTTAAAAAAAAAATTGGTTTGAGAAAATTTGAATCAAATAGTTTTTTATTCAATTTAATTTTAAATGCGTAACAATTTATTTTAATTTACTTTTCTAACTAACTATTTTTTATTCAATCAAAATAATGAAGTTTTGTAGGTACAAGCACAAACCACTTCTGCGCCACTTTGCAGCGCAAACCGAAGGTCACGCGTGTAACAGGTCAGTGATCCTGTAGTTACAAAAATGATGTTATAAAATTTTATTAAATTAAACTGAATTAGTTTGTATGAAAAAATCTTTTTTTTTTTTTTGATGTTAGGACTTAGGGGTCGTTCAAGTATTACGTAACGCAAATTTTGAAGATTTTTGACCCCCCCTCCCCCCCATGTAACGCACCGTAACGTTTTCCTGTACCCCCCCCCCCCCCCAGCCCATAAACGTTACGTAACACCCCAACTGATGATTTTTACCCAATGTCACAACTTTGTTGTGAAAACTACCGTAAAGTCACTTAAAAAAATCGCGTTTGCGGTAAGTATAAATATATGTATATGTTACGCTCAAAGATCGAAAACGCTCATTGAGCGAAAAAATAGCTCACAACGCGATGTGGTCACAGTAAAACATCCACATAGCGAAATTCGTGCTAAGGCTCTAATGAAAACGCGCACGACGCGTTGTGGCAATCAAAGAAAGACCAAATAGCGAAATTTTTGAACTTGATTTCTGCAAAACAGATGAATTGTTTGATATTTTGGAAAAAGCACATACTAACGTCGGTCACAAACGGACTAGAGGACTATCATTTTATGTGAATTATGAGTAATTTACAAATGATATGAATATTTTGTGTTCAGTGATTTATTACTTAATACATTGATTTTTTTAAATATGTAATCAGTACGAGGAATTAAGGAATGCACTTAGCGAAAAGTCACAAATGATTGACAACTTAAAAACTGAAAATAGAACTCTCCAGTTGCAACTTGACGCCATTAACAGCCAGATCAACACAATGGAGCAACAATCTAGAGCTTGCAATGTTGAAATACAGTGCGTTCCGGAGAACAGGAATGAGAACTTGCTGACAGTCATCAAGCAATTGGGAAATATCATATCGAGACCTTTGGATGATAGCGAGATCATGAATATCCATAGGGTGCCTAAAATCAACCAGGCATCAGAGAGACCCCGTGCGATTGTGGCAAAACTTGTGAGCCCTCGCGTTAGGGATGAACTTCTCGCTGCTGTTAAGCAATTCAACCGGTCACATGAAAGTGAAAAATTACACTCTGGGCATCTCGGTTATGCGGACGAAAGGCATCCTGTATATGTGACTGAGCACTTATCACCGGCCAATAAAAGGCTTCATGCGGCGGTAAGAGCCGCAGTTAAAGAAAAACAATATCAGTTTGTCTGGGTACGAAATGGCAAGATATTTGTGCGGAAGAATACTACCTCGCGATCGTTGGTTATCAGCACCGTAGATGCTATTAAAAGACTTTAAAATTTAATTATAAAATCAGTTGTAACAAGTAATAATAATTTATCTATATACTACCAGAACGTGAGAGGTTTGAGAACGAAGTGTGAAGAGTTTTATATGAATGTACTAAAATATGATTAAGATATATTAATTCTAGTAGAAACGTGGTTAAACGATAGTATTTTTGATCGTGAATTTTTGGACTCGAGATACAATATTTTTAGGCGAGACCGAAGTTCCACCTCATCCTCTCTTTATAAAAAAGAGGGAGGTGGTGTTTGTATAGCAGTAAACAAGAACATAGATGTAACTAGAAAGGTCAAATGGGAATCAGAGTGCGAGGATATTTGGCTTACCCTAAGTTTAGGCAACGCTGACGGTACTGAGCCATTCTTAAACATCTGTGCCGTGTATATACCCCCACCGATAAATCAGGACTATCTAAAAACCTTTCTATCAAGTGTAACAAAAGCCATCAGTAGTATGACAAACACACTAACAACAATTATCTTCGGAGATTTTAATATGACAAATATAATCTGGGAGTATGACGAACATTTATCAGCCTACATTCCTCTACCATGTAATAACATAACAGATAATATATTTATGGATGAAATGCAATTTAATAATTTATATCAATGTAATCATATTAAAAATAATAATAATCGAATTCTTGACTTGATTTTAACTGACTCACCGACAAGACTTAAAATTTCAGAATGTTTATCTCCCTTGGCAAATTTAGATGTTCATCACCCGGCTTTGGAAATTAACTTTAACATGATACAAGTGGAACGATCACTTAAGAGTAACAGGACCCCAAGATTGAACTTTAATAAATCGAATTACCAAAAAATCAATAAGGAAATTGCAACTGTAGATTGGAGGGATAGATGGAAGGATATGGATATAGAGGAAATGGTAGGTGACTTCTACAATATCTTAAATTCAATCATAGAAATGTACACTCCATACTCTAGGCCTCACAATGAAAAATACCCTAACTGGTTCAGCACTCCCCTAATAATGTGTACACGGGAGAAACTAAAGTTCCATAAAAAATATAAAAAATATGGTAACCCCAGGGATAAAGACACATTTAACCTTCTTAGAAATAGATATGATGAGATGTTAAAAGAATGTTACAAAATCTTTAAAGAAAATGCTTTAAATACAATTAGAATTCAACCTAAAAGAATTTGGTCATTCGTAAAGAATCAAAAAAATAATAGCTGTTCTATACCCAATCAAATGCACTTAGGTGATAAAGTTGCTGCAGGTGGTCAGGAAATAGCAGATTTATTTTCAGAATATTTTCAATCGGTCTATACTTCACATAATAACTACAGAGCGGGAAATTGTGACCCTGTGCTTGAAGAGAGTTCGTCATCCTTTAGTAAGTGTACATTAACCGAAACTGAAATAATAACTGCTCTTAAAAGATTAGATCCAAATAAAGGACCAGGATTAGATGGAATACCAAATAAGTTTTTAAAACAATGTGCTGAATCCTTAGCAACGCCATTAAATATTTTATACAACAAGTCCCTAACAGAGGGAATCTTCCCAGCAATATGGAAGCAGGCTCGGTTGACACCAATACACAAGAAAGGTGATGTGTCGAACATATGTAATTATAGGCCAGTGTCGATACTCCCTGCAATTGGAAAAGTCTTTGAGGGATTAATGGAGAAAAAAATTTACTGGCACATTAAGGAAATTATACACTCGGAACAACATGGCTTTATGCCCAAAAAATCAACAGCATCTAACTTAATAGGCTTTATTAGTGACGTCGCTGAGGCTCTGGATCATGGAGATGAAGTACATGCTGTATATACAGATTTCAGCAAGGCGTTTGATTTAATAGACCACGTTATGTTACTTAAAAAAATATCAGCACTTGGTATTCATGGTTCATTGTTGAGGTGGTGTGAGTCATACCTACAAACAAGATCACAATTAGTAATGATACGTGGCTACTCTTCAAGAAGTAAAATTATACCTACTGGCGTCCCGCAGGGCTCGCATATGGGTCCTTTGTTTTTCGTAATATATATAAATGACTTGGCTCAGCAGTTAAAGTGCCCGTTTAAGATGTATGCCGATGATCTAAAGATATATAAATGTATCAAGACTGAAAACGATGTCAAAATACTACAAAAAGATTTAGATATGGTACAGATATGGAGTGAAAACAATAAAATGAAACTTAATATTGAAAAATGTTATCACATAAAATTCTCGCGTAAAAAAAAACCCATTACAGCCATATACACATTAATGAGAACCCATCTAAACGAAGTTAATGAAATTCGAGATCTAGGAGTTATAGTAGACAGTCGTCTAAGCTTTATAAGTCACGTAGATAGCATTGTTAAAAAAGCCTCTAGACTATCTGGGTTTATATCAAGGCAAACAAAAATCTTTAAAGAGCCTAAAGTTCTTATCCCTATATACAACTGCTTAGTAAGGAGCATCTTAGAATATAACAGCCCAATATGGTCACCTGGGTATGCCGTGCACATCAAAAGAATTGAGCGGGTCCAAAAAAGATTTATTTACCACTTAACTTACATTAACAATAAATGCAAAAATTTAGAAACTTATGACTCTAGACTGAAATTTTATAATCTCAAACCCTTAAGTACTCGTCGAAAAATAGCGGATATTTTGATTTTATACAAAATTATACATGGACTAATGATCTGTCCAAACTTCTTAAATAAAATTTACTTAAAGGTCCCACGTTCTGGTAGTCGTCTGTCAAATATGTATAGCTTTCAATTACCACATTTTCGTACTAACATTGGACATCACTCAGTTCTATATAGAATTCTGTCATCCTATAATGATTTATGTCCAAACTTTGATATTTTCAACGGCTCTTTGGCCACGGCCAAAAATATTATTCATGGTTTGGTTAAATAGTTTATAATTTTTCTGTAATTAGTTAATTTTTTCGGTAATTGGTTAATTTGGTTAAATAGTTTATAATTTTTCTGTAATTAGTTAATTTTTTCGGTAATTAGTTAATTTTTTCGGTACTTAGTTAATTTTTCTGTAATTAATTACTTTTTTTGTAATTAGCTTAAGCTGAACATGTCAAAATTGCATGCTGTGTTCACTGTAATGAGAATGAACATTGTACGCCTTTCAAATTGTTACACACATAAACTTTGGTATTATATTGTATCATTCAATTTGTGAACCAAATAAAAAAAAAAAAAAAAAAAAAAAAAAAAAAATATATAAAGTAATCTCAATAAATTAATTTATATAATTATATACTTAATATATTTGATAATGAAAAACACGTTATGCCGTGATTTTATAAAATGAAAAATATTTCTTAAGGACATCTACCAAAACGTTTCCAGCCTAGGCCTAGTAGGATCTATATCGGAAAGTAGTGTGCATTGTAATCAAATAGTATTCCATACGCGTCATGGCTTTTCTTCATTGCCACAACGCGTTGAGATCGAATAGCATGTAAGCCACGACACGAATTTCGCTATTTGGTATTTCTTTGATTGCCACAACGCGTCGTGCGCGTTTTCATTAGAGCCATAACACGAATTTCTCTATGTGGATGTTTTACTGTGACCACATCGCGTTGTGAGCTATTTTTCCGCTCAATGAGCGTTTTCGATCTTTGAGCGTAACATATACAAAAAGGGATATAAACGAAAAGGGTTGCCAATTTGGGAGATTTTAGTACACTAGTTTTTTTTTATTTAAATAAAAAACAACGTTACGTAACGCGTTGTTCGAGACCCCCCCTCCCCCCCCTGTAACGCATCGTAACGTTTTACAAGACCCCCCCTCCCCCCCTAATTGCGTTACGTAATACTTGAACGGCCCCTTATCTGATGGTTTTGAAATCTATACTAATATAATAAAGCTGAAGAGTTTGTTTGTTTGTTTGTTTGAACGCGCTAATCTCAGGATCTACTGGTCCGATTTCAAAAATTCTTTCAGTGTTAGATAGCCCATTTATCGAGGAAGGCTATAGGCTATATATCATCACGCTAGGACCAATAGGAGCGGAGTCCACGCCGACGAAGTCGCGCGCAGAAGCTAGTACTTCTATAAACGAGTACTAACGGTGTTATCAATTATCGTTGTATTGTCATCCCCACTCTGTATAGATTATACTTGGTTTTTAATTTCATTGTTGTAATAAAAACATCTAAATTTCAATAGCGAAGATGCCTGGCCATTACCACCTGCTTCGGATTTCATTTCAGATCTCGATCAAATTTAAATAGGACCACGTAACAAGCACAGTCTTTCGATTGCAACAAGAATCATTGAAATCGGTCCACCCAATAAAAAGTTCTTAGATAACATACATAAAAAATACAGTTGAATTGAGAACCTCCTTTTTTAGATACCGGTTAAAAATAATAAAACAATTTGATATCAAATATTTTTATTTTTACGTAAAAATAAATAGAACTTAACCTATAATAAAATAAGTAATTATTACATACATTTACGAGTATAATATGACATCAGAAGGAACAGTTATGAATTAAAATTAAAATTTCCGTGAGTTGGGAGAATAAAACTTCTCCGATATACCTACTTATATAAAGTTTGTATATTTCATTACAAGATAGGAATTACGTCGTCACAATAAATATATCGCGATATTAAAGTTAAAACAAACAATAATTTTTGGAACGAAGTTCCTTACGGCAGGCTTGGAAAAGATAGGGATTTTGCTGGGCGACCGAACTGAAAAAAATGTGAGACTAAAACCGTAAGAAAAATCTATAACGGAAGTGACGTAATATCTATCAGTCACACGACTGTATTTATTTTTTTGTTTGATTTACTTTAATTTACGTTATTTGTTATTTTCTAAAATCTCCTAAATACTTTTAAGTACTTAAATAAAAACCAATGATGAATGAACAAAAAAAATAATTAAGAACTAGAAAATATATATTAAAATTATTTTTTTTTGCAAATTATATTGCTTGTATACTATCCGAAAGAACTTCGTTCCTACCTGGTGTCCCATGACACTACATGATTTTTACACTATTTTCTTTTTATATTGCTAAACTTTATATGATAGGATACTAGCAGTGTAATAATTGTTTGCTTACAAATGAGAAAAACCGACTTTAATAGTTGACGAAAGTCGACGTATGACTGGTCCTATTGACAAACTTGATGGCGTTCTATCCATACTGAGTCATGTTGACCGACTGCTGTTCGGCGTATATACGCGCTGGGCATGTTGGGGCATTTGTGACATGGCTGCTAGCCTCCTTGCGCTTGAAGCGCTTACAGGTTGCACAGCACTCAGTTGCGGACTGGCACTCGGTCTTCTTAAGGCCGGTTTCCCCGCACTTGCCGCATACCATCTCCGGGGCACGACAGAACTTTTCCGGGTGCCCGTATTGGTGGCATTTGTTACAGCATGTGACTCTTAGATAGTCACAGACATCGGCCTCATCCCAGCCTATGTACACCCGACCCAGGCCGATGAGTTTGTCCCTTAACGCTGGAGAGCATTCCAGAACAACCGTGGTGCGCTCCCCACGACGGCCCTTTTTGAAGGCAACTCGTCAGTTAGCCTTGACCCTCTCCAAGGACCACTCGGGGTCGTCCGCCAGGTTGGTGGTCTGCAACTCTTCAATGAGAGTGTCCGCCATAGGGTCAACCCTCAGGTTGCGTATGGCAACCAGAGGGCGACGGCCTCGTGGCTCAGTCACCCTAAGGGTAGGGGGCGCCGCGGCCTTCAGCTTCTCGGCCGCTGCAGGTGTGGCAGCTCTGACCGCAATGCCAGAGTTCCCGATGCGACGTACGCTCTGTACGGGAATCCCCATGCGACCAGGCTGTATTGCCTTCTGCAGCTCAGCCTTAGTGCCGTCCGAAGTCTTTATTTCATCCGTGTTCGGATAAAATAAAACCGCCTGGCCTTCAGTCGCCGGAATGTGCACCGGGGGCTGTCCCTGCGGACGCTTCAGCAGCGATGCGTATGTCACTGCTGGCGTGGACGTACCAGTCGGAGGAGAAGGGAAGTCAATGGGGCTGGTGACCTGTTTCAGCTCCAATTGCGCTAGTTTCAGCTTGGTGGCCGTGACCTGGTGTTCCGCCTCGGCGAGCCGAAGCTCAAGGGCAGCAACTACCGCGATCACATTTTGGCCAGCCTGGCCGATAGTGTCCCTATCATTGGCATTCAGCTTGTACTTATTATGCGATGCCATGCCATTGGCAACCGACATAATTCGCTTCAGCTGGCCGTGCGCCTCGTCCAAAAGCTGGGCTTTAGATAAACCCGCCAACCCCGACTCGGGTTCGGCGGGCGGCAAAGGAGCAGCAGTGGGAGTTGGAGCAAGAGTAGAAGCAGGGGCAGGAGCAGGGGCGGGACCGGATGCAGGCGCCTGGATCGTGGTACTAGCAGAGGGGGTGGAGGTGGGCAAAAATCCGGGGAATGCAGTTGTGGCTTGGGGGGGGGGCCCGGGCAAGATACCTGCCACGGGGGGGGCACTCTCCTCGTAAGCCTGGCCGGCACGGCGTTCGTCGCAGTGCCGCGTGCTCACTTGCACCTCCTCGGGCGAGGTCATCCCCCGCTTGTCAGGCCTCCCCCGGATGAGTCCAAGCGTGCTATCAACAATTGATGCTATAGGCGAGCTGAAAGATTGAGGGGGTGTCCTAACCAATGACGCACGGGGGGTAAACCCCGCGTCCCGTCCAATTGCCATTAATTCCTCCAATTTCGTGAGACTTATTTCTCACGAATTCCTCCAATTCCTGAGACCTGCGTCTCACGTCCGCCTCGAACAGCTCCCGGAGACGTTCGTTCTCCTCCTCGTCCGCCATGTTGCCGCCCTGGCGCCAAGCGCGCGGATAAACTACACGGCAGTGGTTCGTGTATTATACTAAACTACAACAAAATAAAAATAGAAAACAAAAATAAAATAAAAAATAAGAATTAGGGAAAACAAAAACTTGTAATTGGCAACACCAAACACCGACAGCCGTCAAACGTCAACCGTCACTGCCACCCGTCAATGCCACCTGTCAACGTCAAACGTCAGACGTCAAACGTCAAATGCCACACGCCAAACAGCAGCTGTCAAATGTCACTTCTCTATTAATGTAACCTAACAAACCACGCGCAAGCACGTGGCTAAGAAAATATTAAAAACTAAAACTACTTTAAATAAGTTCACTTATTTTAGAACAAATAAGTTATTATTTAAAGATTCAAGTGTCAAATAATATAAATCTAAACAGTATATAGAATGAAAAGTCTACTTAGCTCACGTGCCCGCAGTCGGCTATTTGGGCCCCAAACCCACACTTCACACAACAAATCTGCACTTTAACTATATACACAAAGTCCCCAGGGACCTTATGCACTAGGAAAACAAAAAATTTCCACAGAAAAGCACGAAAAAACCACTTTTTCGAATTTTTTACTGTAGAGGCGACACAAACACGTCCGGCGTTAATCCATTCATGCGCGTCACTAACTAGTAGGGGATGGACAAGTCTCACCTCCAACCCATGGACCTATCAACCAGTCGTGGTTATACGGGCCCAAACATGGGAGTGCGCACCCTACTGTCTAGGGTTCTCTCCCTTCAGGTGCGCACGCTTCCATCCCGACAAATTATTTTGATCTCTACTTCTTGTCCCTCAGTCCGTCTCCCCTTTCTGGGGCGGACGACACAGATACGACTTCGGTGTCTTCCGACAGTACGTACTGCTATCTGCGATGGTCTTCGCTACCTATCATGGTTTCCATTGACGTTGCCTCCGTTCTTCTCGAGGTCGCTCCTTCTTCTGTGCCATCGCCGCGCGAAATCCCGTAGTCTACCGAAGTTCGCCGCTGAGGCCACGAGATCGCGATAATAGACCGGTCCCACCTCTTGCACTTCGATGCCGTCCAGCAGTTTCTTACGTTCGTCCCTATACAGAGGACATTCCCAGAGTGCGTGGTGTACGTCTTCCTCTGCGGCTTCACCGCAGTAGCATGACCCCACGTCGGACAATTTCATTCTGTGAAGCCTCCCCCTAAAACACCCATGCCCTGTCAAGATTTGTGACGTTTCATAGTCAGGCTCGATCCAAGTCGCCTTGAAGCGAGCCTTCGCCTCCGGGAATAACCGATATAGCTCCCTCCCACGGGTCGACGTGTCCCAACGCTCCTGCCATGCGGCTAAAGCGGACTCAGCCTCTCTGAGTTTGGCACTCCGTAGCTCCTCCTTGGTAGTCGCGGACTCGCGCAGAGCGCCTAGTCTGCCTGCCCGGATCACCTCGAGGTCGGCCGGTAGCACACCGGCCAGAACCGCCAGTCCGTCAGTGCTCGTCGAGCGATACGCCTTGGTCAGAAGAACCAGGGCGGGTCTCTGGGTGCGCAAAAGCGCACTCCGCACAACGTGAAGGGACGCACGCTCGTACCAACATGCCGCCGCATACGTTACGGTTGACACAAACGTGCCCTTGTACAGCACCTTAAGGGCGCTGTAACGAACACCCCAAGAGCATGCCGATACTCTCGACATTTTGCCGAAGCAATTTGCCGCCCTCTCCCCTATGTCCACCGCATGCTGCGCGAAGGACAGCCTCGAATCGACCACCACCCCCAGTACCTTGGTCGACGTGACGCTCCTGATAGAGTTACTCCCGAATCTGATGGTGTGTGGACGCTGGAGTTTACCCCTGATGGTCATCGTGGATGACTTGGCAGGAGAAAACTCCAGTCGATTCCTCACACCCCACTCATCGACGAGCTGGAGTGCCGCTCTGGATTTTTCTTCCAGGCCCGCCCGGGCACCGGACTCTACCAGGATCGTCACATCGTCGGCATATGCCACGATACTGACCCCCCTAGGGAATGGCAGCTTCAGCAAGTCGTCCATCAACACGTTCCAGAGCGTAGGTCCCAACACTGATCCCTGCGGACAGCCCATAGTGGCCTCCTTCCACACTACCGAGCGGCCCACAAACATACCGACTCTTCGGTCGACGAAGTAGTCCGCCAGCATCCTATAGATGTTTGGAGGACAACCCCCCCGCTTCGACTTCAGCAATATCATGGGCCACCAGGCATTATCAAAGGCCCCAGAGATATCCAAAAATATCACCTGTACATATTTCGACGAGCTCTCACGAGCCACGCCAAGGATGCTCCTTAGCGCAGAAACCGTCGACCGCCCTCGCGTGAATCCGTGCTGGCAGTCCGACAGACCTTTCGTCATTTGCGGTGCGTATCTTATCATTAGACGTTCTAAAATCTTACCAAAGATCGGCAACAGAGTGACGGGCCGGTACGCTTTCGGGTCGGCAAGAGGCTTGCCATTACCTTTCGGTAAGACAACCAACCTGCCGTCCTTCCACGTGGCCGGAAAACAGCCCTCCTGGACACATCGCCTAAACACTTCTGCCGTTTCACCCGGCGCGGCTGCCCAAACATGTTTTATTACACGAGCGGTAATCCCATCGATACCCGGTGCGGTGTTGGGAAGCTCCCTGACTACCGTCCCTACCATCTCGACGCTCGGAGGAGGGGCATCTCCACCTGAAGGTGTCAGAGCCGCCATGACGCGCACCTGACGGTGATACTGAGTATCACGTCCCGCGTCATCGTCCGGGCATAAGGCCCTCAGCAAATTCGTCATGGCTTCCCTGACGTCCCCAGCATAACCTTCGGCGTACTTTATGCAATTTATTACGTTACTGGGTGGACGAATCCTCCCACTCGCGGCTCGGTAGGCTTGTCCCCATGGGTCCAAGTTTCCGGAATCGGCGATCTTCTTAAAATGCAAAAGTTGCGCCTCCTCCATTGCTACCCTGTATCTGCGTCTACATGAGTGGAATCTCTGCCTGGCAGCCTCCTCATCGGGACTCTCGCGTTTACGAGCAGCCTGCCAGGCCCTACGCAAGCGGTAAGACTCCCGACGCAACCGGTCAAGGTCCGGGGTCTACCACTCATATCCCCGCTCGAAATTACCCTCCCTTTTTAGACCTAGAGTCTGCAGCGCAGTGCTCTTCACCAATCTGGTGAATTGAGCAGCGATTCGCGTTGCAGACCGATTCCACCTCATTGCCGTTCCCACTCTAAGGCGGATTTGGTCCTCAAAGTAAGCCCAGTCCACCCCGCGGTCCCGAAACCTCATAGGCTTGTCCGGCGACTCAGCGCCCGAGTCGACCCCATTGTCAATCTTCTTGGCCACCACAAATGTTATCAGCCGATGGTCGCTGTCTATCTTGTTCTCGTGCACTCTCCACCCTGTTACCGGGGTGCCTTTCGTCAGAGTGAGGTCGATGTTGGATGAGCCCGTTGGCCCAGCGAACGTTGCCGGCTGGTTCTCAACGTTCGCCAAACGGAGTCCATGCGCCAGGATAAACGCCTCCATCGATTCCCGACGGTGCGTGACGTCTGGTCCGCGTCCGGTGTACTGCCTTCTCTCGCAGTACCACATCGGAGAGTGCGCGTTTGAGTCTACCCCTATTATTACGCGTTTCCCACGCAAGCTGGCTAGTACCGTCTCTAAATGTCGCAGGTGTAAATCGATGTCGTCAGAATACTGAAAATAGGACGATACTAGATAAACGCCATTTGTGTCGGATTGCAGGTGACACACCATACAGTGGCTGTTTGACAGGTGTTGAAGTGCCGCGCATGCCATGTTACTCCTGTGCAGGTATATCCCCGCCTTAGCCTGGGTCTCGTACTGTATGATGTGGGGGCTAGGATAATGTTCCTGGACCAGAACGACGTCCAGCCCCATTTCCTCGGCGACTAGGGGTAGCTCAGTGGTGGCCGTTCTAGCTCCCGCCAAGTTGACCTGTCCGACGGTGATGTGTGGTGGCGCCATTAATAGGCCGTACGTTCCGCCAGTCTCATTTCAGCATGCCGGCGAGCGGGACAGTCTGTGCTGGCCGTCTTATGCTCACTTGCCTCCTTGCTGCGGCCGAATTTGTGGCACGTGGCACACCTTGTTGTCGCCGATTTACACTCGTCCGCCTTGTGCCCCGATTCTCCACACTTGCCACACGTCGGTGCTTCCGCCTTGCAGGAACTTTCGCCATGGCCATAGAGTTGACACCGTCGGCAGCAGATCGCTGTGGTGAAGTCGTCCACAGTCACGACCTCCCACCCTATATATAGTTTCCCCTTGTCCAATAGGGCTTTACGCAGCTTAGTGTCACATTCCATCACCACCGTGGTCCTGTCGCCACCAAATCTACTCTTGCGGAAGGCCAGCTTACAGCTTTCTTCCATTTTAGATAGGGTCCAGTTCTGGTCGTCTTTAAAATTTTGGTCGTGGATAGCTTTGATAATAGCCCCAAAGTCTTCTGCTCGGCCTTCCACATTTCGGAGGGCGACCAGTGGCTGGCGTTTTTTCGGCTCTGATGCCCTTAGCGTCGGTGGGATGGCCGATTTAAGCCTCTCTAGATCTTCCCTTGTCCTGGTCTGCACAAGGACCCCGGCTCCAGCCAGTCTCCTAACCTTGTCGACCTTGATATTAAGAGCGGCGGGAGCTACAGAGGTCTTTAGCACCTTCTTGGTATCTTCAGCCGTCTTCATTTCGGCTCCCTTGTCAACGGGGTATACCGCGACCACCGGGCCCGTCTGCTGCTTCAACTTGTCGGCATACGATATCTTCCCCGTAGCTGCCTGTCCTGATGCAGAGATAGCTGCAACGACACGTTCGGCCTTCACTTCGGCATTTGCCGACCTCGCTCTCTCCTCCTCCAAACAAGACTGTAGGACGACTGCTCGGGTCTTCGAGACGTCAACTGATTTTTCAGCCTCCGCCAGGGCGATGGCCAAGTGAGACACCACTTCCATCATGGTGGATAAGCCTTGAGTGACGCTGGAGCTGTCCGATTTATCGAGTTTTGACGTCGGAGACTTTATAATTTCCCCTATGTGTCGCGCAGCGCTGCTGGCTATCACCAGCAGTTCGCGTGGAGAACTGCGAGCCATACCACCGGCTGGAGCGTCCCGCCTGCCATCCTCGTCATCAGTCGAGACCGGCGTACGGAAGTCCGTAGTCACTGGCGTTCCCGGGTCCACCGCGCTGACATCCACTTCGCCTGGAGGAGCAAGATTCGCTCTCACTGCTACTGAGCAATGCTTAGCCTGACGTCTGCGCGGCTTCTTCTGTGCGGCCAATTCTTCCGGTGACAGGAACCTTTTCGATGGGCCCCCTAGCTGGGTGGTCGCGGGAGTAGTCTTCGGCGGCGATAGTGCCTCCATGACTTCATCATACACCCTACGTGCGGTTTCGCTGGCGATTGCCTGGTTCGCTTCATACTCTTCATCACCGCTCGTATTATAAACTCTCGGCATTGGTGGCGTTCGCAGCAACGAGCTACGCGGGCGAAAAGCGGGCGGTGTTTTAGCGAGGGGGGGGACCCCCCTCGTCAGAGTCCGTCATGTTCCGGGCTCTTACCTACTCCTATGCTACAAAAACTATGCTAAACTACAATAACTACGAAAAACTAAAATTAAGCTAGTAAATATATGGCTGTGGCCAGATAAGCAGATATATGGCCACGGCCAGATGCTACGAAGCTACTACTATAATATTATAAAGAATGATGAAAATTAATAGACAAAAACAAAAGCAAAGACTTAAAAAGGAACTAACTACAATAACTAGGTACTAAACTAAAATAAAGCTAAGTAATTTCAACCTTTCAAGGTCCTCCCTGGTTTTGGTTTGTACCAAAACGCCGGCTCCAGCTAGCCTTCTTACTCTGTCGACTTTTATATTAAGAGCGGCGGGAGCTACGGAGGTCTTCAGTATTCCTTTTGTCTCGTCTGCAGTCTTTGACCCTTCTTTATCGACCGGGTACACGGCGACTACTGGTCCCGATTGCTGCTTGAGCTTTTCCGCATAGGACAACTGCTTCCCAGTTGTCCCCTGAGTTGATGCGGTAATTGCAGCCGCAACGCGTTGAGCCTGTATTTCAGCATTAGCCGCCCTGGCTTTCTCCTCCTTCAGACTTGTCTGAAAAGCATCTGCCCGGGCCTTTGAAACATCCACGGCTTTCTCCGCCTCCACTAGTGCAATGGCCAAGTGTGATATAATTTCCATCATCGTGGACAAATCTTGAGTAACGCTGGCGTTGTCTGCTTTATTAAGCTTTGCCGTCGGGGATTTAATAACATCCCTGATGTTTTTTGCGGCACTGCTGGCAGCCGCCAGCAGTTCGCGCGCGGAACTATGGGCCATGCTGCCAGTTGTTGCGCTTTCCCTGTTTTCATCCTCATCAGTAGAGCACGGTGTGCGGAAGTCTGCAGTCCCTGGCGTCCCTGGATCCACTGCAATTACGTCCCCAAACGCGTCGCTGGGAGTCAGGTTCGTCCGCACAGTCGAGCACGGCCTTATCTGCCGTCTCCGTTGCCTCTTCTGCACCCCCATCTCTTCGGGCGACAGTAGATGCTTCGAACGCGTCGACTGGGGAATGGTCGCGGGGGTGCTCTTGGGTGGTGATAGCGCCTGCATAACATCGTCGTATACCTTCCTGGCGGTCGCGCTGGCGATCGCCTGGTTGGCATCGGCATCTTCTTCCCCACTCGTGTGATAAACTCGAGGCGTCGGCGGCGTACGCAACAGCGAGCTGCGCGGTTTGAACACCGATGGTGTTCCACCGCCAGGAGGGGGAAGACCCCCCTCGTCGGAGTCCGTCATGTTCCGGGCTCTTACCTACTCCTATGCTACAAAAACTATCCTACACTACAATAACTACTAAAAACTAAAATTAACCTAATAAATATATGGCTGTGGCCAGATAAGTAAATATATGGCCACGGCCAGATGCTACGAAGCTACTAAAATAATATGAAGGATGACGACAATAAAATAAAAGCAAAAGACTTAACAAGGAGACTAACTACACTAACTACTAAACTATGATGTGAAAATAAAAAAAAAATAAAATAATATGTGACAAATGACAAGATGTCAGATGTCAAAAGTCAATACTCCCTTTGTGGTCGCACACACGTGCCGGGAAAATCCACGGAGATCGCGGAAATCCGTTCACTTTTCCACGGGTTTTCACTTAGTTCACGTGTCCCTACTTGCCACACACACTGATCCAAGAGTATTTCGGGAATACTCTTGGAAATGTTTACTATACTACCCTACACTAAATAATTATGAACGTGTCCTCGCACTATACAACGTCTGATATATGGGTCCTTTATCCCTGTTTTTCTTCGCGATCCCTGGGCGGATTTGAACGTCCTGGGCGGATTTGAACGTCTCTGCTCTCAGTAGGGGATGGACACCTCCAACCCATGGCCCTATCAACCAGTCGTGGTTATACGGGCCCAAACATGGGAGTGCACACCCTACTGTCTCGGGTTCTCTCCCTTCAGGTGTGCACGCTTCCATTCCCGACAAATTATTTTAATCTTAACTTCTTGTCCCTCAGTCCTTCTCCCCTTTCTGGGGCGGACGACACAGATACGCCTTCGGTGTCTGCCGACAGTACGCACTGCTATCTGCGATGGTCTTCTTTACCTGTCTTGGTTTCCGCTAACGTCGCCTCCGTTCTTCTCGAGATCACTCCTTATTCTGTGCCATCGCCGCGCGAAATCCCGTAGTCTACCGAAGTTCGCCGCCGTAGCCACGAGATCGCGATAATAAACCGGACCCACCTCTTGCACTTCGATCCCGTCCAGCAGTTTAGCACGTTCGTCCCTATACAGAGGACATTCCCAGAGTGCGTGGTGTACGTCTTCCTCTGCGGCCTCGCCGCAGTAGCATGACCCCACAGCGGACAACTTCATTCTGTGAAGCCTCCCCCTAAAACACCCATGCCCTGTCAAGATCTGGGACGTTTCATAGTCAGGCTCGATCCAAGTTGCCTTGAAGCGAGCCTTCACCTCCGGGAAAAACCGATATAGCTCCCTCCCGTTGGTCGACGTGTCCCAACGCTCCTGCCATGCGGCTAGAGCGGACTCAGCCTCTCTGAGTTTGGCACTCCGTAGCTCCTCCTTGGTAGTCGCGGACTCGCGCAGAGCGCCTAGTCTGCCTGCCCGGATCACCTCGAGGTCGGCCGGTAGCACACCGGCCAGAACCGCCAGTCCGTCAGTGCTCGTCGAGCGATACGCCTTGGTCAGAAGAACCAGGGCGGGTCTCTGGGTGCGCAAAAGCGCACTCCGCACAACGTGAAGGGACGCACGCTCATACCAACATGCCGCAGCATACGTTACGGTTGACACAAATGTACCCTTATACAGCACCTTAAGGGCACTGTACCGAACGCCCCAGGAGCATGCCGATACTCTCGACATTTTGCCGAAGCAATTTGCCGCCCTCTCCCCTATGTCCACCGCATGCTGCGCGAAGGACAGACTCGAGTCGACCACCACCCCCAGCACCTTGGCCGACGTGACACTCCTGATCGAGTTACTCCCGAACCTGATGGTGGGTGGACGCTGGAGTTTACCCCTGATTGTCATCGTAGACGACTTGGCAGGAGAAAACTCCAGTCTATTTCTCACGCCCCACTCACCGACGAGCTGTAGTGCCGCTCTGGATTTCTCCTCCAGGCCCGCCCGGGCACCGGACTCAACCAGGATCGTCACGTCGTCGGCATATGCCACGATACTAACCCCCCTAGGGAATGGCAGCTTCAACAAGTCATCCATCAGCACATTCCAGAGCGTAGGTCCCAACACCGATCCCTGCGGACAGCCCATAGTGGCCTCCTTCCACACTACCGAGCGACCCACGAACATACCAACTCTTCGGTCGACGAAGTAGTCCGCCAGCATCCTATAGATGTTGGGAGGACAACCCCCCCGCTTCGACTTCAGCAATATCATGGGCCACCAGGCATTATCGAAGGCCCCAGAGATATCCAGAAATATCGCCTGTACATACTTCGACGAACTCTCACGGGCCACGCCAAGGATGCTCCTCAGCGCAGAAACCGTCGACCGCCCTCGCGTGAATCCATGCTGGCAGTCCGACAGACCTTTCGTCATTTGCGGTGCGCCTCTTATCATTAAACGTTCTAAAATCTTACCAAAGATCGGCAACAGAGTGACGGGCCGGTACGCTTTCGGGTCGGCAAGAGGCTTGCCATTACCTTTCGGTAAGACAACCAACTTGCCGTCCTTCCACGTAGCTGGAAAACAGCCCTCCTGGACACATCGCCTAAACACTTCTGCCGTTTCACCCGGCGCGGCTGCCCAAACGTGCTTTATTATTCGAGCGGTAATCCCATCGATTCCCGGCGCGGTGTTGGGAAGCTCCCTGACTACTGCCCCTACCATCTCGACAGTCGGAGGAGGGGCATCCTCACCTGAAGGTGACAGAGCCGCCATGACGCGCACCTGACGGTGATACTGGGTATCACGCCCCGCGTCGTCGTCCGGACATAACGCCCTCAATAAATTCGTCATGGCTTCCCTGACGTCCCCAGCATAACCTTCGGCAAACTTTGTGCCATTTATTACGTTATTGGGAGGACGAATCCTCCCACTCGCGGCTCGGTAGGCTTGTCCCCATGGGTCCAAGTTTCCGGAATCAGCGATTTTCTTAAAGTGCAAAAGTTGCGCCTCCTCCATTGCTACCCTATACCTACGTCTACATGAGTGGAACCTCTGCCTAGCAGCCTCCTCATCGGGACTCTCGCGTTTACGAGCAGCCTGCCAGGCCCTACGCAAGCGGTAGGACTCCCGACGCAACCGGTCAAGGTCCGGGGTCCACCACTCATATCCCCGCTCAAATTTACCCTCCCTTTTTAGACCTAGAGTCTGCAGCGCAGTGCTCTTCACCAGTTTGGTGAACTGAGCAGCGATTCGCGTTGCAGACCGATTCCACTTCATTGTCGTGCCAACTCTGAGGCGGATTTGGTCCGCGAAGTGAGCCCAATCCACCCCGCGGTCCCGAAACTTCATTGGTTTGTCCGGCGACTCAGCGCTTGAGTCGATCCCATTATCAGTCTTCTTGGCCACCACAAATGTTATCAGCCGATGGTCGCTGTCGATCCTGTTCTCGTGCACTCTCCACCCCGTTACCGGGGTGCCTTTCGTCAAAGTGAGGTCGATGTTGGATGAGCCCGTTGGCCCAGCGAACGTTGCCGGCTGGTTCTCAACGTTCGCCAAACAGAGTCCATGCGCCAGGATAAACGCCTCCATCGATTCCCGACGGTGCGTGACGTCTGGTCCGCGTCCGGTGTACTGCCTTCTCTCGCAGTACCACATCGGAGAGTGCGCGTTTGAGTCTACCCCTATTATTACGCGTTTCCCACGCAAGCTGGCTAGTACCGTCTCTAAATGACGCAGGTGTAAGTCGATGTCGTCTGAGTACTGGAAATAGGACGATACTAGGTAAACGCCATCGGTGTCGGATTGAAGATGACACACCATACAGTGGCTGTTTGATAGGTGTTGAAGTGCCGCGCATGCCATGCTTCGCCTGTGCAGGTATATCCCCGCCTTGGCCTGGGTCCCGTACTGTATGATGTTGGGGCTAGGATAATGTTCCTGGACCAGAACGACGTCCAGCCCCATTTCCTCGGCGACTAGGGGTAGCTCAGTGGTGGCCGTTCTAGCTCCCGCCAAATTGACCTGTCCGACGGTGATGGTGTGTGGTACCGCCATTAGTAAGCCGTACGTTCCGCCAATCTAGCTTCGGCATGGCGGCGAGCAGGACAATCCGTACTGGCGGTTCTATGCTCAGTTGCATCCTTGCTGCGGCCGAATTTGTGGCACGTGGCACACCTTGTTGTCGCCGATTTACAGTCGTCCGCCTTGTGCCCCGATTCTCCACATTTGCCACACGTCGGGGCTTCCGCCTTGCAGGAACTTTCTCCATGGCCATAAAGTTGACACCGTCGGCAGCAGATCGCTGTGGTGAAGTCGTCCACAGTCACGACCTCCCACCCTATGTAAACTTTCCCCTTATCAAGAAGGGCCCTCCGCAGTTTGGGGTCGCACGCCATCACCACTGTGGTCCTCTCACCGCCGAAACGGTTTTTGAAGAAGGCCAGCTTACAGCTTTCTTTCATTTTCTCCATGGTCCATTCTTGGTCTTCATTAAAATTCTGCTCATGGAGAGCCTTCAGTATGGCCGCGAAGTCATTGGCCTTGCCCTCCACGTTTCTGAGGGCCACCAGTGGCTGGCGCTTCCTCGGTTCCGTAGCCCTTAGGGTCGGTGGGATGGCCGATTTTAGTTTCTCGAGGTCCTCTCTAGACTTGGTCTGCACAAGGACTCCAGCTCCGGCTAGCCTCCTGACCTTGTCTATCTTTATGTTCAGTGCGGCGGGAGCTACGGAGGACTTTAGTGCACTCTTGGTGTCTTCAGCTGTCTTCAACTCAGCTCCTTTGTCTGTAGGGTACACCGCGACCACCGGTCCCGATTGCCCCTTCAATTTGTCGGCATAAGAAATCTTACCAGCTGTTACCTGGCCTGATGCAGCAATTGCAGCGGCAACGCGTTCAGCCTTGACTTCAGCATTTGCCGACCTTGCTTTCTCCTCCTCCAGGCAAGATTGCAGGACGGCTGCTCGGGTTTTTGACACGTCATTTAGTTTTTCGGACTCAACCAGGGCTATAGCCAGATGAGACACAACTTCCAACATTGTGGCGAGATCTTGCGTAACGCTGGCACTGTCAGCTTTATTCAGTTTTGCTATCGGAGACTTTATGATGTCTCCGATGTGTCTTGCAGCATTGCTGGCTATTGAGAGTAGTTCGCGGGAGGATCTATGAGCCATGCCAGCTGGAACATCGCGCCTGCTGTCCTCTTCGTCGGTCGAACATGGCGTACGGAAATCCGCAGTCATTGGAGTCCCCGGCTCCAAAGGGCTGACATCTAGGTTTGCGTCGCTGGGAAGGACAAGATTCGTCCTCGCCGCCGAGCCATGCCTCGCCTGTCGTCTACTCTGCTTCTTCCTCGCCCCCATCTCTTCCGGCGTAAGAAGTCTTTTCGATGGGCCTTCTGGCTGGGTGGTCGCGGGAGTAACCTTCGGCGGTGATAGTGCCAGCATTACATCGTCGTACACTTTCCTTGCAGCCGCGCTGGCGATCGCCTGGTTCGTGTCCGTGTCTTCCCCACTTGTGGTGTAAACCCGTGGAGTCGGCGGCGTTCGCAGCAGCGAACTGCGCGGGCGAAAAGCGGGCGGTGTTTTAGCGGGAGGGGGGGGACCCCCCTCGTCAGAGTCCGTCATGTTCCTACTCCTATGCTAAAAACTATACTAAACTACAATAACTATAATAAATTAAATAAAACTAATAAATATATGGCTGTGGCCAGATAGGCAGATATATGGCCACGGCCAGATGCTACCAAGCTACTAAAATAGTATGACAATTAATCGGCAAAAACAATAAAAATAAAATAAAGTACTTAAAAAGGATACAAACTACACTAACTACTAGTCTATGATATAAAGATAAAAAATAATGTGACAAGTGACAAGCTGTCAAATGTCAATACTCCCTTGTGGTCGCACACGTGCCGGGAAAATCCACGGAGATCGCGGAAATCCGTTCACTTTTCCACCGGTTTTCAACTAGTTCACGTGTCCCTATTTGCCACACACACTGATCCAAGAGTATTTCGGGAATACTCTTGAAAATGTCCACTATACTACCCTACACTAAATAATTATAAAACGTGTCCTCGCACTATACACAGTCTTAGATACGGGTCCTTTATCCCTATATTTCCTCGCGATCCCTGGGCGGATCTGGACGATTCAACCGTCAATCGACGCGCCAGGATCTCACGCAGTCGGAAAACACAATATTTCACGAAAACTCACGAGAAAAACCACAAATCGGATTTTTCAAACGGAGCGACGCAAAAACGATGTTACTCGTACAACGACCAACACCGAAGTCCCGACATCATCATCATCGAAGACAAACACGACATCGAAGACAACATCGAAGAAGAAGAAGAAGTAGGGGATGGACAAACGAGAATCAAACACATGGTTTCATTTTGCATGAAATCACGCCACCATCCCCATGAGCCAACAGGAATAAATGCTTATGTGATGCCGCATCACACACGCATTTATTTAGCTTAGCTAAGCTAGCTTTGGTTCACTGATGCGAAGCTAACAACACTATTACCTACCACTTAAATATCCCAATTGGTTTGAACTTCAAGAATTGGATTTAGTAGATACAGATTTCATAACATCAGATAAAATTGACATTTTACTTGAAACCAAGGTTTATGGCGACATAGGGAAATTTAGTGGCACAAAATACAATCCTAGGGTGGGTGGTTTCTAGCAGGATGACACAAGAAACTATGTAAGCAAGGAAACATATCACAAATTTACATGCGCATGTAAAAGACGATGACCTACTGAAACAATTTCGGGTAACAAAGAAGAAATCAAACAATATACGAAAAGGAAATCTCAAGAGAAAAAATATATACATATAAAGAATTTTATGATGCCACAACTGTGAGAGACGAAGAAGAAAGATTTGTGGTAAGGTTAACAATTAAAAACGAAGATTCAGAATGTCAATAAGGTGATTTAAAAAAGATAGCAACTAAATGATTTAATTTTTTTTTCGCATATTGCAAGGGTTCTTATAACTTTTCTTTAAATGATGAGTTGTGTGTTTGTGTGACGTTATGTGTTGCGTCATATATAAATGAAATGAAGAGCTTTCAGAATTTGTTTTACAGTAGACGTAATTAAAATGTACAGAATGGTTCGATCATGGACATAGTAACTAAGGACAGAGCACTCGCAGCTGAAAAACGAGCCGACAGAGATAGTTAGTACGGAGGCCTTGTGTCCCTTTCTAATAGGGTGACATTAAGATTTGGAAACTTGAAAAATCTGACACCAGTATTGACGACTATTATTATATTATTAGATTTATTTATAATGAATAAATAATAAATATTATATTATTATATTTATTATTTGTTTTCATGTGTGTCAATATACAGACATTTGCACAAGGGATGGATTACAAAATCAATACATATAATAAAAATGTAACAGATCGCTTTCTGTATGAATGGAAATGGAAGATATATAGAAAAAATATTATTGGGACCTTTATCAACGCAAATAGACTCAAAACAATGATTGTTAGAATTTTTGTCTGTTTCAGAAATGTGTTTGTCTGTCATCTCAGAAACGGCTTATCCAATTTAGGTGTAGTTTTCACTAATATATTGTGCTAGGCTGCACTTAACATTTAGTGTTTGTTTTATGTCAATCGGTTCATAAATAAAAAGTTATGCCAATTTAAAGAATCACGTTGAACATGTAAATAACCAAACGACGGTGCTTATAATCCAAAATAAACCAAAACATGTATTGAAAAAATGCTGTCCAAAGTCACTATTCCACGCGGACGAAGTCGCGGGCACAGCTAGTAAACAATACAAATAGTACGAGTTATTTATTTATTAATCTTAGACCTTAATGCTATATTTGTTACAGTTGGCAAGTAAATACAGTCCAAATAATGTCATTACAATTATTTTAAATTTAATATTTTATTTTTATTTGAACAACAAATAGTATTTATAACACAAACATTTCTTTAATATCAATAAAAGTGAATAAAGTGACGCATGGTCACCATAGTTGTAGATGGAAATTTGTTTATACGAAAATGAACACTAACACAAGGTGTTAAGCATTATATTCAGTTTTATTACAGTCTTAAACAATGTCCACTGTGATGTTTACGAGAGTTACCGTAAGAAAAAAAAGAAATAGGCAAAATAATAATTTATGTTTTCTTTTTATTTAAGAATAAATTAAAATAAATTAATTTTAATTATGATTTGCTGACTTACAATTGGTAAAATAACATTAAAATACAATTGTTTCAATGGAGTTTTAGGTCAGCCATAATTTTTGATCAGAAACATTTTTATGCTGGCAATATGAAAGAACGAGACACAAGGCCTCCGTTGTGACTATCTCTCTCGGCTCGTTTTTGCATTTGTATAATGCGCAACCGAATATAATACTTAAGTCATTGGACTAGTGTTCATTTTCGTAAATACATATTTTCAGAGTACTCTGTCCTGTTAGGTAGGTATTACGTCCATGGGTTCGATAGACCTTTGGCCCAGCTTGTGCATCGTACCTTGCAGTGAAATCTCTATAGACACTTGCCAATGAGGTGCAGTCAAATCATCTTACTGCTGCAAAAATAACAAGAACTGATAACTAAATGGACGATTTATTATTAGGTTGTGAGACAGAGGAACAAGCTCTGAATATTTACAAAGAGATGAACAATCTAATGAAGTCTGAGGGATTTCAAATACAAAAATGAAGTAGTAACAGTGAAGTCTTTTACATTACATAACCAAAATAAGCGTAATAATCATGAGTTGCCTTTAAAGGTTAATAGTGTTGTTTTATTTTGATTTCGATGTTTCACGAGATCGTGCGTCACAACGTTTGGCCGCTGGAACTGAAGAACAGCGGGAACGACGTCTACATGACTTACGGCAGCGTACGGCGCAACGTATCGCTAGTGAAAATGACGAACACCGAGAGCGTGGTCTGCAAGATTTGTGACAGTACGGCACAAAATGTTGCTACTGAAAATGACGAACACCGAGAGCGTCGTCTGCAGGATTTGCGACAGAGTGCGGCACAAAATGTTGCTACTGAAAATGACGAACAACGAGAGCGTAGTCTGCAGGATTTGCAACAGTGTGGCACAAAATGTAGCTACTGAAAATGCGAACACCGAGAGCGTCGTCTGCAGGATTTGCGACAGTACGGCACAAAATGTTGCGACTGAAAATGAGGAACAACGAGAGCGTCATCTGCAGGATTTGCGACAGAGTGCGGCACAAAATGTTGCTACTGAAAATGACGAACAACGAGAGCGTAGTCTGCAGGATTAGCAAGAGTGTGGCACAAAATGTAGCTACTGAAAATGCGAACACCGAGAGCGTCGTCTGCAGGATTTGCGACAGAGTGCAGCACAAAATGTAGCTACTGAAAATTTGCGGCAGCGTGTAACACACAACGTGTAACTACTGAAAACGACAAACAATCAGAATACCGATTAGAAGAACAAAGATGTCGAGACGGAAGACGTCGTAGGGCTTTAGAACTTCAAAATTATTTACCGACATATAAATGTGCTGTTACTGCAGGAGTGCAATATGCAGCTGTGCAATATCACGCCTCAAGACCATTTGAAATTTTGTGTATCCATTGTGGTGCATTGCATTTCCCTGAGGAACGCGTTTCTAATCGTATAAATAGAAATTCTTTTGGTGACTGTTGTATGCATAGATGAATTTTAATGGAGCAACTAAAATTTTTACATGAATTAATAAACTAAACGTCTCTTTATAAACAGTCACCCACATTCGGAAGAATTTCATAAAAAAAAAAAAAAAGATGAACACATCTTTTGCTCTAGCATCCTTCAATTCAGAATATGAAAGAACAATAAATAGCCATGGCATTTATAGTTTTATCATTTGCGGACAAGTATATCATAAAAAAGAAATGACAGCACACCTGACGCAAAATGATGTTCGTGTCTTTGAACGGCCACTGTACGAGCAACTATATTTTTAGATCTTGATGAAGGCGTTAATGAAAGAGTCAACCATCCACTTAATTCTGAAATTACTAAATCAACGATGAGGTCATTATATTTATGGGAGAAGTAGAGGACGAAATGAATAGGTTCTTCTGCCCAAAGGTTACCCCCATCATACGTAGAGCTTTTATTTAGACTTCCAGATGAAGCTGATCGCAGGTTTAACCGGCGGCGTGTAATGAGGTTTGTGCAGTATTTACACTTAATGCTAATGAAAGCTTTCCAGAAAATGAAATGATTGTTTATAAGCGCAATAAAAACATTGGTTTCTTCAAAGAATGTTGATAAGCGAGTCGATCCATGTACTTACACATTATTTAACCCAAGCCCAACCAGCACGGATTGTTTTAGCCCAGATTTGCAATTACATACGCCTTATCCCAGCCGCAGTTATTTCAACGGACACAACAGTCTTTTGTTACGACCAGTTTGTTAAATTTTTAACAGTTGGACCCGATGTGCGGGTACTTCCATTTAATGCACTGCATTTTGGGGGCAGATTATTTCCACATTATTTAGTAGATACATTCGTATAGAGCATGACCGTATTCAACGGATAAAATATAACCAAAATAAGATTTTAACTGAACAATATACGGGAGTAACAAGTTTCACTAACTTGCCGAAAAAAATGTCATAGTTGGTAAAAAGATTATTTTACCTTTGTTTCTGGCGCGACAAGGTATAACCAGCAAATTTTAAAGATACCAGGAGTATTATTCGATGGCTTGGATCACCTGATTTTTTATCAGCATGACATCGAATCCTAACTGTTCAGAACTAAAACAGGCATTGCAAATTAATAGAAGATGGAACAATGTTGCAGCAGCTTCCACAGGATCGTCCTGATATCGTAGCTCGAGCTGCTAAGTTAAAATTTGACAAAATAATAGAAGATTTTGATATTAAAAAAACAAGTCTTTGGAAAGGTATCGGCTTTTGTATACACTACAGAACTTCAGAAACGAGGATTACCACACATGCGTCTGCTTATAATTATGACATCTGATGACAAAATTAATCAAGCAGAAAAGCTCAATGACAACAATGCAACGTATAAGGTTCATAAAAACGGAAAAACAAAATGCCAGTTCCACTTTCCAAAATCGTACCAGGAAGTTACATACATCTTTAGTAGATGACGGTAAACCAAATTACCGATGACGCTACTATCCACAGTTGGACTCTCATAGTCCTCAACACGAACGGTCGTTGTATAACGAGGTAATCGTCTTGTAGCCAGCTACAACGCATATTTATTGAAAACAATTTTTTTCATATTAACGTTGATTACGTAAGGAGTATTTTGGCTGTAAAATATCTTTAAAAATACATTTTTAAAGGACACGACTGTGCATCGATTAAAGTTGTAGAAGAACAAAGGACGGTGTTTTATAATGAAGCAAATACATGCATTGAAGGACGTTTTGTCACACCACCAGAAGCATGCTAGCGATTATTTACTTTTGAAATTAAAAAAAAAAGTCAGTGTCCAACGAATGGAATGGTAACTGGAAGTTTGGACAATATGGGATAGAAAACTTGTATCAAATACATGAAGATTTAGCCGAGATTAGCCTTAGAAGGTCTACTCTGTACGCTTATTTTAAGTACGATGCAGAAATTATTATCAGACATAAAAAGTCAAGCGATAATGTCTGACGTCAATATAATTTTTATTGACAGATGCCTGAAAAATTTAAATGGATCGGAAGGTCTAGCCAATGAGAGCCAAGAGTTAGCTGTTTGCGAGTCATTGGTAGGATTCACAGTATGAATTTCGATGCCCAACCAGAACTTTACCGATTGCGATTGTTACTATTTCATGTAAAAGATGAAACAAGTTTTGAGCATCTTCGAATCGTAACAGACATCCAATATCAGACATATAAACAAGCCTGCTTAGCACGGGACTTGAATAACGACGATCAACAATGAATAAATTATCTAAAATGCCTGTAGCAATGTTCTCATTATCCTTTTTTTTCAAATTTCAATTTACAGATCTCCTGAAAGCCCAAAGCCCAAAAAATCAGTGGGAAACATTTAAAGAAAGAAAAAAAGAAAGGAGGAAATAAGAAGATTTTATACACGCAGCTAAACAAAATGGACAGTTTAAAGAAAATGCAATTCATCGCGGTTACAGAATAATTGCTAAAAAGCACTGGAAAACGATACAGAGTAAAATGAATAGCTTTACCGGTATTGCTTCCATATTATTACCTAATGGACGTATTTGGTAACTGCTCAGCCAATGGAAATTATGAGGGGATGAAAGACAGAGCAATACTCGCTCCTCTCAACAAAGTTGTTCAAGAATGTTGAAAAAATTAATAATGATATTTGCCAAACTTCCCCGAGAGTACAAAATCTACTATAGCCATGACTCAATGAAAGATCAACCTGAAGGAATCAATGAATGTCAACATTTCAGACTTGCCACCACACAAACTAAAATTGAATAAAAAATGCGTTAATAATGTTGTTGCGTAATTTAGACTGTGGCGACATCTATCGGGCCACATAAGAACTGACGTATCCTACATAGCAATACCAAAGTTATCCGATCGATCGAACATAACAACCGTCGGGGCAGTAGCCCACCAGACTCAACACCCGTCTAGTCGGCGAATCCTCCCTTTGCGATGGCGGATGAGGAATTTAACACCCTATTCCTCTCGTACCCCCAAACTGGTGACCCCAAGCATGAACATCAGCGCAGCTTTCGCATAGCTACGTCATCGTGACGTCATCATCACTTGCTCAAGCTTTCGAGCAGCGAGTCCTACAGCCAGCCAGCACCCACGGCTACTACGGGTTATCCTGACCACCAGCATGCAGGGGACGCACATTCCTAGTCATCACCGACAGCCTTCTCAGCGACCTTGGCACAGCACACTGCACTTCGGCCGGTCAGCAAGCAGAGATGCACTTCTCTCCTGGTCGACGCAGCAGACAGCCACTACGCAGCACTGCACCACTCCTGACTCACTGGAGCATTTGCAGCATCACCCCGACTCACTGGGGCATCACCTCAGACAGTTCTAACTCACCGTGAACTATGCGGCATCTTGTTCCGACTTACTGGAACATTCCATTGGCCCGGCAAGCATCACAAGATGTATGGACGAGTCAACCTGCTATCGACCTCCGGTCTCGGAGGGGAGTGATGTGGCGACATTTAACCGGGCCGCACATGCCCACACTAGCACTAGTTCACGATACTGCGCCAATGTGGCACTGACATTGGTGGACACGGTGGTGTCCGCATTTGCTTTCACGAATCCTTGCATCAGTGGACGCCTCAGTGGCATTTGTCGCCGGGAATCAAGTAAGATGGACGCAATTGATTTAAGTTCAGAATCCGACGATGATAACGAGTTTTTATATAGATTATTGTTAATAAGGAAAGCGTCCGGAAAAAAAATTGGAAGAGCTTATATTTATTGTATATTCGGGGTGGGGTCGAATATTCATGTAATCGGGGTGTTTTGTGTCATATAAGCATTTTTCGCTTCGCACAGCTTCAATTAATTCCTCCATCTTGCAAAACACTCGCGACACTGCCACTCGAAATTAGTGTCTCGATCACCTAGCCGGCACGCGCGTACACGC